>OX352762.1:57449683-58049683 GCA_947095585.1 Nephrocerus scutellatus | reverse complement strand
ATATTTGCCAATAGAATAGAATGAAGCAAACATGGGCAGTAGTAGTGATCGTTTTCTATCGGTTGTCTGTTCTGTTCGTTCTACTAGCATTGAATAAAATGATACAGTGCTGTCGTGATACAGGTGATCGCTTCGTTTCTCTTTAAATTTAATATAAAACTACTCCCATTTTTTATGAACTGAAAACCACAGTTGCATTACTGTGTTTGGGCAGTGATACAATATACAATATGCACCCACCTCACAATAAGTGGTTATGAACATTTAAATTCGCTTATAAATTATTTGTTCTATTGTATGTGATGTGATTGATGATTATGTATGTGATGAGCTACGGTGCTAGTCCTAGGATTGTACTCTTTTTTTAGTATTATAGAAGAAAAATTACATTACTAAACGTAATCATTGCAATGATTATTACGATGATCATTACGGTCTGGAATTTCGGGTACAAAGCAATTTCTCAAGCGATTCGCATGGAATTCGGAATGTAGGACTAAGATGCGACTATACAACTTTTTCCTATTCTCCTATTCTCCTATTCTGGAATATGGTTATTATGGTCTGGAAAATCAGGAACAAAGAAATTTTTCAAGCGATTCGCATGAAATTCGGTATGTAGGGCTAAGATGCGACTATAAAACTTTTTCCTATGACAATTCTGGAATATGGTCATTATGGTCTGGAATTTCGGCAGCAAAGCAATTTTCCAAGCGGATCGCATGAAATTCGGTAAGTAGAGCTAAGATGGGACTATAACACTTTTTCCTATGGCAATTCTGGATTATGGTCATTATGGTGTGGAATTTCGGGAGCAAAGCAATTTTCCAAGAAATTCACATGAAATTCGGTATGTATGGCTAAGATGTGACTATAAAGCTTTTTCCTATGGAAATTCTGGAACATGATCATTATGGTCCGGAATATCGGGAACAAAGCGATTCGCATGAAATTCGGTATGTAGGGCTAAGATGTGACTATAAAACTTTTTTCTATGGCAATTGTGGAATATGGTCATTATGGTCTGGAATTTCGTGAGCAAAGCAATTTCTCAAGCGATTCGCATAAAATTCGGAATGTAGTACTAAGATACGAATATAAGTCTTGTTCCTATGGAAATTATGGACTATGATCATTATGGTCTGGAATTTCGGGAACAAAACAATTTCTCAAGCGATTCGCATGAAATTCGGAATGTAGGACTAAGATGCGACAATAAAACTTTTTCCTATGGCAATTCTGGAATATAATCATTCCGATCTGGAATTTCGGGAACGATTCCCATGAAATTCGGAATATAGATCTAAGATGCGAATATAAGACTTGTTCCTATGGAAATTCTGGAATATGATCATTACGGTCTGGAATTTCGGGTATAAAGCAATTTCTCAAGCGATTCGCATGGAATTTGGAATGTAGGACTAAGATGCGACTATAAAACTTTTTCCTATGACAATTCTGGAATATGGTCATTATGGTCTGGAATTTCGGGAGCTAAGCAATTTCTCAAGCGATTCCCATGAAATTCGGAATGTAGATCTAAGATGCGAATATAAGACTTGTTCCTATGAAAATTCTGGAATATGATCATTACGGTCTGGAATTTCGGGTATAAAGCAATTTCTCAAGCGTGGAATTCGGAATGTAGGACTAAGATGCGACTATACAACTTTTTCCTATTCAATTCTGGAATATGGTTATTATGGTCTGGAAAATCAGGAACAAAGAAATTTTTCAAGCGATACGCATGAAATTCGGTATGTAGGGCTAAGATGCGACTATAAAACTTTTTCCTATGACAATTCTGGAATATGGTCATTATGGTCTGGAATTTCGGCAGCAAAGCAATTTTCCAAGCGGATCGCATGAAATTCGGTAAGTAGAGCTAAGATGGGACTATAACACTTTTTCCTATGGCAATTCTGGATTATGGTCATTATGGTGTGGAATTTCGGGAGCAAAGCAATTTTCCAAGAGATTCACATGAAATTCGGTATGTATGGCTAAGATGTGACTATAAAGCTTTTTCCTATGGAAATTCTTTAACATGATCATTATAGTCCGGAATTTCGGGAACAAAGCGATTCGCATGAAATTCGGTATGTAGGGCTAAGATGTGACTATAACACTTTTTCCTATGGCAATTCTGGAATATGGTCATTATGGTCTGGAATTTCGGCAGCAAAGCAATTTTCCAAGCGGATCGCATGAAATTCGGTAAGTAGAGCTAAGATGGGACTATAACACTTTTTCCTATGGCAATTCTGGATTATGGTCATTATGGTGTGGAATTTCGGGAGCAAAGCAATTTTCCAAGAGATTCACATGAAATTCGGTATGTATGGCTAAGATGTGACTATAAAGCTTTTTCCTATGGAAATTCTGGAACATGATCATTATGGTCCGGAATTTCTGGAACAAAGCAATTTCTCAAGTGCTTCGTGTGAAATTCAGTATGTTGGACTAAGATACGACAATAAAACTTTTTCCTATGGCAATTCTGGAATATAATCATTACGATCTGGAATTTCGGCAGCAAAGCAATTTTCCAAGCGGATCGCATGAAATTCGGTAAGTAGAGCTAAGATGGGACTATAACACTTTTTCCTATGGCAATTCTGGATTATGGTCATTATGGTCTGGAATTTCGGGAGCAAAGCAATTTTCCAAGAGATTCACATGAAATTCGGTATGTATGGCTAAGATGTGACTATAAAGCTTTTTCCTATGGAAATTCTGGAACATGATCATTATGGTCCGGAATTTCGGGAACAAAGCGATTCGCATGAAATTCGGTATGTAGGGCTAAGATGTGACTATAAAACTTTTTTCTATGGCAATTGTGGAATATGGTCATCATGATCTGGAATTTCGTGAGCAAAGCAATTTCTCAAGCGATTCGCATAATATTCGGAATGTAGTACTAAGATACGAATATAAGTCTTGTTCCTATCGAAATTATGGACTATGATCATTATGGTTTGGAATTTCGGGAACAAAGCAATTTCTCAAGCGATTCGCATGAAATTCGGAATGTAGGACTAAGATGCGACAATAAAACTTTTTCCTATGGCAATTCTGGAATATAATCATTACGATCTGGAATTTCGGGAACGATTCCCATGAAATTCGGAATATAGATCTAAGATGCGAATATAAGACTTGTTCCTATGGAAATTCTGGAATATGATCATTACGGTCTGGAATTTCGGGTATAAAGCAATTTCTCAAGCGATTCGCATGGAATTCGGAATGAAGGACTAAGATGCGAATATAAGGAACCTCTGGAATATGATCATTATGTTCTGAAATTTCTGGAACAAAGCAATTTATCGAGCGATTCGCATGAAATTCGGTTTGTAGGACTAAGATGCGAATAAGGGATCTGGCCAATGGGGATTGGAATTTTGTAGAACGAGCAATTTTCAAGCGATTCGCATGAAATCGGTATGTAGGGCTAAGATGCGACTATAAAACTTTTTCCTATGACAATTCTGGAATATGGTCATTATGGTCTGGAATTTCGGGAGCAAAGCAATTTCTCAAGCGATTCCCATGAAATTCGGAATGTAGATCTAAGATGCGAATATAAGACTTGTTCCTATGGAAATTCTGGAATATGATCATTACGGTCTGGAATTTCGGGTATAAAGCAATTTCTCAAGCGATTCGCGTGGAATTCGGAATGTAGGACTAAGATGCGACTATACAACTTTTTCCTATTCAATTCTGGAATATGGTTATTATGGTCTGGAAAATCAGGAACAAAGAAATTTTTCAAGCGATTCGCATGAAATTCGGTATGTAGGGCTAAGATGCGACTATAAAACTTTTTCCTATGACAATTCTGGAATATGGTCATTATGGTCTGGAATTTCGGCAGCAAAGCAATTTTCCAAGCGGATCGCATGAAATTCGGTAAGTAGAGCTAAGATGGGACTATAACACTTTTTCCTATGGCAATTCTGGATTATGGTCATTATGGTGTGGAATTTCGGGAGCAAAGCAATTTTCCAAGAGATTCACATGAAATTCGGTATGTATGGCTAAGATGTGACTATAAAGCTTTTTCCTATGGAAATTCTGGAACATGATCATTATGGTCCGGAATTTCTGGAACAAAGCAATTTCTCAAGTGCTTCGTGTGAAATTCAGTATGTTGGACTAAGATGCGACAATAAAACTTTTTCCTATGGCAATTCTGGAATATGGCCATTATGGTTTGCAATTTCGGGAGCTAAGCAATTTCTCAAGCGATTCCCATGAAATTCTGAATGTAGATCTAAGATGCGAATATAAGACTTGTTCCTATGGAAATTCTGGAATATGATCATTACGGTCTGGAATTTCGGGTATAAAGCAATTTCTCAAGCGTGGAATTCGGAATGTAGGACTAATATGCGACTATACAACTTTTTCCTATTCAATTCTGGAATATGGTTATTATGGTCTGGAAAATCAGGAACAAAGAAATTTTTCAAGCGATTCGCATGAAATTCGGTATGTAGGGCTAAGATGCGACTATAAAACTTTTTCCTATGACAATTCTGGAATATGGTCATTATGGTCTGGAATTTCGGCAGCAAAGCAATTTTCCAAGCGGATCGCATGAAATTCGGTAAGTAGAGCTAAGATGGGACTATAACACTTTTTCCTATGGCAATTCTGGATTATGGTCATTATGGTGTGGAATTTCGGGAGCAAAGCAATTTTTCAAGAGATTCACATGAAATTCGGTATGTATGGATAAGATGTGACTATAAAGCTTTTTCCTATGGAAATTCTGGAACATGATCATTATGGTCCGGAATTTCTGGAACAAAGCAATTTCTCAAGTGCTTCGTGTGAAATTCAGTATGTTGGACTAAGATGCGACAATAAAACTTTTTCCTATGGCAATTGTGGAATATGGCCATTATGGTTTGCAATTTCGGGAACAAAGCAATTTCTCAAGCGATCCGCATGAAATTCGGTATGTAGGCTAAGACGCGACTATAAAACTTTTTCCTATGGTAATTCTGGAATATGGACATTATGGTCTGGAATTTCGGGAACAAAGCGAATCGCTTGAAATTCGGTATGTAGGGCTAAGATGTGACTATAAAACTTTTTTCTATGGCAATTTTGGAATATGGTCATTATGGTCTGGAATTTCGGGAGCAAAGCCATTTCTCAAGCGTTTCGCATAAAATTCGGAATGTAGGACTAAGATACGAATATAAGACTTGTTGCTATGGAAATTATGGACTATGAAATTCGGAATGTAGGTCTAAGATGCGAATATAAATCTTGTTCCTATTGAAATTCAGGAATAAGATCATTATGGTCTGGAATTTCGGGAACTAAGCAATTTCTCAAGCGATTCGCATGAAATTCGGAATGTAGATCTAAGATGCGAATATAAGACTTGTTCCTATGGAAATTCTTGAATACGATCATTATGGTCTGAAATTTCGGGAACAAAGCAATTTCTCAAGCGATTCGCATGAAATTCGGTATGTAGGACTAAGATGCGAAAGACTTGTTCATATGGAAATTCTGGGATCTGGGATAGGGTCTGGAATTTTGTAGACCAAGCAATTTCTCTAGCGATTCGTATGAAATTCGGTATGTAGGATTATGATGCGACCTTAAACTTGTTTCTATGGAAATTCTGGGATATGATCATTAGGAGCTGGAACTAAGCAATTTCTCAAACGTCTTTTGCCTTTTAATTTAATCAATATTGATTATTATTAACTTTTAGGTCTCTTAATAAATTTGTTTTTTTAATCGTATTGCTTAATTATAGATTTAATTTAATAGTAATTAAAAATTATAATATTAATATTTGCCAATAGAATAGAATGAAGCAAACATGGGCAGTAGTAGTGATCGTTTTCTATCGGTTGTCTGTTCTGTTCGTTCTACTAGCATTGAATAAAATGATACAGTGCTGTCGTGATACAGGTGATCGCTTCGTTTCTCTTTAAATTTAATATAAAACTACTCCCATTTTTTATGAACTGAAAACCACAGTTGCATTACTGTGTTTGGGCAGTGATACAATATACAATATGCACCCACCTCACAATAAGTGGTTATGAACATTTAAATTCGCTTATAAATTATTTGTTCTATTGTATGTGATGTGATTGATGATTATGTATGTGATGAGCTACGGTGCTAGTCCTAGGATTGTACTCTTTTTTTAGTATTATAGAAGAAAAATTACATTACTAAACGTAATCATTGCAATGATTTTTTTTATTCAAACTAATAAGCCTAGATAATGAATCGACATTCATCACGAGAGCACTTAAGTGTAGACGCGCAGCTCATAAAACTTTAACTTGATAGGAGCCAGATACATTAGCCATGTATGTGCATTGCGTTTTTTAATTCTCTTCACCTACGAGTATTTACTTCGCGTCCGGATGTGTTTGTTTGTTGTGTGGCAGACAACCAAATTTTGTGATCAATTTTTAATCCACTTCCTAAAACCTGATTTCATTCAAACTTTACATACACGTATATTTTCGACTAGCTTTTCCCGGGCACTCCGCTACCCGCACACATGAATCCCCCTTGCCATTAATAATACGCGAATTATGTACTATTGCCTAAAACTAAACAAAGCACCACCTCGATCGTATGCGCACTATGTGGTTTACCGAAATTTGTTAAGCAGCATATGCTGTGAAACTTTCAGGTTTCGGTGAAAGCGGTATAAGGATTACTATGCTCATCCATTGGAATTTGCTAGTACCCGTTGATAAACCCTCGGTCAAGCAGTTCATCCACCTCTTTAATAATTATTTGCTGCATCACAGGGTTTCGTGGGAAATAGCGTTGCTTTATCGGTCGTTCATCATGCATAATAATTTTGTGTTCCGTTATGTTTGAGATGGCTGGCAATTGTTCGAACTTCTGAAACTCCTCCTGGAAGAAAGTCTTCAGTTTTCTCCTCGTCTGTCTGAGATTTCGGTTGGATAGCAGTGCAACGCGGGGTGTCTATGATCTCTTTTGTTTGTTACAGGAGTTCCACCGTTTGACCTGCGCAGGTGAGTCTGGCCCCAATCCTTATGAGGAAATCCAAACCTAGAATAATATTGTCCATGGCGTCTGGGAGTATCAGGAATAGAAATTTCAGTAGTAGTAGTCTCTTTGAGAGGGTATATACCCAGCTAGTCTTGGCCATCTTGTCTTATTACAGTCGAAACTGGTTAAGTGGAATCCCTTGGGCCATTTATTTGAGTCTCACTTATAGAGGTATTCCAGTTACCCGGTTTCTTACTTATCCAGGTACAGCAGATATTTATTTCACTAAAGGAGGTTTTCAAGCAAATTAAAAAAATACAAGTTTCAGATAGTTTGCTATTTAAATAACTTTATTTGAATCATTATAAAAAAAACACATACTTAGATGAATATGGTAAAACAGAAAGTAATTAAAAAAAAGGAAAAAATAGAAGGAACACAAATTTTACGTATTTAAAATTTTAAAAATAATCGGTTAGTTTGCTTTGTATAAGAGTGTTTATTTTCATGACATTTGATTCAAGTTCATAAATTTTATCGAACACATTTTGGTCAGAATCAACGGTCTCAAAAAATGTGTGCAGTGTATCTAAAGCATTTTTTGCATCACGTTTAGTAGGAAGCACCTGTTCCTGTACTTCAATACACACCTCGTCATTGTCAATATCTTCGTCCTCCATTTTTGCGGAAGAAGAGGGACCATAGGCTTCAATAATGTTGTCTTCAGTTTGCTCACCGGAAATCAAAGCTTCAGTGTCCACAGCAACGTAGTCATTAAAAATTGGCCGATCTTCATGTTCGTTGTTAAAAAGTTTATTCCAGTCATCGGCATTAACTTCTGGTTGAGTATTTCCTTCCACCTCCTCTTCTTGAGTTTCTTCGTGTATTTCAGTAATTCTAAACCCAGATTTTTTAAAGCAGTTCTTTATTGTGGTTTCGCTTACACAGTACCAAGCTTTCCTCGCAAATCTCATGGCCTAGAGTATATTTATTTCGGGGCTCTCATTTTGTTCCATGGATTTAAGAATATAATACACGACTTCTTTTCGATAATAAGTTTTAAAATTGTGTATAATACCTTGGTCTAAAGGCTGTAGTTTGCTCGTAGTATTAGCGGGTAAAAAGCAAACCTTAATGAATCTTAGTTCTGGTAAGTTCATGTGGGCTGTACAATTGTCAACAAATAGCAATATCTTTCTTTTTTTCATTATCATTTGCCTATCAATTTTTTAAAGCCAATATGTGAAGATTTCGTTCGTCATCCATGCTTTAGTCTCTGCGCAAAGTGTTGAGCCTTTTCTTTAAGAAGAGGCCCAGCTATCGGAAGATTTTTATTTAAGCACTGTTTTATCCAGGAAACAACACATGCTTCAAGCTCCGGATGTTCAGGAGCACGATTTCTTTTAAATTTTCCGTGACCTTCACCACATTCCAATTGAATTATCTCCCGATTTTTTAAAATCCTACAAAAAGTTGATTTAGGCACGTTAAATTCTTCACATATTTCTTCCCGCGATTTTCCATTATCAAACTCGTTTAATAGCTTTAATTTCACACTTATTGATAAACAGTTTAACTTTCGCTTCGACATTTTTAAGAACGCACTAAAAACGAAAGAAAAATAAACTGAACAGCAACTGAGCGATACAAATTTGACGTCGAAATACTCAATCTACATGGTGTCTAGACAGACGTTTTAACTGTTAACGAAACTGTTTTGGAAGTTTGAAGCGAAAAAATATTATTTTTTTTACAAATATGTCTCACTGACAGAGATTCAAATAAACTATTCCACTTACAGAGGTAAATTTATAAAATATGAGTTTCACTTATAGAGGTGTGAAAGTTTCACTTATAGAGTATTTTTTTGAGAAAAACTATGGTGCACCACAATTTGGCCCACTTATACTTGTTTTACGTTATCGAAGAGTCCCTGCTCGGGCGCCAATTGCGAGGTAAACTCAGGGTGACCAGGGGCTCAAATTAAATTTGGTCGTTATAATAAATTTTATATTTGTGGGACTTTCAATTAAATTTAGTCTTTATTTCTCTACGTAATTTGTATATGTGTTTACAATTCAGATGTTACGCCAGATGTGTAGATAATGCGGTGTATAATTCTGTATGTACCTTGGCGATGCGTGCCTGAATGCGTGAGTCTGTATGCGTGAGCCTTTGTGAGCCTTTGTTCGGGAGCCTGAGACTAGCATGAACCTTGAGCGATGCGTGAGCCTTTGTTCGGGAGCCTAAGTCTATCGTGAACCTTCAGCGATGCGTGAGCCTGAGTCTAGCGTTAATCTTGCGAGGACAGTGAAAGAAGTCGACAGTGACAAGCTGAGATGTACCAGCGTGTAACAACCCGTAGGGAAATCGCACAGCGAAGTTATGTCGTAACGGTGAGGATAATAACGAAAGCAGCGACAGACGTCGACAGCGACAAGCTGAGATGTACCAGCGTAACAACCCGTGGGAAAATCGCACAGCGACGGTGAATGCAGCGACATCGGCAGAGAAACTCAGATAAAACCATTGGCAGCGGTAAGCTGAGATGTACGAGCGTAACAAGCCGTGGGAAAATTGGAAAACGAAAATATCACTTACCAAGGCGCGATCCTGTCAGAAGACTAGATAAAAACTAAGAGAGCGTCTGATTTTTTAGATTAAGATATTTTATTAAACATTTAGATATTATACAATTTTGACTTAAAAACTAAACGTATAACTATTATTATTAAGTGTCGGCTCAACAATAGGGGCCCGACGTATTTATATTGTCTTTTTTTTGTATTGCTTATTATTAAACAAAATTTTTTACTACTTAATCTACTACATGTTTATTTTTAAAGCAATTTAATTTTAAACGATAAATTTTAAAATAAAATAAAAATGAAGAATAATATTAAAGGGGGTATAAACAGGGCGATTTCAGCCTCTGTAATGTTGATTGCTGGCCTTCTCGTAGAAGGAGACGTCTTGATTATTAAAGATGTCGTCAAATCTAGCATCTGTGGATCCTCTGATGTTTATATAGCGGTGGCTTGGCTCGATTTGTTCGATTCTCAATCCTTGCATCTCCGGACTTGGATGTGTTTCCAACCCATCAACGAATTTCTTTGCCATTCGGAACAAGTGGTCGGTTATGGGCAGCAGACCTGCCGCGTCGTAAAGCCTTGCACTCGAGACAAACTTATAGCTGTTTGGCACCCTCCAGAGTCCTGTACAGATCCTAAGTGAGACGGTGAACCATATGGGATAGCCATAGGTTATCACTGGCCTGATGAGCTGCTTGTAGATGAGCAGCCTGGTGTTTGACAGTCCGTTTCGCCTTCGTAGAAGCGGGTGCACCAAATGAAGGGCGTAATTAGCCTTTTTCAACGTTTTATCGATGTGGGCATTAAACTTGAGCCTCTCGGTGAAGTTTATTCCCAGGTACTTCGTCTCTGATTGGGTTTTTATAACTGTGTTGTCTGGAAGGGTGATTTTTAATCCTCTGCACCGGCTCACAAAATTTTTTCTCTGTACAAAAAAAACCCTGTGAAAGAGAAAATTTTTAATTATTTTTACAATATAAGTGGGGAAGCCAAATCTTATAAGTTTGAACAGTAGCCCGTTGATCCATACACTATCGAAGGCTTTTGCGATGTCTAGCAAACAGGCTACTGTACTGCTTTTAACGTTCAGTCCTCGAGTGAGTGCTTCTCACGGAAACCGAATTGAAAGGAAGGAATAAGGCCTCTTTCCGAACAAAATGTATTGATCTTTTTACGGATCAAAGACTCGAATACCTTACTGATACAACACAGTAAAGCTATTGGACAGTAACCAGTTACGTTTGAGCGGTCAGTTTTTTTTGGGTACTGGTACTACTTTGGCCACCTTCCAGTTGTCTGGAAAGTAACCATTGTTAAGGCAATTGTTGAAAATGATGGTTAACATCAAGATTGCTATACCCGGTAACTTTTTAAGCAAAAAGTTAGAAATCCCGTCAATGCCCGATGATTTTTTTGAGTTTCCACTCATTAAATCACTGACTATAGCTGTTTTGGTAAACATTTCAACGTCTACGGGCGCTCTAGCGGGGTTTTCTTCACTAAACCGCACTACAGGATTACTTGCAGAAGTGACGTCTTCCACAAGACTGTCCACCTCTTCCAAAAAATCTGGAAGATGCGTTGGTGGTCGGTCCGTAAAACTCCTTTCAAAATGGCAGGCAAAGGCTTCGGCTTTTTCAACAGGACTGGATGCTACTTGATCTCCAAACGTGATACTCTCTGGAATGGAAATACGCTTTCCGACCAGAGCTTCTTAAAAGCATCAGGACCTGGTTTGATGTTCTGGAGTCGTTTGGTCAGGTCATCTTCCTGGTACTTCCGTAGTGCTTGACGAAGCATGTTCACTGTACAACGCAGTTGCGAAAGTACAGACTGGTATTCGTCATTGACTGTATTAAGAGTCCTGTTAAAAATCCTCTGAAGGCGCTTCCTCAGCCGTTGCTTGTGAGCATATATGCCCAGGCAGGTGTTGGCAGCGATCCCTGCTGGTGCGTATTGTTTTCTGCCGATCGATGGCTGTGTTAACCGCATTCTCGAAATTTCTTATAGCATCATCAATTTCGTAATTCTCCAGATTTCTGCAGTCCGCTGGCATTGTTAAATCAGCTTCAACTTCAGATCTAAACCGGTTCCAGTCTACTTTCCTGAAGTTGATGTGTAGTTCAGATGTTGGTGTGACTTTCAAAATTCGCTGATTCAACCTCACTCGAAGCTCTATGGCCATATGATCCGAGTCGCTATCGTGCGCCAAACATGAATAATTTCTTAATTCTGGAAGGATATTAATAAAATTTGTAGTTGCCAGAAAGAAATCCAAAGTTGACGGTACGAGGGTACGTCTTCCGGGGTTGAGAAACTACAGCCATGGCATGCTGATGAGGATTTGAATCCAGCCAATCTGCAATAGCCTTTCCTTGACTGTTGCACACTTCCTCTTGCCATCGGGTGTGTCTAGCGTTAAAGTCCCCTCCAACCACACAGTATGTGTGCCTAGAGGAGATCCCGCACAGTTTGCAGATCCCGTTGGATGTCTTCCCTCGTTGCGTTACAGTGATTGTATACAGATATTACCAGCAAGGTCTCAACCTCGTTGACTTTGATGCTGACAGCTGTTGCTTCCATGCTACGCAGCCCACTGATTTCTACCTTCTCGCCTGCCATAGTGTCCTTGAGAAAGACCGCCGTCCCAGAGCGTCCACTGCTTTTGTCGACCCTGTGGATATTGTATCCGTCTGAACTGAACGGGTTTCTCCCTGTGAGGTTTGTTTTCTGTAAAAGAAGAATGTCAGGTTTATTAGTTTTAATAAATAATTTAAGTGTGATACGCCTTGCTAAAGAATAAATGGAGTTCAGATTATATGAGAATATACTTATCCTGCTTATTGTGAGCATAATTCACAAATAAGTCGACCCAAAACGGTTGTTTTGGACCTGTCATCAAATCAAGGCTGCTATAATTAGCAGGCACGACTTTTCTTACCTTCTGCAAAATTGTGAAAAGGTCTGCTCCGAATAACCTTTCAGTGTTGTCAAATATGTTAGTTTTTTCAGTAGATGGAGCCGTTTTTAAAGCTTGCATCTTCACTGGTTTGCTGCTTTCTTGGATGGTTGGTGGTTTCTTGTTGATTGTTGCTGGCTTGCTAGCAGTTCCCATAGCAGCTATAGTAGCAAAGCTTACTCCTTTCACAATAGCTTTTGAAGCAGACATCTCTGGGCGAACTTATGCTGCTCCTTCTTCTTTTGGGCGGTTTTACTTTTTCAGCCATCTTCTCCTTATATTTAGGACATCCTCGATAATTTGCAGGATGTCCATTTTTTTGGCAATTTGTGCAGAAGACGTTGTCGTCTTTATTGTTGTCTGCGTTTCTCGGGCATTGGCCAGGTAAGTGTTCGTCTTTGCCCTTGACACATCTATATTTCATGCCGCAATTGCTTGCAATATGTCCAAACTTTTGGCAATTTTTGCATTGGGTAATGCCTGCTGGTTTTAGCTTTTCCCAATGCACCAGCTGGTTCATTAGGAGGGTTTTTGAGCAAACTGCTGCCTTATTGCAGTTCTTCTCTAGTTCGACAATGAAATGGTTAAATTTCCTGTCGTTCCTCTGTTTAAAGGTCTCCGATTTAAAGGGTTTGACCTCCACTACAGGGACACCCTCTGCCGTCAACGCTTTCTTGACATCCTCAGCGTCAAAGGAGTGGTGAATACCTTTAAGGACCAACAATTCTTTCCTGTCCTCCTTAGCGGTATAGGTGTTGAATTCAGTCTTTCCCGACTGTAGGAAAGATCGAATTCGCTGGTGGCCGTAACGACCGATTTGCTGCTATTGATGTTGCGAATTCTGGAACTAATATTGGCAGTTTTCGTGAACTTTCTGAGTTCAGCGACGTTCAGTCTGAAGCAGACTATTGGTGGCATAGCAAATGGTTTTGTTGCTGGTCCAGTACTCTGTGTGGTTATGTTTCCTTGAGCGGTTGGTTGTGATGACTTCACAGTTTTACGTTGCACCTCTTTTGGTTTTGTTGTTTTCTCCACAACAATTGGTTTTGGCGCAATCCTGACATCATTGGCGGCTACTGATGGCAGAGATGAAGGTCTGGACAATCTTCATCTTTTTACCTTTACTGGCATGGTTTCGGGAGATGATCGATCCTTGCGACTATCTTCGTCGCTAAAATTATCCTCTCCGCCGCTGCTAGATTCGGACGCTTCAGTATCCGATTCCTCGACAACGCTCATGGTTTCCTCATCTGAAGTCGCTGAATCGCAAAGCTGGTTCACTTCATCCAGCCTTCGGTACAACGACAAGAGGAAATCCCCACCATGGTTGGTTACTTGTTCCTTAATTAAGGATAAGACCTCGTTTACTTTTTCCTTCCTTTTTGCTTTTTTCCCCATTTTATAGGGCTGATTAAAAGGAAAACCTTTTCTGAAAATAAATTCTAAAGAAAAATATTCCTGAAATTAAAAAATAATTTGTGAAATAATAAAAAATAAAAAAGTAGCAGGTAGCGAAATGCTCGCTTTTGGTTTTGGGTTTTTTTTTAATCGGTAGCAGGTAGCTGGACGATATTATGCGTGATCTGCGTGTGCTCGTGTTGAGCGCTCGATGATGACTGAGAGAGCGTCTGCCTACGTTTTCGCCCTTTTATACAATTTTGCATGGCAAAATTCTAAGTGGCGTGCTGCGCTGTGCCATCCGGTGGCGTGATGTTGTTTTGTCTATTTTTGATTTTGTACCTATTTGTTGCCCGCACTGCGTTAGTACAGGGTGCCTCTAATGTTTTATTTTTTTTTTTTTTTTTTTGGAAGAAAAAAGAATAAAAACTAGAAAACTTCGGTGTTAATTTTTGTTTATTTGTAATTTTCGTTGTTGGAAAATTCGTTCACTCGAACTTTCCCTCACATAGACCTGGCATCTTTGAAGGGATTAGGCTGGTCATTCAGCATTTTTTCCAATGAAAGTTACTGACGGTCACAACGAGGAGTTTTGATCGCACTTTCTACAGTAAGAATAGTTTTGGTACGTGCAGATTTTTGCATACATGTTATTTTTCTTTTTCTGCTGCGTGCTGACTACCAACAAACAAATAGTAATTTGTTTTTTATTTTGTGTGCATCATCATCTATGGCTAGTATTTCGCAATAATATTGTATCATCTGGGGCACAGGCATTCAAAACACAAGCTCTTAGACATCTCCTCTTTTCTCCGCCTCTTCCTTAACGCCCACGCTGTGCCAAGCATATAGCCGAGCATTATAAGGGTGCGTACCCCTTGAAGCGTGCGCGAATTATAAAAAAAAAAAAATGTCATTAAAAATTTGCATATTATAGTCTTAATAGAGGAAGCTTAATAAAGTCTCAAACTTTACAACGAGATTACCGAAAAAATAAGCTTACTGATCCATTAAATCAAAGAAGTGAACTGTTATTTTAAGTTTTGAATTCAGAAGAAAAAATTTCTAAAAGAAAAAAAATATAATTATTATAGCTTTATTTCAAATGGTTTTTGTATTTATACTTTTTAAAATTATTGCAGCATTCATACATAATAGAATTTCATTTTGATAAGAATGAATACTTCAGCAATGCAGTTCTTACAAAACAATATTTTCTAAAAGCATCAGTCGATGAAGATTATCCATTTGCATTTGAAGGACCGGAAATTTATAAATGCAAGGTAACTGAAGTTGAACTAAAGAATAACAAAAATATTTAAAGCTAATCCATAATGTAGGGGTGTAATATCAATTGGGCAAAAGGAATGAATCTGACCATTAAAACAATTCATAAGAAACAAAAGCATAAAGAGCGTGGTGTTGTCAGATCGATAACCAAACAAGTTCCGAATGATTCATTTTTTAACTTTTTTAATCCACCAGAAGTTCCTGAAGATAAAGATGAAGTCGATGAAGAATCACAAGGAGTAATAAAAATTAAACATTTCAATATAATTATATAAATGTAATTTTTATAGATCTTGGCTACCGATTTTGAAATTGGTCACTTCCTGAGGGCGCGAGTTGTTCCGAAAGCTGTCTTGTATTACACGGGGGATATTGTTGATGATGATGATGATGATGATGATGATGACGATGATGAATATGATGAGGAAGATGAAGAAGAGGATGAAAACCTTGAAGAAGAGGATGCAAAAGTAAAAAAAACTGGTAATAAGAAGAAACCCTCCCCGAACGATTGCCCTAACCAATGATGAAAATGTAGCAAAAAAGTTAAAATATAAACCTTTTGCTTAAAAAAATATTAACATAATAAATAATATGTAATGATAAAAAGCACAATTCATTAAAATTAAAATTTTGATGTTTGCGTTTAGTGTCGTCATAGCCATTTTGAGGCAAGTTCTTGGTCACCAAACAACTGTCGCATAGGTGAGAATGGGTCTGATTATCGTTAAGTATAACCAGTACCATTTTCGCACTCAGCTCCCATGATTTGCAGAGTGAAACTTTTAAGTAATGGAGCAATAAGACCCTCAAATTTAGTTTTCGAGTAAATAACAATGCAGTTGTTGCTCGGAAGTATTTTTTTTTCTTATAGAGATAGTTAAAGCATTACACTACTTCAAATTCGCGTTCCACTATTTTAATTGAGTAATAATAACCAAGTACACCCAGTTAAGTAGATCTGCTCGCAAACCATCATATACTTAATGTTTCTCTCAGTTATATGCAGACTCACTTTTCTTGGATTCCTCGGTTCTAATTTGACTTAGAAGTGATTGTTTCTATCTCCGTCAGGTTAAAGAGAACGCGAGACATCCTCTTGGAAAAACTGGAAAACAATTAAAATTTTATTTTCTAAATGTCTATAAAGCATTGTTGTTACCGCTCAATTAACCGTAAACTTCCGTGCTCTATGGAATGAGGTGGGAGGAAGAAGAAAATCTATACATAAAAAAGTGAAACTTTGTATGTATGTATGTATGTATGTATGTCCGGTATGGACTGCCAAACCCTTCAACCGATCGCGTTCTAACTTTGCATATGGATTTTCTACCACAATAGGCACTTAATAGGCATATTTTGAAAGTGGTCAGACTCCTGGGGTAACCATTTCACAAATTGCATATTTTTATGAATTTATTAGAATTACCAATTTTGTGTTTGTTGGTCGATTTCGTTGACATTTGAGTAATTTGATGATCCTTAGGGAGGCGGTCGGTAGGAAGGACATGAGTGATAGGGTTAAATCTTGGGAGCTACGGGTATTGATGGTGGTAACGGATGGTAATCGGTGTGGTGGGTGGTCGAAGGAGACGGAATCGCTGGGGAGTGGGTTGGTGGAATCCAAATGGCGGTGGGATTATATGTGGGAGGCCATGGAGATTTATACTGGGTGTACTTAGTATACTCAATATACCTAGTATACCCAGCGTGATGGGGACCGACGGAGGCGAAGGGTGGGTAATGAAGCCACGAGCAACGCCGGGTACTTCAGCTAGTAATAAAATAAATTTAAAAATTACGAGGGGTGCCGTAAAAGTTTTTAAGTAAAATTAATAAAAAATAAAATTGCTTTATCGCTTTTCAAAATATTCGTCTCTAAGATCTATACACTTTTTCCAGTCCGAAGATGATAGCTACAAAATATGGTTTTTAAACGCTTCAATCGCTTCTTCAGGCTATAAAAATCGTTGCTCACGCATATTATCTTAGAATGTTGGGAACAGGAAGAAGTCAATTGGGTGCCAAGTCGGGGCTGTAAGGCGGATGACCCATCAGTTCGATCGTGTGAGTGCTCAAACACTCGCTTGTTTGATGTGATGTGTGAGAGGTCGCATTATCGTGATGCAAAATGATTCGCCGTTTTGGGTTGTTTTCACTCAATTTGTTGAAAATCTCAGGCAAACAAATGGTCTTATACCAAGCTGAATTGACTGTCTTTTGTTTTTCAAGAGCCACAATAGCCACATTACTGGTTTTCGTGAAGAAACATGCCCACACAACGCTCCGAGCTCGCACAACTTTTGTTAGATTTTCTTGAAATTGGAAGATCCAAACAGTCGATTGCCCTTTTCTTTCCGGCTCATAAACGAAAATATCTATGACTGGTCTCCTGTAACGATCTTGTATACGTTTTTGGAAGTACCTTCAACGAATTTTTAAGCATTTGGCGGCATCATAGAAGTGATTCGAAGCATTGTTGTTGAGTTAGCACCTTTTGAAAATCATAAAAAATCATCACACGAAAATGTTCACACAATAATTCCATTTTATAATTCAATTTATAAATTCAATTTTTCAAGTAAATAAAAAACAATTTTGCGTGCGAACTGACAGATTACTTTTGAGAAACATAACCTCCAAAAATGTTAAACTTTTTGACTGACATAGAGATTTGCATTATATTTCATTTCATTTTACCGCTTTCATATCGCTCACATTAACAAATTGAGTTACCGAATTCTGAGTAATAACGGGTTGCGTAAAGAATATAATATATTCAAGAGTTCACTAGAACACTAGTAAATACGGAACAGAATTCTCTCGTAAGCACGGTACCCAGACACTTACTCGAAAAACATTTCCTCGAAAAACATTTGCTCGAAGAACATTGCTAGAAAATGTATAAAACGACATTTGCTAGAAAAACATTTTCTCGAAAACTAAATAGTCTATGTTTTCATCCTTCTAAAAACTATCGCGAGTAATTTTTGTTCGCGAAACGTGAGTTTTTTTTTTTTAAATTTTTCGGTTATTTATTTTACCAAAAAATTACGTTCGAGCAAATGTTTTTCGAGAAAATGTTTTCGAGCAAATGTTTTTCGAGAAAATGTTTTTCTAGCAAATGTCATGGAATCCGTACGCACACTATTGTACGCGTTGCATTTTATCATTTAATTATATTGTAGCTGTGATAGAGTTAGTCAGTCTAACTATGGATTTTAATAAAGTAAGAAGCGTAAGAAATACTCTCGATTTATTTATTTAATTCATTCTGTCACTCAGCCGCCACAATTGGTGACCACGACGTGATTATTTTCACCGAACATACGATTTATTTTCTAGTGAAAAATTTGTTTAAAATTAATGGATCACGATTTACGCATTTAAATCGAAAAAAAGTGGTAGTTGTGGCAAAAACACGCGACTTCGAAACGTTCTAGAAGCAATCGAAAGTAGTACCAGACGGAAAATTTTAAATCGCATGAAAAGTAATTAACATTTGTACCATCGCGAGTGCATCTTTAATATCGGTCGAAAAGATTATTTGCAAAAAGTAGTGAATTTTGATCGTACCGTCTACGATAAATAAAGCCATTAAGACAAAAAAACATTGACTTACACAAAACTCGTGTATGATATTTATACGTTGTTTGTTGTTGTTGGTTGTTCTTTGGAAAATGGCAGGCAATTTTGCACAGTTTTCAAACTTCGTTTTTTTCTCCACACAATAAAATTTTTGTTGTTGTTTTATAGGTGTATTGACGATCCAGAACATTCGATTGGCGAACATTCATGGTGTGACGGTATAAAAAACGAAAAAAACGTGGAAACCTTCCTAGATTTTTCTCATCTTTAGGGGAGTGTCATCGACCTTGATTCCTCCGAAGAAAATAAGTACGAGTCATTTATCGGAACGAATCATGGACACTGGAGGTTTTTCGATTATAAATCAAATCGCTTCATCGTCTGCATACAACCGAATCGATGAATTGACGAAGCAAATTGAAGTTTTAACGAAAAAGGTTGAACAATTAAGCTCACAGCGAGGTAATCAACGTAGTCGAAGTCGAAGCCGTTCACGGAACCAATCGCAAAGCTCCTCAAATAACAACGAATTATGTTGGTACCATCGATGCTGCGACGAAAAGTCTACGAAATGTGAGCCGTGCTCAAAATACTCAAAAAAATAAATCGCCAATCGTCAGGAGCGGACAACGTTGGCAAACGATAGCACGATTAACCGTTACCGACGACACAACCAAATCAAAATTTTTAGTAGATACGGGTGCTGACGTTTCAGTACTTCCGCCTACAATCAACGAACGACGCAAACCACCAACTGATAATCAAATATTTGCAGCAAGCGGAACACCGATTAAAACATATGGCACCAAACGAATCACGCTGTCACTAGGATTACGACGCTTTTTTACCTGGAATTTCATAATGGCCGACGTAAAACAGTCAATTCTAGGAGCAGATTTCTTATGCCGGTATGAATTGTTAGTTGATATCAAAAATTCTCGACTAATCGACAATAATACCAAAATGTCCAAGCCAATCGAACCTGAATACATCCCGAAAACTGCAATAATTACACCTTTTGGCCTCTTCGAATACCTATACATGCCTTTTGGTTTACGTAACGCTGGTCAAACCTTTCAACGTTTCATGCACGAAGTTTTAAATGGATTGACATTTGCATTTTCTTACATCGACGACATCATCATTGCATCAAAATCACGTAAAGAACATCAACGTCATATTGAAACTGTTCTACAACGATTGGTCGATTACGGGTTAAGCATCAACGCAGCAAAATGTCTATGGGGTAGGTCTGAAGTCAAATTTCTAGGACACCTCGTGACACATTACGGCATTAAATCATAACCAGATAAAGTTGAATGTATCGATAATATGCCATTACCGACCACTCAACAGTTGAAAAGATTTTTGGCCATGATCAATTTTTACCGAAGATTTATAGCACATGCCTTCGACAGCCAAATGATTCTCCAGAAATTGATTCTGAGTAATAACGGGTTGCGTAAATAATAGAATACATTCAAGAGTTCACTAGAACACTAGTAAATACGGAACAGAATTTTCTCACGCACACTATTGGACGCGTTGCATTTTATCAGTCTATCAGTCAGTCTAACTTTGGATTTTAATAAAAACGTAAGAAATACTCTCGATTATTTATTCATTCTGTCACTCAGCCGCCACAAAAGGATTAGGCTGGTCATTCAGCATTTCCCTTTTCTAGTAAAAGTTACCGACGGTTACAACGAGGAGGTTTGATCGAACTTTCAACAGTAAGAATAGTTTTGGTACTTGTAGATTTTTTTATACTACATGTTATTTTCCCTTTTCTGCTGGTTGCTGGCATCAACAAATCAATAGTAATTGATTTGTCTTGTACAGAAGTGAAACTTCTCTGCCAATATAAGCCTCAAATTAAAACGATTTGTAAGTATATAGTAAGAGCTACGATGGCAAACAGACAGATAAAAGAAAACTAATTTAAAATAATAAAAGTATTTACAGGATTTAAGGATATTATTTAAAAGATTAAATTGAGAAAAAAAAAGAAACCACTAATTGCTTTTCAACATCTTGGTTGTACTTTTTGGGTCTTTTGAGAGTCTTTTAGTGGTCTTTTGGGGATATTTGGTAGCCTTGATGGTCGTTTGAGAATATTTTTTATATATTTTTAAAAAAAGTAATACATATTTCTATATTTTATATTATGTTTAGGTTAGGTTAAGGTGGTCAGTAGAACCGACACATTTAGACCAGTAATGGTCCATTCTGATACCACACGGATCAGGAAAAATTTCGATTCACCTACTCGAAGAACCAATTAGACCCTCGTATGAAGCGTAGGAGATTGTCAATGTTGATGATATCATTAGTGTCGTTGTAGAAGAAAGCTCCCAGAGGCCTGGACAAGTACAGAGAAGATGGACGATGGTCTCCTCCTCCATGCAGCTTCTGCAGAAGTCATTAGAGAAGACTCAAAGTCTTTCTGCATGCCTGCCTATGAGACAGTGTCCAGTTATGACACCTTCAATAGCACCGATGTGCGATCTTTTTTGAAAGATCAAACACTTAGAGCGTTCCGGATCCAGCTTGGACCAGATCTGCTTTGTCGCTATGCAAGTTGTACCGTTTGACTACCTACAGTTAGTTTTTACATTAGCATCCCGCTTTAACAAGAATTTGCATGTATCGATTGGTATGCCTTTGTAGTTCCTTACTTGGCGAGTTCGTTTCCCGGAGTGTCTCTTTGCCCCGGCACCCAACACAGGTGGATATTGAACTGCTCCGCCATCTCCACGAGAGATGATCGCCAGTTAAGGGCTAAAATTGAATTTGTGGAGACTGATTCCAGGGATTTTAGTGCAGCTTGGCTATCCAAAATCCGAATATCCTATGCGGATATGACGTTTCTCTTCAGCTTAGACCAGGCTTCACTGATAGCCATAATTTCAGCCTGGAAACACTACCTTTTTGGCAAAAAGGAATCACAATTTTCGTTGCGTTACAAGTGTCTGAAAATGGAGGAGGAAGCTAGTAAAGGGTTTTCAGAGTATGCGGCACGTGTAAACGTAATATGTGAAAAATTCGATATGGCAAATTGTACACCCGACGATTTTAAGGTGTTGATGTTTGTGCAAGGACTCAACAAATCGCAATATACGCAGACTATTGGACGGGCAAGAGATACAACACGATGCAGCTAGTGCAGGCGGTGATGTGAGACCCAAGCTAACATTAAGAGATGTCGTTAATATTGCGACACGGTTAAGTAGCCTTAAAGTCGAGAAGTCGATGGTTTTGTGCCCAGACGATTTCTAATGGTAAAGTGTTAGCAATGAATGCCGGAACTCATGGGGAAATAGCAGTAATCAAAAGGCGGAACTTAACGCTAAATTTCCAAAAGCTGGGTCACCAAAAGCAAGATTTCCATGTCGAAAATGTGGAGCAATCAATTTCTACCGTGTTTGCTTCCGTGATAAACAATGTTTTGATTGCAAGCAGCTCGGTCACAAGGCAGGTTACTATGAGTCACGCGACGCTTCCGTGGAAGACGAAACTTCTGTGGATACTTTTGGCGTCCCGACCCTGAAATTTGTTGAGCCAATAATTGACAGCACAAAATTAAAGTTGCAACTCGATTCCGGATCTTACCGTACGATTATCTCTGAAAAGAACTGGAAGTTGCTGGGATCGCCGGCATGAGTCGCGTGCGAAGAGCAAGCTATGAGCGCTTCAGGGGACCCAGTTAAGATGCTTGGGAGATTAACCGCACGATTGAGATTGCATGACCGAGAACACGAAGGTACATGTTATGTAGAAAATTCCGATTTAAACGTGCTTGTAAGTGATGGGATGGAAGCTCTTGATCTATGGAGCGTGCCAATTTCGAGCGTCTGCAACATGCTTGAGGAAAAGATAAGCAGCACAAAAGTTAGCGAGGAAATAAGCAAAAATTTCCATAGCTTTTCATTAACTCGTTGGGTCTGTGCAACAAAATAAAGGCATCTTTAACATTGAAGCTGGGAACTAAACCAATATTTAGCAATAGACGGCCGGTGCCTTTCGCAGCAGCGGAGGTGATTGAAAATGAGCTTAAGCGATTGCAATTGTGGGAGTAATCAGTCCGGTCGATTACTCGGATTTCGCTGCACCACTAGCAAAAACTCTAAAAAGAAAGGACGTGTGCGTGCCGATTATTCAATAGGCCTTAATGAAGCACTGGAGCCGAACAAGCATCCGTTGCCTACGCCGGAAGAAATTTTTGCAAATCAAGTACCGAGTGTACCAGTCCGACGCCTTTTTGCAGGCAGAGATGGATGACAAATCGAACGGTTTTATGACGATTAACACGCAATTAATCGACACTATGATGAGTGGAGTTAACTGCACTTTTCCTTTCATTGCCGATTGTATCGTTGGGGGTAGAGTCGAGAAAGATCATCGAGACAATCTTTTCGAAGTACTTGTTTGGCCAGAACGAGTTAGATTTTTTGGGCCACATCGTTGACGCAAATGGATTACGACCAAATCCCAAGAAAATCGAGATGCTGAAGCTAATTCCCGCACCAAGAGACGCCAAACAATTTCAATCATTCCTAGGGGCCGTTACATGGCACGGCAAATTCGTTAAACAGCTAAAAGACCTTCGCGTGCTGTTGGACGAACTGTTGTGCATCGATGTGCTTTTTAAGTGGCAAACAGCGCACCAAGAGGCTTTCGAGAAGCTAAAGTGAGTTCTTGCGTCGGATACGGCGCATCCAGCTATGGCATGGGGGCAGTGTTGATGCACGAACTGCCCGACGGTACTACGCGGCCCATCATGCACGCCGCATCGGCATTTACGAAGACCAAAAAAACTACTCGCAGATCCAGGATAGAGGATGTGTTTTCCCACCAAGGATTCTGCGACACCATCGTCTCGGACAATGGTCTGCAATTTGTGTCAGAGGGATTCGAGTCGTTCTGCAGGCAAAACGGCATCCAGCACATCAGAACGGCACCGTTTCATCCTCAATCAAATGGTCAGTCTGAAAAATTGGTTGACTCGTTGAAGATCGGATTAAAAAAGTAAGAAGGAGAAGGTAATGCTGATCAAATTTTGCGCAAATTCTTGATGTGCTATCGTTACACATCCTTCGTTTGCTCTCGGCATGAAGTCACCCTTTCAAGTGATGATGGGACGACCGATGAAAATTAAGCTAGACTTGTGCAAAATAAGAACCAATCGTCCAATTGAGTGCAATACAAAAATTGAACAACAGTTCAACCGGCACCACAGTGCAAGGTGGAATGAGTTCGAAGCTGGTGACGAAGTGCTAGTCAAAACGTTCAGCAGTACCAAGTGGAAATGGTCACCCGGAGTCGTCAAGAGATGCGGGTTGGTAAACTACTTAGTTTTAATCGAAACAGGAATGGGCAAGAGGGAAGTTAAAAGCCATGCAAACCAAATGAGATTTTGGGTTATCAGAACCAACAAAACGAGTTATAGAGCCGGAGGTCTTACCGGAACAGGAAGCAATATCCGAAGACGAGCTTTTCGAGGATGCCAGGGAAGTTATGAAGCAGAAGTGCCTCAACCACGTCGCACGATTCGAGCTGGGGCCGGAAGTTTCCCCCAGCGTTTTGAGGACTACGACATGATGAGACGAATTCGCCAATCATTGCGATAACGCCGTTATGAATAGGCGTTATTTATTTATTATTTATTTTTTGTATGTTGTGTTTTTTTATTTTCTTTTTTGTTTTTAACTATTCAGTGTGAAATTTGTTTTGTGATGGGCAACATATATTTCTACATTTGGTGGACTATATATATAACATTTAAGAAAACATTTAAGTTTATTATATTGCGACGGAATACAACAGAATCGTCTTCATGAGAACGTTTGTAGCAGATTGTGCTCTTGGGCGTCTTTTAAGGGTATTATAGGCGTTTTGCAGGGGTCTTTTAAGGGTCTTTTACGGTCTTTATACTTGCGCGCATTAACGCATTGGCATAGAACACTATAATAATATTTCAACATTATGTGAACAAACACACGGGCACGTGAAGTTAATATAGGGAATTTAAAAATGTATGTCTGTTGGTTTGTAAAAGGACACTAAAACTCAAAAAACTAGACAGCCGATTGAGCTGAAACTTTCACAGAATGTGCGTCTTAACACAATCTCATAGTGTGAATAAGATAGGTGGCTCACAAGAAAATAGAAATAATCGCGCAACACCTAAGCCACTGGATGTATTTAAGCCATATTCACACTATATGTTCGTTTTGTGCTCCGATAAGTTTATCTCTTTTTTGATCACGCATAAGCAACTGAACGGATCGAATCCATATTCACACTATATGTTCATTTGGTTTTCCGATACTGATAAGTATGTTTTTTAGACCCGGTAGGTGGCGCTGGAGTGGAGATATTGGTGCATTTGTGTGTAGGAGCATCACGGCTAAGCCACTAGAGATAGAAACGAAATTTTCAAGATTAGTTCGGTTGGTGATCCAAAAGGTTTACCTCGTTTTTGAGCCCGATAGAAGGCGTTGGAGTCAAGATATTTTTGAAAATGGGTATTTGTAATGTATTAAAATGGTTACCTGGAGCCCTCCAGATACTTTGAAGACCGGTACTTCTTCCTTACCGGACGGTAGTACGGTGCCATTGCTGTCTACCGGTAAAGCTCCTGCCACGGTGGGTAGTGGTTTGACTACTGCCGACAAGCGCAGGTCGGCCTTGACAGTTAGGCCTTTCACTAGCAGTTATAGGATTGTCGCACCTCATAGCCCTTCCGCTGCCAGTAATCTTGTAGGCGCATCTGGTGGATGTTCGCGACAACGCGCTCCATCTAGATCGTCTACCGGTAATGCTCCTGCAATGGTGGGTAGTGGTTTAACTACTGCCGACAAGCGCAGGTCGGCTTTGACAGTTCTACTTGCAGCGGTAGGATTGTGGCACCTTATGGCCCTTCCGCTGCCAGTAAGCTTGTAGGCGCATCTGGTGGATGGTAGCGAACATCCATCCATCCAGATCGTCGTACAAGAAACGGCATACTGCAGTACGGATACTGAAGGTCCTCGGAGAAATTCCAGAGACCAACAGAGCACCGTAGCAGGTCGCCAAGCACGAACAATGGACCAGCGATGACTCTACGTCTAAGCGACAGACATCGGGGGAAATCGATTCGATTTCAGATTTGTGGGTTGCGTCTTGTATTCGTTTTATCAAAAATCGGGGAGTTAAATAAAAGAGAGTCTGGATAACTCGATTAATAACATTATTAAATAACTAAAACAAATACGAGTGAGTGGTTTTGCACTGACAGTTCGCATGTACATGTGTTCTCATGTTTACACGCAGGCTTGCTTGCCACTCCCCCGCTAAAAATCCCAAGAAACGCAATGGGATATTTACTCTTCGTCCGCTTCTCGTTGTTACTGTTGTTGTTTTATTCTTTGATGTTTCCGATGGCTTTGTAACTACTGCTGTCTGCTGCGGTTCTTTTGGTACGTCTGTTGCGGTTGTTACGACAAATGCTGCCTTCAGACGGTCGATTGAAATTTTGACTGGTCCGTCGTAGCATGGTTGCAGAGGTCTTCTAACTTTATCATTTCGAACGAACACATGCGTGCAATTAGACCACGCCTGTTCAATAAAAATTGAATTGAAGCTCTGCATGGCACGGCAAATTCGGTTTCGTTTGGCTGGACGGTTGTTGGCTGCAGAAATGCACCTGGCACTTTAATCGTAGTGCCGAATACCATTTCAGCTGGTGTAGCGTGGAAATCTTCCTTGAAGGTAGCGTGCAGGCCGAGAAGAACGATTGGTAAAACGTCACTCCAGATGCTGTTGTTGTGGCAAGTTATCGCTGTCTTCAGTGTGCGATGAAAGCGTTCTATCATGCCGTTTGATTGCGGGTGGTAGGCAGTTGTTCGATAGTGCCTTATACCCAACATGGTATTAAGCTCGCGAAATATCGTAGACTCGAACTTTCGTCCTAAGTCCGTTGTTATTTTTGCGGAAATGCCGTAGCGAGAGATCCATACGAAATTGCCATACAAATCGTGCACTGATCAATTTGATTGTTGCGTTTGCCCCTGGATGTGATATGCCGCGGAGTTTCGACATGACTGCTGTGCATAGTTTTTTGGGTACTAGTGTTCGAACTCGGTCATATAAGGAAATATTGTTTTCTGGAAAACTGAATTTGTACCTGGACGTAAAAGCTTCCAAATTTCATTCTCGACTTTCTGCTCCTCCGCCATGGTTTCGAAGTCAATTCCGACGTTTTTGATTTATGCGATTCTAGACAGCGTGTCGGCTATGTTGTTTTGCAGACCTGGTAGATGATGTATGTCAGTCGAAAACTGTGCCACGTAGTCTAGATGACGAACTTGCCGTGGCGTAGCTTTATCGAGTTTTTGATTAAAAGCGAATGTTAATGGCGTATGGTCGAATGGCCTTCTACGAGATGCTTAAAATGCCGTACTCCCTGGTAGATTGCTAACAGTTCTCTGTCGTAAGTGCTGTATCGGATCTGCGTGTCAGCTATTTTTTATGAAAAAATCCGAGAGGTTGTACTTCACCGTTTATGACTTGTTGCAATACTGCGCCTATTGCGAAGTCTGACGCGTCGACGGTCAATGTTAATTGTGCGTTTGGAGCTGGATGAAAAAGTATTGTTGCGCTCGCAAGTTCAATTTTGCATGCATCAAATGCTTCTGAAGATTGGTTGTTTCATTTGAGTGGTGTAGTATCGTTTTTAATATTGCCGGTTATAAGTCGCTGTAACATTATTTGGTTTTCGGCGGCGTTAAAAAATAAATCGACGATAGAAGTTGATCATTCCTAAAAATCTTTTTAATCTTTTAAATTGCTTTATAATTTCCACCATTTGTTAAAGTGGTTTCACGCCGTATTGATTTACAGGGTGGCCCAAAAATTGTGCTTCGGTTTGTTTGAATGAGCATTTTGAAACGTTGATCGTTAAATTGTGCTCTTGTAAAATCTGACAAATGTTTCGAAGATGTTTTTCGTGCTCTTCTGCGTTTGCTAATGTCACACAGATGTCATCGATATAAGCGAAGGCGTAATCTGTCTCACTCGAAAGAATTTGATTCATGTGTCGCTGAAATGTTTGGGCTGCATTGCGCAAGCCGAAGGTCATGAATTTAAATTCATATTATCCAAACGGTGTCGTTATAGCAGTCTTTGGGATGTCAGATGGCTCTATTGGGATCTGGTGATACGCCCGCTGTAGGTCGATTGTAGAAAATACACGCTTTCCATGCAAGATGTGAGTAAAGTCTTGGACAAATAGTATCGGTTACCGATCCGGTTGCGTTCTCGCATTAAGGGCGTGATAGTCACCACAAGGGCGCCATTGCCCACTTGGTTTCCGTACCATATGCAATAGGCTGGCCCTTTCGCTTTTCGTCGGTTGGCAAATATCGTTTTCGATGAGGAACTTGAATTCTGCTCCTGCGACATCGAGTTTATCGGGTGACAACTTTCAGGGCCTGGCGAATACGGGTGAGCCAATGGTCGTTATGTGGGGCGTGACAATCGTCGTCGTCGACTTGCTATGCGATCCCAGTATGGTAATATTTTTAAATTCTGTTAGGAGATTAGAAAGGGTGTATTTAACGTTATACGTAAAAATATTTATTTCACCTGAGTTTGCTATTGTTCCATTCACTTGCAGCAAAGTTACTTCGTCGATCAATGATTGCATTTTTGACGTCTGCAACAATGAATTTCCATGCGAATGGTCTTCGTAGTCCCAAATTGATAATAACACATTTTTCACCATATGTTTTGATTTCCGAGCCAATAGCAGCATATAGTTTGTACTGGTGCGGTTTTCTGAATTTTTAGTCGAATTTCGGCGGTATTACTGACACGTCGGCGCCGGTGTCTATTAGAAAACGTTTCTTTGAAGACGAGTCAGTAATAAAACTGCGATCCACATATTTTACGTTACCATCCGGATCGCCTGTTGATGGTGACGCACAAATTAGTTTGTTTGCCTTTAGTCGTTGCGGCCGACAGTTTTTTGCGTTGCTGCCGAACTTTTCGTAGTACCAACATTTGCCACCGCGTGCTGGTGTTGTGTCTCGCGCACGCCGACAGCGTATAGTCGACCATGCTGGCGATTTACTACGCTGGTAATTTGAGGTTAGGTTGTGGCGCTGTGTGAGATTTTTCAATGTATGCTCGATGCGGTCGATTCGACATTATAATGAGTAATTTTCTAAGGCATGTGCTTGCAAATCGATTTTAGACACTGAGGAAACTTCGTTTTTAAAATCACCTACCTCCTTAATTTTATCCGTCAGCGAAGCTTTTTCCTTTATCCGCTCAGTTGAAGCTTGCAAGATTGCGCGTACTGCTGCCGGTAGTCTGCAGAACCATAGGCTTTCGAGTAGTTTGTCTGGAATGCATGGTCCGCCAAGATATCGCATTTCGTTAAGAAGCTGTGAAGGCTTTTTATCGTCTAAATCGATTTCGGAAAGCAGCTGCCTCATTTTTTCTGTTTCGCTTGCACCGAACCTCTCAAGTAATTGCGCCTTAAGACTTTCATATTTTTGCGTTTGTGGTGGATTTACGATTGTGTCCGAAATTTGCGTCAAAACTTTTGACTCAACGCCGGCTACAACCATGTTAAATTTTGAGTGGTCCGAGTGAATTCCAGAGACGGCGAATTGCCAGAAGATCTGTCTGCAGAGGAACCCCACAAGGTGAAGTCCTATCCCCCCTCTATGGAACTTAGCGGTGAATGAGCTGCGGGTATGCCTAAGAGGTGAGGGCTGCAGAGTAATCGCTTATGCGGATGACGTTTCTATTGCCCGAATACCTTAAAGGAACTCGTGCAAAATGCTGTCAACAAGCTGTTATGTATTGATCTTATTATATATATATTCGTATACATCTATTCTATAGTCTCTTAAGTGTATAATAGTTAAAAAGGACACAACTTTTTTAATAATAGAGTATGATCTGTATGATCTGCCTTCTTAGTCAGTTGTCAATCAACTGACTTTACAAAATATGATCTTCTTAATTCTACTAAAAATGCATATGTGTTAACTTATTCCGTACCCACATGTATCTTTATTTACTCGCTGTGCTGCGAAGAATATTGTAATCTAAAATAAATGCAGTGCGAATTAGTTATTATCTTATCTTGATATTCGTATTGCGTTTTATGTGGAAGGGTGATTTTGATATTCGTATTGTTTTTTAACCTTGATACTCGTACTGCGTTTTATGTGGACGAGTGTTGTTCAGACAGAATTCTTAGTAATTGTTTGCGACATTCGAAGTAACCGAAAGATAAAAGACGTGAAATATTACAGTGGCTCGGCTCGGTCGAGGGTTCGGAGAAGATTTCGATTTATATGTCCGTCGGCTGGGTCATTTTTTTAAGGTAAATACAATTGAAGACAAGGACAAAGTTTCGTTCTTGTGCAGTTTGGGTGGGCCGGAGCTCTATAAAGTTGTTGTTTCGTTAACAGCTCCAAAATCGGAGAACCAGTTTTCTTACAGCAAATTAGAAAAAAAATTGCGAGAACATTTTAGACCTAAAAAAATATAATTCCTTGATAAAGCACTGTTAATACAAATTGTTTGTGGAATTGGAGATGAAAAAATACAACAACGATTACTAGGTGAAGGCGAAATGAAAACATTCGAAATATCATGACATCAAGAAACGTCGTCATGATAAAAGAGGAAAAAGGACAAGTAAATGTGTTGAAGAAAAACGAGGAACAACAACGGTAGTTTGTTATGTCTTGTTTCATTTTTTTCCAATAAAAATGTCTTTTAATCTTTCCGTACGTACGGGTAATGCCAGTATGACCTCCTTCTGCGGGGTCGTCATGGTATCTCAACAAAATGGCTGCAATTTCTCTTTTATCGATTATAATGGTAACCTTTGGTAGTAGCGCTACTTTCAAATGTTTTAATATATTATTTGCCCATTTCTTTAAATAATTGTAGTGAGACAAATTCGAAAATTTGTTCGCTAGGTACCATTTGTAGTTGATTTACTTTGAGTACACCGGCCTCCTTTTCAAGCCTTTGGAAAAACTGATTTAAGTCAAATTTTCCATTAATGTATAAATCATCAACATTTATCCGTTTTAATACTGTTTTCCCTTGCTTCAAGAAGCATTTATTGGAAGACAATTTTAATTTTACGAATTTTTTAACGTCATTATATTTAATGACTTCATAAACGTTGGGCTTTTCCTTATTTTTTATTTTATTTGATTCAAATGAATCCTTAATTGCACAGGTCTGCCTATTTTGCTGAGTCACCGATCGTGTTGTCACTTTATAAATTGTATTTATTTTTATATTTTGCTCTTTAAGTTCATTGATAGTTATACGAGAGAGAGCATCAGCAACTTGATTTTGTTTCCCCTTGAGATATTCGACAGTAAAGTCATACTCTTCCAAATCTAGCCTCATTCTGGTCAGTTTGGAGCTAGGATTCTTCATCGAGAATAAATATGATAATGGCCTATGGTCTGTTTTGACCAGGAAATGTTTTCCATATATATATGGTCTAAAATGGAGAATTGCCCAATGTATTGCTGTCAGTTCCTGTTCAGTTGTTGATTTATTACTTTCTCCTTGTGTAAAGGTCTTTGAGGCGAATGCAACTGGAAGTTGTACGCCATTGTACTCTTGACTGAGTACTGCACCACAAGCATATTTACTAGCATCTGTGGTAATGCAAAACTCTTTTTCAAAATCGGGATATTGTAATAATGTCGGGCTCATTAGATTCTTTTTCAGATGATTGAATGCTTCGTTGCATTCGTTTGTCCATTGAAATGGAAAATTCTTTTTGAAAAGTTGCGTTATATGCCGCGAATAGGATGAGAAGTTTTTGATAAATCTTCTATAGTAGTTGCAAAATGCAACAAATCTCCTAGCGCTGTCTGCATCCGTGGGTACCGGATAATTTTTTATAGCTTCGTATTTTTTATCATCTGGTAATATGCCCTTATCTGTGCACTTATGCCCAAGATAAGTGACTTCATGCATAAAGAATGAACACTTTTCAGGATGCAATTTAAGGTTGTATTTCCGGCATAGCTCGAAGACTTTCGTCAAATTTTTTAGCATGTGTTTTTCAGAACATCCTATTACAACCAAGTCATCCATGTATAAGAAGGCTTGTGTTGGCTCTAAGCCAGAAAATGCAAGTGTCATCATGCGCTGAAATGAATTTGGCGCTATTTTAAGTCCGTATGGAAGTCTTTTAAAACGATATGAGCCATTGTTTGTTGAAAACGAAGTAATATTTCTTGACTTTTCATCAAGTTCCATCTGGTGAAAGCCAGACATTAGGTCGAGACATGAGAAGCATTTTGCTCGACCTAATTGATCAAGAATATCTTCTATTCTTGGAAGTGGGAATTTATCCGCAATTATTTTTTTATTTATTTGGCGGTAGTCAACTACTAAACGCCATCGTTTTTCATTGGAATTAGGTAATACTTTTTTAGGTACTAAAAGTAGTGGGCTATTATACTCCGAAATTGATGGTTCCACTATGCCATCAGTAACTAATTTCTTGACCTGTTTATCTATCTCTGTCTTGTGTGTATGGGGAATTCTATAATTTTTAATGTATACCGGTTCTTCATCTTTGAGTCTTATTTTTTGTTTATAAAAATTATTTGATGTGATTGTTTCGGTTTCTAGTCCGAAAACATCGCTGTAACTAGTGCATAATTTGTTTAATTCCTCTTTAAATTGATCAGGAAAATTCTGATTTAATTTTGAAAGGATTTTTTTAGTTCTGTCTGTTCTGTTTTTTTGTGTTAAGTTGACTATATTGTAACTGGTGAGACTTTCTGTTTTAATATTGTTGCTATTTAATATTTTATTTTCTGTAGTGGTGTTTAAAATGCGAATATATGCATTTTTACTATTTACTATAGTACTAGCTATTATAATTCCTGGGTGTGGTTTTTGGTTGAAAACCAACACTTCATCTTCGTTTGATTTAATGTGGACACGTCTGATTACCTCAGATCGTGCTGGCAATATTATACTATTATGTATATTTGAGTAGGCTATTGGCATTTGAATACAAGTGTAAAAATTGTCGGGTCTAAGTATGAACAAACTATTTTCTTTTGTGAAATCTAGTATACAATTATACCTTTTAATAAAGTCCATACCTAGTATTCCATCGCAGGGAATTGGAAAAGTTTCGTGTACCACGTGAAATTCATGAGGTATCAAAAATTTATTGACTCTAAGGTCCAGGTGTATTGATCCTAGTGATTGTATTGTGCCTTTCCCTATGCCACTAATTGTTGTGGTATGCCATGTATTTAAAGAATTATATTCATTATTAAACTGTTTTAATAATGATATGTCTGCACTCGTGTCAACTAAGAGATGAAGAGGATTATTCGAATTATTGTTGTAAGCTTTAACAAATATGCTAAGACTCAAATTTAGATTGTATACTTTACTATTGCGATTTATTGATTTCCCAAGGGGAGATTCGAGTTTTCCGAATCTTGATCTACTTGTGCAGTGACACGCACATTTTGAGATCGGTTGCTGTTATTATAGTTTCTGTGTCCGTTTCTTCTGTAATTGATATTCGGTCTATTATTGGTGTAATTGTTGTTGTAACTACAACGATTAAATATACCACGTCCTCGACGACCACGGTAGTTACCACGAATATATCCACGAGGTTGTCCATTATTTGGACGTCTATAGAACAATACCGTTTCGGTTTGTCCAGTAGCCTTCGTGCAACTGGTTGTAAATTTGGAGACTACTTCGTTCATATTTTTAAATTGTCCTGCTTCCATTATCAATTTTACCTTTTCAATTGAACAGTTCTGAGTCATTGCATTAACTGCCCGCTCAGTTGAATATTTTTCGGCCTGTTCTGCGGTCAAACCGTCTGATATATAAGCACCTTGTAGTGCTTTTGTCAGTTGTTCAACCTCTTTAGTGTACTGATTAGCTGTCTTATTGCGCTGCTGAATATTCATCAGCTTAGCAACTAATACTTGCACAGATTCACCTTTCACTGACCCTTTAATTTTTTCTTTTATAGAGAAAAGTGTTGACTCATTTATTATTAGATTTCTAGCTGATCCCTTTAGTTTGGTTTTTACTAATGAGACAGCTACGGCCTCATGTGTGCCCGTGATTGATTTTACTAGCTCTATTGCGTCAATAAAACTTTGTAAATTTTCAACAGAGCCATCAAAATCGGGTATGATTTTGGATGCCGTATTTAAAAATTCTACTACAGTCTGAGACATGTTGTCGTGTTTCGTCAATGTCTTTGATTTTATGTCTGTATCTACTTCTTTTTCTGAATGTATGCTTTCGTCAGTGCTGTCAAATTCCTGTTTTATCCTTAATTTCCTTAGTCTTAATAACTGTCTAAACTTTTGTTTATATCCTTCTATTATATCAATTGATTCTAAATTTTTATTTAAATTAATTAAATATTTTACCTGGTTATAATTTTTTAACAGTATTTTATAATGTTTCTTAAATGTTTCGTCTGAAACGTTTTGTTTTCTATATACCGATTTATAGGATTTAGCAAAATTTTCTTTATATACTTTTAATTTTTTAAGGATGTCTATCCATGACTCCATTTACAGTATTATTGTTATACCATGCCACGAAATTTATATATCTTTATCAACTTGCACATTTTTGTATTAGGCAATTGTGTTTACCGAGGCTGCCCTTTGCAAATACCTCTATTTTATATTATTATTATGTATTTTATATAATTTAAAAGCAAAACTTGCACATAATATTACAGTAATAATAAGTAACATGATGTTTATAGGTTGTACGTCCAGCATTTGAATCTGCTCTTGTATTGACACTTCATTGATTACATTCGCGTTGGCTTTTTCGTTTTTCGAAGTTTTACCGCCCATTTTTGGTTATATTACCGATGACAGAGGGGACGAACGACGAGGTTTAATGCACGTTTTAATTCGGTTTTTTATTTTCGAGTTGCCGAAATTTTCACAATTCATAAGAGCTAAACCACAAACCACTGCTTAAATATTTGTTGTTGTGTTGAAAAAATGTCTTGCCATTAAAGGTTTATCAGGATTTTTATTATTATTATTATTTTTTTATATCGTATTCACCAAAACCGTTGGTGTTGTTAGGTACGAGTATATAAAAATATCTGGTATCGATCAAGAATTAACTTTTGTCACGGTCGCCATGAAAATTGAATAAAAATTATCTACTAGAAAAAAGTCAAAACACATCTTTTGATTCTGGTTGCTTTATTCAGATTGATTAAAAATTAATATAATTTCGGCGTCATAGCCGCTTGTGCTTGCTGCGGTGCTCGCAGCGTACGTAGAGAATATATCGGTGTATTGTCAATTCAGCATAACGTCAGGCAGGCGCAGTCCCTTGTGCTTATCCATGTCCTCATCCTACGTAGAGTATGTACAAGTGCATGTAGTATCGTCAATTCAGCATAATATCAATTGAGTCGCTGTCTGGGGTCATTATTAGAAAAATTTTATAATTACGTGCAAAAAAATTAGTATTAAGAAAAGACAACCAAAGTGAAGAATGCCTTCCCTTGTTATCCGGTCCGACCAACCTGGGACGCCATTGAGGAGGGGAGAAACTAAGTCAAATAATAGTAGTACTTTACTCGGTCATTTTATGTAAACGTTATAATTTTTATTTATCTAAATAAAAATAAATTTTAGGATAATATTACAAAAGGGTATGTGTGTATAGATATTTCATAACCTAAAGATAATTTTTATGATATATAATAAGGTAAGTACGATGTTACTTGTGTGTTAACACAAGTATAGATGTTCCGTAACTTAAAGATCATTTGTACGATAACGTTATAATAAGGTAAGTATAGATAGATATTGAATGTGAATGGTGTTGGTAATATTAAGATAAGGTAAGTATATATATATATTGAATGTGAATGTTGTTGATAATATTAAGATAAGGTAAGTATATATACATATATATATATATATTGAATGTGAATGGTGTTGATCATATGCAAGATGTGCCAGATAAGTTATATTCTATTTGGACGTTGATGCATTTGCTGACGGAGCCGCGTTTGTTTCCATTTATGTTGCTTTTTATCACTTTTCCCATGTTTGATGGCATTTCTACGCCAGATGTAGCCCATACGGGAAAATTTAGGAGAATCTGTGGTTTTGGAATAGCTTGTAACGCGACACTCTTTGCGTTGTGACACGATTTCCCCACTGACTTTAAAAAAAACTTTCATTCGTTTCCGATTTCTTTGATTTAAACAAAAACGTTGAAGATGGCGTGGCTTGACCAACACTGCTCGTGGCGGTCCCACTAATGGTTGAATCGGACTAAGGCAATTTTAACGTAGCAGGCTTTAGGGCCTTTTCCTTGCACCACTATACGTTTCGTATGTTTTCACACCAAAGGGAAGCCACCGATCACCCTCAGACTTGCGCCCAATGCATGGCGAGCCGGGATATAGTCGTGCGTCGCAATTAACTTAATCGCACATGCCCAATAGTTGAATGCTTAATTAGAATTTGTACTTAAAATTACTTACGCAGAGAGGAAAAGTAAGGCTTGATGTGGCCGCAAGGAATTCCTTACATGCGCGTTATTTCTCTTGCTGAAGGGTCTCATCCGTCGTAACCGTTGCGATCTCGTTCTTCCCCTGATGAGTGTTACCAAAATCTTGTTTTAGGGGTTTCGCCAATGAGCCTGCCTTCGCCTTTTCCTAAATTTCAATTTAATTTAATTTTTTGAATATAATATACTTCAATCGTCTTTTTTAAAAAAAATTTACCTCTCTGCGCCTTCATTTTCCGATCGTTGGCCTGTGCGAACTCACTTTTGGAAAAGAAGGAAGTTTCATCGCATGGCCAAGAAAATTATCATTGGCATTTACAAGCCAAATAGCTCAATGTGTTAAAGTGAGACGACGATTTTTATATTGTCCGCAGTGACAACGAACGAAACAAGCGATTTACATGAGACTTGTACAAGTAGAGTGACGTAGGTGTTTACACGTTAGTCCGGTAGCCCGAACATGAACCATTACAAAAACAGATACCCAGAATTAGTTCCCAGCTCATTCGGGCACTAGCCGCCTTGATGGGAAGGATTTTGCGAAACTCGAGTGACGTCGAAAATCGTCAGAGAAATTTTCATGTCTTCGACATGCTCGACGAAGATGAAGCAGTGTGGTTATATTCGAATGCAACAACTCTAATCTAATATCTGGCTTTAGATTTCTGAGCACTGTTTCTACTAGTTCGTGTTCTGACATCGCGGATTGCAGTCGGTCCGCCAAAGTCATAATCAATTCGAGAAATTGATCGAATGATTCGCGATCGGACTGTTTTCTGTTTCTGATTACCTCTTTGATGTCGTAATCCGTCCGAAAGCCGTTGTTGCTGTTTTAAAGCACCGCAAATACTTGCCAATCTAAGAAACGCACGCTTTGGTGGTATCGCCAATACCAGTCGCGAGCCTTTCCTTCAAATAAGACATGAATGTTTTGACACAGTGCCGGGAAGTTGCCTTGGAGTGATTGTTGGGTCAAAGAGGTTACACGGTAAATAAATTCCTCTACCGTGATACCATCTCTTGATCCATCAAACTTTAGCCTCCAATTGGCAATGAAGGAATCAGAATGGGCATTTACCAAATAGGCGGTCTATGTGCGAATGTAGGAAGGTCATTCTCTTCATTCCAAAAATGAACTTTCTGGTTGGGCCCCCGAGATCTTCTGTGACCTCCAAGTACATCTGTAAAGGGCAGGTCTTCAGGCCACTCTGGTGGACAGTGATTCGGTAATCATCCCTCCTACTACGGAACGAATTTCTTGAATTGTACTGTCGCGATGAGCTACTAGCGCCTCTTGAACCAAGTTCTGGACACGAGTCCGATCGAGGGGATTTTTATTAAGCCCCGGGTGACGATTACTAGATTGAGTGTTCGATAACTTCGTTAAAAGCGAGAATAGCCGGCGCTTCGACATTATTTGCCGGTGACAGAGTAGTCAATCTTGACTTCGAGCGGGTTGTAGGTCCGCCAGTTTTCGGAACCACACCTCGTTCCGTTGCGTCCCCTAGTTGTGCCACAACCGCAAAAGGATTTGCTGTGGCGCCCAGAAGTTCATTCACGCGTGCCTTAACAGGTACTGAATCGCGGCCGGATATAAAAATGTCGCTTCTACAAACCGGACATGTTGTGTGCCTTCCCAGCCATGAATCTAGGCAGAGCCTATGAAACATGTGTGCACATGAAGTGATTTCGATCATGGAGTGATCGGCTATCTCCAAGTTACAGATCGCGTAACTAGGGTTATCCGCTATAACGGGTGAATTATCACCGCTGTGTCTCACCGCCATTATAGGAAGATACTCGTATATTAGTTTAAATCCAATGGAACGTACTAACTGGTACAAAAAAAATTCAACGCAATTATCGAAAAGAAAATCACCGTTGGTAAGATGATTGACCACCTAGGGATAAGATGCCGATAAGATACGAAATATAGGTACTTTAATTTAATGTGCTATATATAGATAAGGGAATTTCCGATAAGATACGAAATATAGGTACTTAAATTTAATGTGCTATATATAGATAAGCAAAACTTAATTGAACTTAAGAAAATTAAATTGACTCAGTTTTTCTCCCCTGGCTCTCAGGTAGGTTGGTCGACCAGGTTTAAAAGGTTAAAAAAACGCAGGTATATTGGGTTGAATCAGTGGACCATTAGGCCAATAAGCCGCTAGGTACAACAAGGTAGGGAACTATTCCCTAAATTCCAATGATGTCTCTTAGCTCAGTTAACCCAACCACAGTTAATTACTGACTCTCACCTAAAGTTACTTACCATTATTTGATAATTAAAAAAAACGTCGCTAATTGGTCAGTGTTTCCGGTATAGGCTTAACAATTCACTGTGTTCCAATAGAGTGTCGAACATTATAACTTCGTTCAGGATAAAAACGAATATTGTTAATCCTTTGATCAAGTCAAATCCAGTCCCCACTGATTCGACCTACTGGTCAGCGCATTCATACCATTATGAACACAGCTGCATTCCGAATAGGCTTACAGGGTGTGTCGATTTATGTTTAATTGAATGGATGTAAAATGAGTGAAGTTTTGGGGGCCGCAAAGAAAACAGGTCGAACGTGAAGTCCTTTGGTCAGGGCCTCAGACTGTCTGCTATTCCGAAAGGCTCCATTACGTCCCTTGAACTTAGCGGTGACCACCCGAAAGGCTCCATTACGTCCCTTGAACTTAGCGGTGACCACAAAAAAAAATTTAGGGCCAGACATAAAAGAAATTTGACTTAAAATCAAACCTCATCGGATCGGTTGTGCCCCACGTTGAGCGCCATTTTCTGTAATGAATTAGCACCTTCAGTATACTAGTGATATAGATAGTATAGATATAGTGAGTAGATATTTCATAACCTAAAGATAATTTTTATGATATATATGATGTTACTTGTGTGTTAACACAAGTATAGATGTTCCGTACCTTAAAGATCATTTGTACGATAATGTTATAATAAGGTAAGTATAGATAGATATTGAATGTGAATGGTGTTGGTAATATTAAGATAAGGTAAGTATATATATATATTGAATGTGAATGGTGTTGATAATATTAAGATAAGGTAAGTATATATATATATTGAATGTAAATGGTGTTGATAATATTAAGATAAGGTAAGTATATATATATATATATTGATTGTGAATGGTGTTGATAATATTAAAATAAGGTAAGTATATATATATATTGAATGTGAATGTTGTTGATAATATTAAGATAAGATAAGTATATATATATATATTGAATGTGAATGGTGTTGATAATATTAAGATAAGGTGAATGGTGTTGATAATATTACAATATATGTGAATGTGAATGGTGTTGATAATATTAAGATAAGGTAAGTATATAAATATATATTGATTGTGAATGGTGTTGATAACATTAAGATAAGGTAAGTATATATATATATATATATATATATATATATATATATATATATATATTGATTGTGAATGGTGTTGATAATATTAAAAAAGGGTAAGTATATATATATATTGAATGTGAATGTTGTTGATAATATTAAGATAAGATAAGTATATATATATATTGAATGTGAGTGGTGTTGATAATATTAAAACAAGGTAAGTATATATATTGAATGTGAATGGTGTTGATAATATTAAGATAAGGTAAGTATATATATATATTGAATGTGAATGTTGTTGATAATATTAAAATAAGGTAAGTATATATATATATTGAATGTGAATGTTGTTGATAATATTAAGATAAGATAAGTATATATATATATTGAATGTGAGTGGTGTTGATAATATTAAAACAAGGTAAGTATATATATATATATATTGAATGTGAATGGTGTTGATAATATTAAGATAAGGTAAGATGCATTTTTTTACATGCTCTCCCCAGTAGGCATAACGCATGAGTTCTTGAAAGAACTTTTTGTGGCTTAAAGTCGTAAGTCGAAGCAGCTCAGCAAGCTACTGCTGCCTCTGAGAACTTGATCAGATATCTCAGCCATCTATGGAGTTTAGGCATGCATATATGATGCCTATACCATTGGCGTACCAGCGCCAGCTGGGAAACTTCCAGATTCCTGGTTACCCCATGCATAGTTTAAATCTAATAAGGCTATGACTTATCACACCACGGAAGATAACCGTGTTGCCCCGTATCGGGGAAGGTATCCTTGAATTTTATACCTACTGCCAGGTGACTAGGGTCTATTAGCTAAATAAATACTTAAATCAAAAACTACTTATAAGCTAAATACTTAAAATCTAGATTGCGATCTATATATAAAGCATATGTATTGGACTGCCAAACCCTTCAACCAAAGTTTGAAGAACGTCCATCCACTTCTCTTGTGAAACTCGACCGGGCAGCATCTTAAAAATGGGAGAAAACAATTAAGTAGAAATTAACGCCTCCAAAACCCAATGCTGTCTCCTGTCATCCAAGCGAAACTTAAATCCAATTCCATTATCCATGAATGGCACTTGCATCGAGGAATCTGAAAACTGGTCCCGGTGTACGCCATCCTTTCAGCGTAGGCTTGGCCGACCTCGCTGTCGTGTTCCATAAATCCTACCGCAAAGGACTTTCCGAGCATGATCCTCTTCGCTCATGCGAGCTAGGTGTCCTGCCCACCGGAGCCTACCGAGCTTAATTTTCCTAACGATGTCGACATCGCGATAACGCTCGCAGAAATCATCATTATAGGGTCTCCGGAATAGTCCTTCTTCACATACGGGCCAACAATTCTCCGTAAGACATTTCCCTCCAACGATCAGAAGGCTTTTTGCTAAGCACCCAAGTCTCGGATCCATATCTAAGTACTGGTATGATCATTGTCTCGTTTTCGGTAATCACGGTTGCCAATATTTCTCGGTGCTTGCACACTCTCTTCCTCACCTATATTGTCGTTGTTTTCTACAACTCCATCCTCATCGGGACAGTCATGTTTTGACGCATACCAGGCTACGAATTCCGCCAGATAGAAAGCCTCTAACTCTTGCAGCCGTTCTTCGTAACGTTGAATTACATTCTAAGTCCAAACGTCGGTGCTATCTGCATTGAGATTCTCCTTATCCATTTGTTGACGGCGTTTGCGATTCTTTTGTCGTTTGCATGCCCACACTGTCGGAATGTAAACTACTTCACGACTCGTTACGCCCATCGGCTGTCTAAGCAAATACCAAGCGGCTTCTTGATCACTCCTTTCAACTGAATTCAACAGTTTAACACCTAGTGACTTCAGTTGACCTGACAGGACAGTTGACAGGATGCTCCTCCATCAATTTGACTAGTTCGCGATGAAGATTGCCCATGCCGCGAGCGGATTTATTGACATATTCCACTACATAGGCAGGACAACTGTACTCGTCGAGAATGATTTGTAGATCCATGTTCGAATTTCAAACACCGGCGATCCATGGATTAAACGTATTCGTGTAAATTTGTTTCATATCTCGTTTACACAAAATTGTTGGTCTCTGTAGTGAAGAGCGAATCACATCTAAGTACGAAGCTTTCGTACCTGCGAGAAAATCTGCAATGCACGTGTAAGTACGTTGCTCCATACTAAGTCGCAAGCGTTTTGCTTTTCTCTGGAGATTTTTTCTGCGTCCGTCTGACTTTGCCATGGGAAGCAAGACGCGTTTTTTCCATCGGCCAATACGGAATACCGAACCGGCTGTTCTTTTCACCTCGCTTGTGACACGTAAACGTATGCCTGTGCACTTGATTTGTATACATGTTTTCATCTGGCAAATCGTCGATGCTCACCGAGCACAGGGTCTCGATCAACGCAATCGTGTTTGGCATTTGTTCACAAACATTCTCTTTGGGATCGCTTTTGAGCCACAACAAAATATGAGCGTGCGGGCTACCCCTGTGTTGAAATTCTATTCGCGTAAAGAAATCCAAGGCTTTGTAACAACCGAACGGATTGTAATGGTACCGCGATTTCAACATGTTCATAAAACAGTCAACCAATTTATGAAAGTAAATACAACAAGTGACCGGATCCTCACAGACGAGGGTACACCGCTGTAATCGGATCATTGATTCCGCATCAACACCGGGAAATCGTGCACTTAATCTATTCAATAAATTAAGAAATGCTGGCCATCTTATTTCGTTTGCGCTCAGCGTCAGGAACATCGTCGGTTTGCCAAGTTGTCGAATCATTGCAAAAAGATCTCTCTTACGACTAGACCATTATTGCACGGAATTGAGTACAGACTTTAAGAAGGCCAAATTCTTTTCCAAAAAGTTGTCCAGAAACTGGCAGTCCTCTAACATTTGACGTGTCACATTCTCGGTGGCAGAAATTGATCTAAAAGTATTTTATATTCCGTCAACCGTTAGTAAGCGTAATATCTTCATGGCAACATACAACACTTTTTGTGGGGTGGCACCGCGTCGATCCGTCCGACGAATTCCGCTGGTGGCCATCATGTAAGGTGTAACCGAAACGTTCATGTTATATTTTCTCGATTCACCGAAGTAGACCGAGGGGAATGACAATTACTCTGCGTGCTTATCATAGATTATGTTAAGCGGTGTGGCTTTGTGCCGCGGTGCAATATCCAAACAGTCGTCCTCATTCCAAATCATTGTATGTTGTCTCGCCGATAGTACTTCGGACTCAGGAACTGGGTCAGCACGCATATCCTCTATATCTATCGGTTCTATCCATATTCTGTTTGTTCGCTCATGTTCTCCGATCGAATTCAAACGATACAAATCTAATTTAATATCATACAACCGGTACAGGGTCGATCTTTGTAATACCTCCAGCCATGTACGAATGGTTCGTTTGTTCACATGACCACTTTAGTAAAACGATTTATGTGCCAAGTTTCGTTTAATATTTATATTAATAGTTTGATCTTCCTCGAATCGTCTAGGAAGCCAATCAACCATTTCCGGAATGTTAACTGGCACGTTTATAACTTGACCAACGATACCGTAGGCGAAATCATATCGCAAACGGCGCACTTGCATAAAAGGTAATCGTGGTGAAATCAAACGTTCGCTAATGGGATCGAGAGTAGGCAGGCTGGCAGGTCTCTCTGGATACATGAATCCGTTTACTTTTGCCAAACTAGGCATCTTACCACTGAACAAAGAACGTTTACAGTAAGAACAAAGAAGATATTTTGACCTTATTATTTCTAATTGGTCAATAGTCAGTTGTATATTGTTTGCATTGTGCCAGTTAATAAATGCTTCAATGTGTTTTGACGTTGCTGGCGTCAAGTCTTTATGAAACCTATCGCACACCGAACAATCGTATCCGAACTGGTTATAGGTAAATTTCGCTTTGAAATGCTAATTCGAATAAGCCCACTTGTTCTCCCAGTTTTGCCTTTTGTCGATAGCAGTCATGTTTTGCTGTTTATTGTAAACCACGCGTGTTCACGTTCGTTCGTTCGAGGCTGCTCGACGTTCTGCTTTCTTTCACGAGAAGCTTTTTTTCGATCCGCAGCCGACATTGCAACCTTCTTTGCAAAAGTTGTACCATGTATTGCATATGAACTCAATACCGCTTCGTTAGAAGTAGACGGCACCGGCTCAGGCTGCTGCTTCTTCCACGATAAGCTTTCATTCGCTTCGCAGCCGGCATTGTAACCTTCTTTGCAAAAGTTGTACCGTGTATTGCATATGAACTCAATACCGCTTCGTTCGAAGTAGACGGCACCGGCTCAGGCTGCTTGGCGTTCCGCTTTCGTTTACGATAAAAATTTTTTCGTTCCGCAGCCGACATTGCAACCTTCTTTGCTAAATTTGCTACTTCTAGTACATGTGAACTCGTTGTCGCTTCGTTAGAAGTGGATGGCACCGGCTCAGGCTGCTGGGCGTTCTGCTTTCTCTTACGATAAGCTTTCATTTTCTCCGCAGCCGACATTGCAAACTTCTTTGCCAAAGTTGTACCATGTATTGCATATGGACTCAATACCGCTTCGTTAGAAGTAGACGGCACCGGCTCAGACTTCTGCTTTCTTTTACGAGAAGCTTTCATTCGCTTCGCAGCCGACATTGCAACTTTCTTTGCAGAAGTTGTACCGTGTATTGCATATGAACTCAATACCGCTTCGTTCGAAGTAGACGGCACCGGCTCAGGCTGTTTAATCAGGGTCATCGACCCCAACCACACACCATACCTGTACTTCTACTCGCTCATAGCGTAGAAACCATTAACGAGTAACAAAATAAACCCAAGAAGAATACCTCCAATCCGCTGGGCGAAAGCAAAGAGAACTCACGTTATGTTCTTTTCAATTTTACAATTCATTCGTTTATTCATATATATCAATTCAAGTAAAAAAGAAAGGATTTAAAAAATGTATTTATATTACTTATGAAAAGTATTCTAGGACTATTTATTAATTTTAATTATTAAAGAATTTAAATTATTATTATATAATTATTAAATTATTATTATCATCAAATAGAGATTATTGAATAAAAGGGCAAGGTTATTCAAAATAAAATAAAGACTGCTTTTTGTAGTTATTATAATGCATATGCGAACAATTACTTACTTGGTATTTCCTTCAAGGATATCCTGCATGCATGATGTCGATGAGGTACCTGCTGTATCGTTAATTTAGAAGCTACCGAAAAACTACTAAACGCAGTTCACAAGTTAGCTTTATCCAGATTTACGTTAAAAATAAAAAAACTCAATTCAAATTAAAATAGCGAAAAGACTCAATTTTCAAATTTAAAATAAAAAAAACTCGATTTTAAACCGATAAAGAAAATACTCAATTTTCAATCAAAAATAAAAAAACTCGATTTTTAAATCGATAAAGAAACTCAAAATTTAAAGTTAGACATTGCACTAAAAAAACTCAGCCAAACAGTTTAAGAAGCAGTCTTCCTTTTCGCTCATTAGATTATCAAATTCCACTTGAGTGATTTATTTTCTTGGGCTTTTAAGATTTATATGATTTGCGTCTCGGGTGAAATAAAAAACCTCTGACGATGGTGCGAAAATCTTTGTTGGAATCTAGCGACAATTACATTGTTTGATTTTGTATTTTTCTGCAGCACTCTCGTATGAAATTTTATGTTATACATATTTTTATATTGGCAAACCTCTGCCAAATACGCATTCCGTACACGGCTCTGCCACCTTTTTCGGGCTAAGCCAAAATTTAATTTAGCAGTTGGGCACGATTACACAAAATTTTTTTGAAATAATTCAAATTAATTTGACTACTGTGGTTTCAAAAAGTAAAGCTTTCCGTTGTTCAAAAAAATTCAACTTTGCTATAAAACACTTTGTGCTTTGCTGCAAATGGCGGCTCTAACCGACAGCACTAAGCACTTCTGCCAGCACAAAATTTGATGTGTAGTTCTGCGCAAGTTCACTTTAGCTTTAAAAGAAAGCAAACTGTTTTGAAATAATTCAATTTAATTTGGATGAAAACTTTTTTGTAAATAATTCAATTAAACTTTGAAAGAAAACTGTTTTCTTGAAATAATTTCATTTAACTTCGAGAAAAAAACTGTTTTTGAATAAAAATTCAATTTAACTTTAAAAGAAAACTGTTTAAAAAAAACTTGATTTCGACTTTTAACACCGCAGTACGCTTTTCGTTGATAACTAAAATCCAACTTACTTCCTAATATCCAATCTCCGACTTACTATCTCCCTCATCGACCGACTATCACAACCCGTTTTTCACCATCGAACATTCTAGAAGCAATTTCGACGCAAAATATTATTCTGTCCTTTGTTTTCTCCTTTTTGTCCTTATTTAAATAGCGCGTAAGCTATATTCTATTTCTGTCCTTTTTTTAAAAACTAAAAATCACAATTACTAATAAAATTAAACATGAACAACGATCATACAACACTTGAACAATTATTAATATACGCACATCAAACACTCAAACCAATTTCCAGTAAGATAATTATCTAAATCCCTATGCTTCCCCAGCACCATCTGTGTGCAACAAAACTTCCATCACATCATGTGGAAACATTTGCCATTCCAATTATTCCAGTCAATTCTGAGTAGCTGATTTATGTCAACATATCGAGTGTCAGATATCGGTCAATAATATCTCTAGTTGTCAATCTCGGTGCGGTGTCTTTTGTGTTTTGTTTTATAATTGTTATATATTTGTCAAAATTAATTTGTTTTTTTTTTGTAATTGTTTGTTTTATTTGTATTTTTATTTAAATATAGTTCGTAAATAACGTCGCGTGTGAATTTAAGTGTGTAGAGTGGGTAGACTGGGAGAATGATCCGCCCCTAGTCTCCAAGATAAATAGGATCGAAAAAATACCAATGGAATTTGCATGCGTTTTAGAAATTATTGGATTCTGTGAGTTGCCGCACAAAATCAACAGGTTAGTGTAAATCTATGATATAGAGGCGCGATTTCTGTTTTTCAAAAAGAAAAGCTATTTGGGAATTAGATATCGCGTCTCAGTTTTAATGTTTGACGTTTAGAATACTATTTCCATTTTTCTTTTGGTTTTACTTTCTCGTTGAGGCTTCTGATTTTGTTTTCATTTTCAGATGCAATCAGTACAATGCTGCGTCGCTGCCGACGTCAACATCTTAGGATTTAAAAAAAAAGGTGAGTTGCTATTTTAGTATGCTGCGACCAATACGCGTCCGTAACAGGCTCGTCTCTATTTTATAAGAGGTCATGAGTAAAAATAGTACGTAAAAAAAAGGAAAGCGTATAGGGTAGTGATTTCGCAATTTTAAATCTGATTGCAGTTTAGCTTAAGCATTATACATATGCGTATACCGTATATTAACACATAAATAAAAACGTCCAAAATAATATACAATAAAAAGGTTAAAATAAATAGGTTTAAAAAAAAACTTCATAATAGAATAAAATATCACAGATAAATCTAAATCTAATATAAAATATTGCACATAATCCTAAAGCCTTAAACCTAAATATCACAGAAATTATTCAGTCAATGAAATAAATTTGATTATATAATTAAACGATAAATAATAAATAATAAATAATAAATAATAAATAATAAATAATAAATAATAAATAATAAATAATAAATAATAAATAATAAATAATAAATAATAAATAATAAATAATAAATAATAAATAATAAATAATAAATAATAAATAATAAATAATAAATAATAAATAATAAATAATAAATAATAAATAATAAATAATAAATAATAAATAATAAATAATAAATAATAAATAATAAATAATAAATAATAAATAATAAATAATAAATAATAAATAATAAATAATAAATAATAAATAATAAATAATAAATAATAAATAATAAATAATAAATAATAAATAATAAATAATAAATAATAAATAATAAATAATAAATAATAAATAATAAATAATAAATAATAAATAATAAATAATAAATAATAAATAATAAATAATAAATAATAAATAATAAATAATAAATAATAAATAATAAATAATAAATAATAAATAATAAATAATAAATAATAAATAATAAATAATAAATAATAAATAATAAATAATAAATAATAAATAATAAATAATAAATAATAAATAATAAATAATAAATAATAAATAATAAATAATAAATAATAAATAATAAATAATAAATAATAAATAATAAATAATAAATAATAAATAATAAATAATAAATAATAAATAATAAATAATAAATAATAAATAATAAATAATAAATAATAAATAATAAATAATAAATAATAAATAATAAATAATAAATAATAAATAATAAATAATAAATAATAAATAATAAATAATAAATAATAAATAATAAATAATAAATAATAAATAATAAATAATAAATAATAAATAATAAATAATAAATAATAAATAATAAATAATAAATAATAAATAATAAATAATAAATAATAAATAATAAATAATAAATAATAAATAATAAATAATAAATAATAAATAATAAATAATAAATAATAAATAATAAATAATAAATAATAAATAATAAATAATAAATAATAAATAATAAATAATAAATAATAAATAATAAATAATAAATAATAAATAATAAATAATAAATAATAAATAATAAATAATAAATAATAAATAATAAATAATAAATAATAAATAATAAATAATAAATAATAAATAATAAATAATAAATAATAAATAATAAATAATAAATAATAAATAATAAATAATAAATAATAAATAATAAATAATAAATAATAAATAATAAATAATAAATAATAAATAATAAATAATAAATAATAAATAATAAATAATAAATAATAAATAATAAATAATAAATAATAAATAATAAATAATAAATAATAAATAATAAATAATAAATAATAAATAATAAATAATAAATAATAAATAATAAATAATAAATAATAAATAATAAATAATAAATAATAAATAATAAATAATAAATAATAAATAATAAATAATAAATAATAAATAATAAATAATAAATAATAAATAATAAATAATAAATAATAAATAATAAATAATAAATAATAAATAATAAATAATAAATAATAAATAATAAATAATAAATAATAAATAATAAATAATAAATAATAAATAATAAATAATAAATAATAAATAATAAATAATAAATAATAAATAATAAATAATAAATAATAAATAATAAATAATAAATAATAAATAATAAATAATAAATAATAAATAATAAATAATAAATAATAAATAATAAATAATAAATAATAAATAATAAATAATAAATAATAAATAATAAATAATAAATAATAAATAATAAATAATAAATAATAAATAATAAATAATAAATAATAAATAATAAATAATAAATAATAAATAATAAATAATAAATAATAAATAATAAATAATAAATAATAAATAATAAATAATAAATAATAAATAATAAATAATAAATAATAAATAATAAATAATAAATAATAAATAATAAATAATAAATAATAAATAATAAATAATAAATAATAAATAATAAATAATAAATAATAAATAATATCAATAATCATTTATCAATAATCATTTATCAATAATCATTTATCATTTATCAATTATCAATTATAAATAATGTCAGTTTTCTAGGTACCTGAAACTAAGAGGCAAAGAGGTCTTTGGCATGAAAGATACCTACTTTCTTACCACTCACATTACCTACTTCATATAGAGAATTTCCTATAGTTTTTAATATGATGCTCTTAATAGCTTTCGGTCCAAGTTTGGCATTATAGCCCGCTGCCATGTCACTTTGTCGAAAGTTCCGTCTATACACAATTTGTCCTACATCATATTTTATTTCTCGACTTCTTAAATCCTATGTTTTCTTGCCTTTTTCATGTGCCTTACTTACATTTTTAAATACCTCGTCCCTTATAATTTGTTGTTTGTCCTTTGTTTCTAAGGTCCTAACTTCTGACTCTTTAATGTGATTTAACCGTCGTATGTTTTCAAAAGCGGATCCGTTCTGTGCTCTAAGCCTGTGGCCTCGTGTGAGACACTTTGCAGAGAAAATGCCGCGAAGCTTACATGTTTGTCCCAGTCTCGTTGGTCACTTCCAAGGTAAGAACGGATCTTTGTCAATACGCTACGGTTCACACGTTCTGAGGCATTAGCCTGCGGAGAGTAGACCGCAGTCCTCACGTGCTTAACCCCGTAGCGCTTTAGAAAACTAGAAAACAATTCAGATATGAATATTCTGTAAATATTCTGGAACCCCAAAGACATGGAAAATGGCTTCTTCTAAGTACTGGACCACTGCAGCTGAAGTTGCCTTCCTTATGGGTTTAAGAAAGACAAATTTGCTGAATTCGTCAAGCACAACAAAAATTTGGGTGTTGCCATTTTTGGTTCTGGGATAGGGTCCAAGAAAGTCAATGTACAGGCGCTGAAATGGCCGTTCTGTCACAGTCTGTACCCCTATTGGTGGTCTATTTGTCCGATTCATGCTTTTATTGCACTTACAAGTGTCACAGTTTTTGATATGGTCATTTACATCTAAAGTCATTCCAGGCCAATAGTATTGTTGTTGAAGTTTATGGATCCCACCATGTCCTGCAGCTGGAGAGTCATGTGCCGAGATCAGGAGACTCTTTCTCAACTCAGACGGCACCCAAAGCTTCCAGGCCCTATCATCTTGCAGTGCGTCCCCGGTACGTATGTCTGTCCTTTTGTACACGTTGTTGTCAGAAACGCACAAGTCTGGAAATTTATCTTCATTTTCTTTGATCGTTTTGCGTAGTTTTTCATACTCATCGGAAGAGAAGTAAGGAGAGCCAAGGTCCACGTCAAGTCGCTCTGAATCAGAAGTTATCTCGTCCATGTGAGCTCGAGAGAGAGCGTTCGGAACGACGTTCTGGGTACCCTTTCTATGTTTAATTGTGAAATTGAACGCCTGCAAGGCTCCATCTAGCCAGACGTCCTGACAAGTCCTTTTGGAACATCAGCCATTTCAAGCTGGCGTGGTCGGTTATGACTGTAAATGGAAGAAGCTCAATATAGGCTCGAAACTTCTGAACACTGAGTACAGCCGCATAACACTCTAATTCAGTGACACTATAATTCCTTTGCGCGGAATTTAGCTTTTGGGATATGTATGCGATTGGCCTCTCTCTACCCTCCTCGTCGATTTGAAAAAGCACGCTGCCTACACCAGTCGTTGACGCATCACATTGGATATAAAAATGTTTCGTAAAGTCCGGGTTTCTCAAAATCGGCGCTGAGATCAAGAGTTGTTTGATCTCTTCAAATGATTTATTTGACTCGTCAGTCATTTTAAATTCTTTATCTTTTTTCAGGCATTCTGTCATTGGTGCTGTCAAGGTTGAAAAATTTGGTATGAACCTGCGATACCATCCGGTCATTCCTAAGTACCGTCTAAGTTTCTTCGGAGTCCTCGGAACCGGAAACTGCTCCACTGCCGCGACCTTTGCCGGATCAGTCCTAAAGCACCCGTCGCCCACAATGTATCCAAGATATTTTATTTCTTTGAAACAAAATTTGCTCTTTTCTACATTGATTGTTAAACCAGCCTCTCGAAGACATCTCGCAACGTCCTCTAGCAGACCCATGTGGCTTTCGAAATCCGGAGCGCAGACAAGGAGATCGTCAAGGTATACAAAGACATTGTCTTTGAGCCTTGACGGTATCACCTTGTCCATAAACCGACACATTCTCTGAGCAGCATTGCACAAGCCAAATGGCATTACTGTAAATTGATACAGTGGCCGCCCAGGGACTGTGAAGGCCGTTTTCTCTCTGGACCTCTTCTCCAACGGGATCTGCCAGAAGGCGTCTTTCAGATCGATCCCCGAAATGAACCGAGTGTCTTTTAGGCGGCTCAACAACCCTTCTATGTGGGGCAACGGGTACGCGTCCTTTTTCGTCACTGCATTGACTTTGCGTGAGTTCAGGCAGAGTCTGTCTTTGCCAGGTTTTCTCACCAGCACAACCGGAGAGCTCCACGCTCTCCTCGATCACCCCCAAAGAAATCATGCGATCGAGCTCGTCGAAGAGAAGCTTTTGGATCGCCGGAGACACTGGGTAGTGCCTCTGTTTGATCGGCTCCACTTCGGCGGTCTCGATCACATGTTTCTCTAGGTTCGTCCTTCCGAGGCCAAGTCTCGTGTAGGACGAGAACCTGCATCATTGGGTCCTTTGTCGTCGTGCCCAATATATCGATTTCGGATATAATGTTGGGATCGACCTTAAAAGTTCTCCAAAAATTCACTCGCAGATATAACGATTGTTGTAAAGACGGCACAACATAAAATTCTAAATTCTCAGTCCGGTTTTTCCATGTGACTGGAATGGTCACAATGCCTATTATTTTTTGTTTATTTCCGTCCGCTGTCCTTATGTTAGAATTTATCGTCCTTAATTTTAAGTCATTATCTTCGATGAATTTCATTGCATCTTTCCCCAAACAACTGACTGAAGCACCACTATCCAGAAGGCCTAGCATTGCTTCATTTACCAGTTTGACCCTCGCATATGGTCGGTTGTCTTCATCTAACTGTAGTACAGTTGCTTCTAGATCCTTGTACGAGCCTTTTCGTATTCGAGAATGCGCTGGTGAAGACTCTTCCTGACGGGTAGTGTCTGAACAATTTTCTTTTCTTAGTTTCTTATAAATAAATTTCTTAAAATTTTTATTTTTGGTTCTGCATTTCCGGGATCTTGTCTGTTGGACGAGCACCCCCGGGTGTTTCGCCCCTCAACAAGTTTTCCGGGTTAGTCTTACAGGACGGACACAACAAAACAGGAACATTGGACCGACCACATTGGAAGCACACTAAGGAGTGGAAATGAGACGAACACTGGTTTTGGACATCACTACGGACTACATTCCTATCGTCAGTATTTTTACTATTATTTTTTTGTTTATGTGGATAATTTGTCTTAAAGGCACTTAGCTCATTCGTCAATTCCCCTCTGTCACTGTCAAATTCTTCGTCTCCTGTTGTCTGGAGCTTGCTGTTTGGTTTACCTTTAAAGCGGTTTTACCTGATACCAAAGTGCTTTTCTGCCCGGCGGCAGGCAAACACTAAATCAGCGAAAGAAAATAGAGAGCACCCAAAGATCAGCGCTGCCACTTTCTCTCGGAGGTTCTGGCGGAGAATTGTGACTAGTTCCCCCTCTGGCAATCTATTCCTCATTTGGAACACCATCGCCCTGACGCTTGAAAAGAAGTCGTCACAACTCTCGCCTGGCATTTGCTTCCAGTCCATGATCTCCCGCATGATCTTATGGTCAGAGTCGGATGCCCTAAACTGTCGCAATAATTCTCTCTTAAGATCATGGTAGTTTAGGAATGGATCGTTTGCGCGCTCCTCCAGGAATTGCCAATACCAGCGTTAAGCTACACCGGTCAGGAGGAAGTGGAACTGGTTAAACACCTGACTTTCGCTGACGTTAAGTCTGCGCTGCATCGTTTCGATGCGAAACACAAAGCTGTCGACCGGCATTGTCCTTTTCGTGCCATCGAACTTAATATTCCACTTGTGGAGATCACATTTTTGCACTCGTGGAAGTTCATCGTTTAAATAAGTCATTTGATCGCCTGGCTGATTGTGCCGGTCAAGAGAAGGGTTTGATCGACGGTTACCAGGCATTTGTTCCCCCTCCTCAAACCGCTGTATTGGCGTTGACCTATGCGGAGCACTCTTTCTTCCATCGCCTTGCTGCATCTCGAGGGTCTCTACTTTCCGAGCTAGCATCTCTATCTGCTCCGTCAGGCTGCAACTTACTCTTTCTAATTTTTTTGTGAATAATGACCCCAAAGCCAGATGGTCCTTTTGGATTACCTCCGAAACCGCTTCTTGAATTTTGTTGATCAGCTGATTTTCTTCCGAAAACGGATTTGGACCTACTGCCCCTTGATCACAATTAATCTCTTCTCTGCTTATGCTACCATCAAGATTGACGTCATTGATGAGTTGTTCAAAACATTCATATATATCAATTCAAGTTAAAAAAAAAGGATTTTAAAAATGTATTTATATTACTTATGAAAAGTATTCTAGGACTATTTATTAATTTTAATTATTAGTGAATTTAAATTATTATTATATAATTATTTAATTATTATAATCATCAAATAGAGATTATTGAATAAAAGGGCAAGGTTATTCAAAATAAAATAAAGACTGCTTTTAGTAGTTATTATAATGCATATGCGAACAATTACTTACTTGGTATTTCCTTCAAGGATATCCTGCATGCATGATGTCGATGAGGTACCTGATGTATCGTTAATTTAGCAGCTACCGAAAAACTACTAAACGCAGTTCACAAGTTAGCTTTATCCAGATTTACGTTAAAAATAAAAAAACTCAATTCAATCAAAAATAAAAAAACTCGATTTTTAAATCGATAAAGAAACTCAAAATTTAAATTTAGACATTGCACTAAAAAAACTCAGCCAAACAGTTTAAGAAGCAGTCTTCCTTTTCGCTCATTAGATTATCAAATTCCACTTGAGTGATTTATTTTCTTGGGCATTTAAGATTTATATGATTCGCGTCTCGGGTGAAATGAAAAACCTCCGACGATGGCACGATGATCTTTGTTGGAATCTAGCGACAATTACACTGTTTGATTTTGTATTTTTCTGCAGCACCCTCGTATGAAATTTTATGTTGTATATATTTTTATATTGGCAAACCTCTGCCAAATACGCAAATACGCAATTCCGTACACGGCTCTGCCACCTTTTTCGGGCTAAGCCAAAATATGATTTAGCAGCTGGGCACGATTACACAAAATTTTTTTGAAATAATTCAATTTAATTTGAACACCACAGTAGGCTTTCCGTTGTTCAAAAAAATTCAACTTTGCTATAACACTTTGTGCCTTGCGGCAAATGGCGGCTCTAACCGACAGCACTGCACTTCTGCCAGCACAAAATTTGATGTGTAGTTCTGCGCAAGTTCACTTTAACTTTAAAAGAAAGCAAACTGTTTTGAAATAATTCAATTTAATTTGGATGAAAACTTTTTTGTAAATAATTTAATTAAACTTTGAAAGAAAACTGTTTTTTTGAAATAATTTCATTTAACTTTGAGAAAAAAACTGTTTTTGAATAAAAATTCCATTTAACTTTAAAAGAAAATTGTTTAAAAAAAATTGATTTCGACTTTTAACACCGCAGTACGCTTTACGTTGATAACTAAAATCCAACTAACTTCGTAATATCCAATCTCCGACTTACTATCTCCCTCATTGACCGACTACTACAACCCGTTTTTCACCATCGAACATTCTAGAAGCAATTTCGACGGAAAATATTATTCTGTCCTTTGTTTTCTCCTTTTTGTCCTTATTTAAATAGCGCGCAAGCTATATCCTATTTCTGTCCTTTTTTTTAAACTAAAAATCACAATTACTAATATACATTAAACATGAATAACGATCATACAACACTTGAACAATTATTAATATACACACATCAAACACTCAAACCAATTTCCAGTAAGATAATTATCTAAATCCCTATGCTTCCCCAGCACCATCTGTGTGCAACAAAACTTCCTTCACATCATGTGGAAAACATTTGCCATTCCAATTATTCCAGTCAATTCTGAGCAGATGATTTATGTCAACATATCGAGTGTCAGATATCGGTCAATAATATCTCTAGTTGTCAATCACGGTGCGGTGTCTTTTGTGTTTTGTTTTATAATTGTAATATATTTGTCAAAATTACTTTGTTTTTTTTTTTGTAATTTGTAATTGTTTGTTTTATTTGTATTTTTATTTAAATATAGTTCGTAAATAACGTCGCGTGTGAATTGAAGTGCGTTGTGTCGGGTAGACTGGGGGAAAGATCCGCCCCTAGTCTTCAAGATAAATAGGATCGAAAAAAACCAATGTAATTTGCATGCGTTTTAGAAATTATCAGATGCTGTGAGTTGCCGCACAAAATCAACAGGTTAGTGTAAATCTGTTTTTCGAAAAGATAAACTATTTGGGAAATAGATATCGCGTCTCAGTTTTAATGTTTGACGTTTAGAATACTATTTCTTTATAAAATATTTACACTTTACATTTTTCGCAAGCCTTCGCATTGTAAGGACAATTCTGCTAGCTTTTTTCCTGGACCGCTTTGACTTCAAACTCTTCGACGACTTTGGTTTTGTCGCGCTTCAGGCAAACGATTCCAGAATTTCCTTAGGAACAAGGATTGTAGTCGCATCTTTGTCCTGCATACCGAATTTCATACGAATCGCTTGAGAAATGGCTTGCTCCACAAAATTCCAGACCCTATTGGCCAGATCCCAGAGTTTCCACAGGAATAAGGGTTATAGTTGCATCTTACCCTTGCGTACCGAATTTAATACTTATCGCTTGAGAAATTGCTTTGTTCCAGAAATTCCAGACCATAATGATCATATTCCAGAATTTCCATAGGAAGAAGTCTTACAGTCGCATCTTAGTCCTACATTCCGAATTTCATGCGAATCGCTTGAGAAATTGCTTTGTTTCAGAAATTCCAGACCATAATGATCATATTCATGAATTTCCATAGGAACAAGTGTTATCGTCGCATCTTAGTCCTACATTTTGAATTTCATGCGAATCGATTGAGATATTGCTTTATTCCAGAAATCCCAGACCATAATGATCACATCCCAGAATTTCCATAAGAATAAATCTTTTAGTCGCATCTTAGTGCTGCATTCCGAATTTCATTCGAATCGCTTGAGAAATTGCTTCCATCCAGAAATTCCAGACCATAATGATCATATTCCAGAATTTCCATAGGAACAAGTGTTATAGTCGCATCTTAGTCCTACATTCTGAATTTCATGCGAATCGCTTTAGATATTGCTTTATTCCAGAAATTCCAGACCATAATGATCATATCCCAGAATTTCCACAGGAAGAAGTCTTGCAGTCGCATCTTAGTCCTACATTCCGAATTTCATTCGAATCGCTTGAGAAATTGCTTTGTTCCAGAAATTCCAGACCATAATGATCATATTCCAGAATTTCCATAGGAAGAAGTCTTATAGTCGCATATTAGTCCTGCATTCCTAATTTCATTCGAATCGCTTGAGAAATTGCTTTGTTCCAGAAATTCCAGACCATAATGATCATATTCCAGAGTTTCCATAGGAAGAAGTCTTGCAGTCGCATCTTATCCTACACTCCGAATTTCATACGAATCACTTGAGAAATAGCTTAGTTCAAAAATTCTAGTTCCTCATGACCAAATCCCAGTGGATATTAAAAGTTTGACATAACATCTGTTAAAAACGCAACATAACATCTGTTAAATAGTGACATTTAACATTTGAGTTGTACCCTTTAAACCTTGTAGTGAGAAGTTATCACGAAAAAAAAAACTGCCGGTTTCCTTCTTATTTTTTTTTATTTAAACAAAAACGTTAAAGATGGCGTGGCTTGACCAACACTGCTCGTGGCGGAAGGCTGAAGGGTCTCATTTGTCGTAATCGTTGCGATCTCGTGCTTCCCCTGATGAGTGTTGCCAAAATCTCGTTTTAGGGGTTTCGCCAATGAGCCTGCCTTCGCCTTTTCCTAAATTTCAATTTAATTGAATTTTTTGAATATAATATACTTCAATCGTCATGTACGACAATCGTCATGTTTCTTTTTTAAAAAAAGTTACCTCTCTGCGCCTTCACTTTCCGATCGTTGGCCTGTGCGATGCGACCTCCTCGAACTCACTTTTGGAAAAGAAGGAAGCTTCATTGCATGGTCTACGAGAATTATCATTGGCATTTATAAGCCAAATAGCTCAATATGTCAAAGTGAGACGACGATTATTCTATTGTCCGCAGTGACAACGAACGAAACAAGCGATTTACACGAGACTTGTACAAGAGTGTCGTAGGTGTTTACACAACCGAATGGAAGTGCGGAAAGAGCAGTACAAACGTTTAAAAATGGATTTAAAAAAACTTTGTTAGATCCGCATAAAAAGAAAGAACACTGACAAATTAAAGTTGATATATTTCTATTGAAGTATAGAACAACACCTAGTTCGGTAACAGGAGTATTGCCCTCTACTATTATTTTCAAATATAAACCTCGTACTTTATTAGATATACTAAAGTGCAAAGCTGCAACCAATGAATGTAAGAGTAGTGAACATAAAAATCTGAATTAGTCGGGAGGAAAAGAACAAGAAAAGAAAAATATCAGAGAACCTAAGTTTACTTGAATAATGTAAAATTTGTGTAAAAATTTGTGAATTTAAAAATAATGAAAATATTTTCTATAGAAATGTATAAAGGTATAAGCTTAACATTCTCTTATAGAGCCAAGTATTTGGGTCTTATTTTGGATAAAAAGCTAAGCTGGAAACTTAACATACCAGAGAGAGTTCGTAAAGGCACAGTTACCGGTAGTGCCCCTGTAATGGTAGATGGCGGTTTATCCACTGTCGAAAAGCGCAGAGCGGCTATTAAAGCTACCGGTTCTTCTTCCAAACCGACTTCTTATACCGGTTCTTTTTCCACACCGGACGGTAGCACGGTTCCATTTCTGTCTACCGTTAGTGCCCTTGAAACGGCGGATGGTGGTTTATCCACCGCCGACAAACGCAGAGCGGTTATTATGGCAAAAAATAAATTTACAATTACTGGTTCTTCTTCTATACCGGACGGTAGCACGGTGCAATCGCTGTCTACCGGAAGAGCCCCTGCAATGGTGGGTGGTAGTTTATTCACTGCCGACAAGCGCAGAGCGGCTATTAAAGGGAATCCTTCTACCAGCAGTGGTAGGGTTGTGGCACCTCATGGCCCTCCCGCCACATGCAACAACAAAGGAGGTAAAGTCGTACCGAGTACTTTACTGGGGAGTGCATATTGTAGTAATAGTTCGCGACCGGCGTAATGCCAATCGGACACTGAAGGCCCTCAGAGCTATTCCGGAGACTAGCAGGATGCCGAGGCAAATCGCCAAGCTTAAATGGGCCCAAGATAATCTAGATAAGGATAGCAGAAAGACCAGCGGAGACTCTCCGTCGAATCGACAGAGATCGGTGGAGGAGGCCATTCCGGTCTCAAAAAGATTCAAGGCACATAGTGCAACCGCTCCTTATCACTCCACCATTACATCTCAGAGGTCCCTCAGCGAAGTTCTAAAAGACAGGATCGTTGTCGCGGTAATTGATCGTAGCGACATAGATTCATCTCTCCTGGTCGGTGGCAGCAAATTAATGTCAAACTTTCAGGCAGTTTCGCAAGCTTTATGAAGGGAAGATTCGAGATCTTGTGATCTCTTTAAACTGGCTAATGGCAGTCTTGGGGATATTTGGCCTGGTGTCAAGCTCGAGGTAGTTTGCAAAGGAGGATATCCCTAGCCAACTAAGAGCGCGGACTTTGGTTCCCATCGAACCCCCCACTGCTGATGGAATACTCGAAGTCTTACGGCTAAGCAATCCCTCCCTTCCGACGCACGACTGAAAGGTCGCTAAGATAGAGGAGCGTAGGGGCTACCAGAGATCCGCGATAGTTGTGATCAACCAGGAATCCCTTGCTCCCCTGGCAAGTACCAAAGGCGTGATTCAGTTTGGATCGAACCACATCACACTTCGGGTCTTTAAGAAGGATGAGATGAGTCTGTCGGACTTGGATTGGGAGGGCCTTCTTTTCAGGGAATCTACCAATGAAGACGAGCTTCTCAACTCGCCTTTGAAGGGGGATGAGCTGGACAACACTGTAGTGGAGTACATATTAATCTTCAGCATCCAAAAAGGCTTCGGCCTCCCTTCTACTCCGTATTTGTAAAGATGGAGAAGATATAGTCCTGAAACAAGAGCCTTGGGTTGTTAACAACCGAGTTGGTGGACTCAGGACTCCTAATTACTATCCACTATATGTGACAGACAAAGCTAAACCAAGATCCTTCATATTAGTGAAAAATAGTTTCAATGTATTCTTACTCACTAATTTTAGCGACCGTGATACCACCGCGGTAATGCTAGAGACTGCCAAGGGTGAATATTTGATGGCATTGGTATATCTGGCACACGACTGCGTGGAATCTCTACCAGTTGTCAATCTGGAAAGATTAATAGAGCAAGCTAATTCCAAGAAAACCGGCTTAATAATCGGAAGTGACGCTAACGCGCACGATTCGGTATGGGGCAGTACTGACATAAACGACAGATGTGAGCACTTTTTGATTATATTTTAAGTACTAACCTGGTTGTTTACAATATAGGTAATGAACCAACGGTCATTACCAAAAATAGACAAGAGGTCCTAGACATCACCCCTGTCTCCGACTCAATTCACCACAAAATTCTAAATTGGAAGGTTTCGGCTGAGCACTCTTGTTGTCGTCTGCTAAAAGATTTGTCAGTAGAGGCACCCCGCAAGGAGGTGTTCTGTCCACACTTCTTTGAAACCTGGCGGTGAATGATCTGCTGGTTCGCCTAAGGGGTGAGTGATCGCCTGTGCGGACGACGTTGCCATAGCCGTTTCAAAAAAGCACATCTTGAAAGAACTTTTGCAGAATGCTCTAAATAAGCTAATAAGATGGACAGATCATTGTGGTCTAGGGGTAAACCCCCAAAAAACCGAACTTGTCCTCTTTACGAGGAAGTACAGAATCCCACTCGTCAACCCTCTGCCCATCAAGGTTACAAGCTTGACTTTCTCCGATAAGGCCAAATATCATCATCATCATATTTGGCTCAACAACCGGGGTCCGGTCCTGGCCTCCCGTAAAAAGTCTCTCCACCGGTCCCGATTTCGAGTCGATGTCATCCAGTTTGGCATCCCTAAACTTTGAGCGTCCTGGTCTACGCCATCCTTCCAGCGTAGGCTTGGCCGGCCTCGCTGTCGTGTTCCATAAATCCTACCGCAAAGGATTTTCCGAGCAGGATCCTCTTCGCTCATGCGAGCTAGGTGTCCTGCCCACCAGAGCCTACCGAGCTTAATTTTCTTCACGATGTCGACATCGCGGTAACGCTCGTAGATCTCATCATAACAGAGTCTCCGGAATCGTCCTTCCTCACAATTCTCCGTAAGACTTTTCTCTCGAACGCGGCTTGTTAAGGGTTTGCTAAGCACCCAACTCTCGGATCCATATGTAAGTACTGGTATGACCATTGTCTTATATATCAGCAGCTTGGATGTTATGGTTAAGTTCCTGGATTTAAAGAGTCTTGACAGGCTTTAGTTGGCTTTAAGCAACCGTGCGCGTATTTCTGGTTTCATGCTGTTATCGGCTGCTATAGTTGACCCGAGATAGTTAAAGGATTGTACTACTTCAAATTCGCGCTCCACTATCTAAATTGAGGGACCAATGTTGGATCTTCTACTCGCAGACGTGGCCACCATGTACTTTGTTTTGCTCTCAATTATGTGCAGTCCCAGATTTCGTGCCGCCTGCTCTATCTGGATAAAAGCTTCCTGTACAGCTCTTTGGTTTCTACCAACGATGTCAATATCGTCTGCGTAAGCCAGTATCTGAATGGACTTATAGAGGATTGTTCCTCTCGCCGTTACGTCAGAGTCTCGGATCACTTTCTCCAACGCCAGGTTGAAGAGGACGCAGGCCAGTCCATCCCCTTGTCGGAGCCCGTTATAGATGAATGGGCTTGATAGTGATCCGCATATTTTTACTTGGCTTATAACATTGGTCATGGTCAACCTACAGAGTCGTGTCAGTTTATTTTGGATACCGAATTCTCTCATGACTTTATAAAGTTCTACTCTGGCTATGCTATCATAGGCGGCTTTAATGTCTATAAAAAGATGGTGAAGTGAGTTTTGAAACTATAGACATTTTTCCATCACCTGCCTTAGGGTGTAAATCTGATCAGTTGTTGATTTGCCTGGGATGAAGCCACACTGGTATGGACCAATGATGACTTTAGCGTATGGGGCTATCCTGTCTTGAAGGATAGACGAGAAAATCTTATACGCGGTACTCAACAACGTTATACCGCAATAATTGCTGCATTTTGTGATATCTCCCTTCTTATGTATGGGGCACAGGATGCCTCTTCGCCAATCTTCTGGCATAGCTTCTTCTTCCCATACTTACACTATTATTTCCTGAATTGCTTGGTGTAATGTGGGGCCTCCTATTTTTATCAGTTCCGCTGGGATCCCATCAGATCCCGGGGCCTTATTATTTTTGAGCCGATTTATCGCTCTGCTAACTTCGACTATGCTTGGTGGCGGCAGCATAGTATGATCTTCGGTCATTGGTGGAGCCTCCAATTCCTCAGTTAGCTGGCCATTCAGCAACTCTTCCCATCGCTCTAAGATGCCTTTAAGATCGGCGATCATATTACCCTCTTTGTCCTTGCAGTATGTGCAACGCGGTGTATATTGCGTCATACCGCGGACTCTTTGGTAGAACTTCCGCGCCTGGTGCGGTCCTTGCTCTCTGTACTGTTCCAGTTCACCGACGAGGTTCTTCTCCCAGGCTGCTTTCTTTGCCGGTGAACTGTTTTTTCATATCTTTTGAGCTCTTTATATTCATCTTCGCGTGCCCGCGTTCTATGAGATTGTTGCATTGCTCGGTACGCAACATTCTTACGTTCAGTCGCAAGCTTACATTCGTTATCGAACCAGTCGTTTCAATCTCTACGACTACTGCCAAAGATGGAGTCAGCAGTTTTAATGACAGTATTCTTAAGGCGTGTCCATTTCTCTTCTACGCCCGACATCTCAGCCCCAGGACTTACTCTCCCTGCATTTAGGGCGAGTCCTATCGCTTGACCGTAGTTGTTTCTGGTCTCTTCATTGCGAAGGGCAGCCGTGTTGACTCGAATCTGATTCGCGGATGCAGTCTTCCGTGATGATGCAATCCGCGCTCGGAGCACCATACCAACAAGATAGTGGTCCGAGTCGACGTTGGCACCTCGGTACGTTCGTACCGTCATCAGGTTCGGGTTGTGACGGCGGTCTTTCAACACGTGGTCTATCTGGTTGCGAGTGGCTCCATCGGGAGATACCCAGGTGGCTTTGTGGATATTTTTACGCGCAAACCTTGTACTCGCAACGACCAAATTATTGCTTGCTGCCATCTCTATGACTCGTTGTCCATTGTCATTAGTGTTCTCGTGTAAGCTATGGGTGCCAATGTATTGCCTGAATACTGGCTCCCTACCTATTTTAGCATTCATATCCCCCAGAATGATTTTTACATCATACTGAGGGCAGGCATGGAGTTCCCGTTCGAATTCTTCTTTTTCATCATCTGGGGAATCCTCTGTAGGTGCGTATACGTTTATGAGGCTTATGTTTTTAAATTTGCCCCGCACGCGAAGGGTGCATAGCCGTTCATTTACTGCATTAAAGCCGGTAACGGTGGGTTTCATTGTTTTGCTGACTAGAAACCCCACCCCGAGCACATGATGTCTTTCATGACAGCTGTAATAAATGTCATATTCTGATTTTTGTAAGACACCATTCCCTGTCCACCGCATCTCCTGAATTGCTGTTAAGTCAGCATTATATTTGGACAGGGTGTCGGCTAGCTGCTGTGCAACTCGAGCTCTATACAGTGAGCGTACGTTCCATGAGAAAATTCTTAAATCGTTTAGCCGTTTTCGTTGCCGTGGTCGTCGTCGTTCATCAGTGCATCCGAGGCTGATTTTGGGTTCCGTAATAATAATTTTTTTACAGTCGAGGTTATTGGCCTCGCGCCAACCTTACTTTGTAGGGACTAGCCCGATCATTCAGCTTTTCCTGCATTGGAGGAAAATTACCAGCGGCCACCACGTGGAGGTTTGATCGCACTTCCACCAGTCAGAGAAAGTTACGGCCACATGCAATTCTAGAGCATTCTGTGTTATTCCCCCTATTTCTGCTGATGGCTGACCGCCAAATATATTGGTATTATTCTGGATAGGAAGATGAGCTGTAAACACAACATACAAGAAAGTGTCCGTAAAGCCACAGTGGCACTATTCTCAAGCAAAAAAGCCAGTGGACCGTGAATGATTTCGGCCACTCTTCTATCCTGAATTCAGTCAGGACTCCACTTATCAACTTAGAGTACACCATTCCGCAGCTTCACTTCAACAAAAAATTCCAGGTTACCATACCCTCCAGGTCTTCTCTGGAGGAAGGTATCTTCTTGGAAAATGAAGGAATTCGCTTCTACACAGATGAGTCAAAAACTGATGAAGGGGTTGTTTGTTTGTTTGTTTGTTTGTTTGTTTGTTTGTTTGTTTGTTTGTTTGTTTGTTTGTTTGTTTGTTTGTTTGTTTGTTTGTTTGTTTGTTTGTTTGTTTGTTTGTTTGTTTGTTTGTTTGTTTGTTTGTTTGTTTGTTTGTTTGTTTGTTTGTTTGTTTGTTTGTTTGTTTGTTTGTTTGTTTGTTTGTTTGTTTGTTTGTTTGTTTGTTTGTTTGTTTGTTTGTTTGTTTGTTTGTTTGTTTGTTTGTTTGTTTGTTTGTTTGTTTGTTTGTTTGTTTGTTTGTTTGTTTGTTTGTTTGTTTGTTTGTTTGTTTGTTTGTTTGTTTGTTTGTTTGTTTGTTTGTTTGTTTGTTTGTTTGTTTGTTTGTTTGTTTGTTTGTTTGTTTGTGGGCTTGCCACATGTGCATTTATATATTGGTTATTTTCATGTTGGCATTACAAACAATGGGATTGGCACATGTGCATTTATTAAGAACTTTGTTTGCGCTAATTCATATATTACATGTTTGTAGTGACTATTGTTTTTCTTCTTTCAATTTAATAAAATTATATAAAATTATTTAAAATTATTTCAGTCGCTTTGTGCCAGCAAAGTCAAAATGGTGTATATTCGTCCTTCTTGGGGAATTGCAACTTGGCAGTGTGCTCCTCGCTTAATGTCGAGTTGCAATTTCCCAAGAAAAAATATCTACGTCTAACTTCACTTTATTAATAAAATTATAAATAAATTTGCCCTTCCGGCATATTACTTTTAGCTTTTACTTTTCTTGCTGCGAATGTCGAGTCACGACATATTTAGTTTTTACGCGTGTTGTCAATTGATTAAATTTACTAGTTTTTGAATTGTAGTACCTAAGTTATAATCTTTGAAACAGTCATTAAGAGCTGCATATTTAATTAAAATAAATTCCTTTTTTGTATTCTTGAAACCGATTGCCATCGTTTTTATTGGAGTAGGCAGCTAAGCAGTGGGAGTGGCAAATTCTCAATTGATCACATCTATTTGTATATGGGAAACAATGACCCATATAATTGGTGACCCCGACGTGATATGAGAATTTTATATTCTTATTTTGCTGTGAGTGGATTTTTTCGGCAATACTGCATCTACTTCGCCTGTGCGCTGCCACTGCAGCTTACGAAAAATTACAACAACATCATATCATCATCACGCAGCAAAAGTACCTTTACGAGGTGCAGCGCTGCAGCCCTGCAGCAGAATCGTCTGCAGCATTTGCAGCATCAACAGCTACTACAGCAGAAATAGTCTTCAGCATCAACAGCTACTACAGCAGAAATAGTCTGCAGCAACAACAGCTAATACAGCAGAAGCAGTCTACAACATCAGCGGCAGCAGCAGGAACGTCTGCAACAACAACTTTAGCCGCAGCAGCAGAAGCACCAGCGCAACAACTGTTGCGTTTTGAAATTTTAATTACCTCAATAGAAAAAACTGTAAGTACTCATTTTGATTTCTATGTTGGCACAAAAACTTAGTTTATTATACGTTTCTTAAAATAATTTACATTTCGATTTGAAATAAAAAATCATTTATATTTTTGATTACGGTTTGAAATTTACGATTCGGTTTTTTGCATTGCGTTAAATAGCAAATTTTGAAATTTTAATTACCTCAATAGAAAAAACTGTAAGTACTAATTTTGATTTCTATGTTGGCACAAAAACTTAGTTTATTATACGTTTCTTAAAATAATTTACATTTCGATTTGAAATAAAAAATCATTTATATTTTTGATTACGGTTTGAAATTTACGATTCGGTTTTTTGCATTGTGTTAAATAGCAAATGTCACTACGAGCTCCTTCACCGGTCGAAGAGCTTGTAACCATGTCCAACCCCAAAGTAGTTGGTGATCAGGGCGCGATTGTGGGTGTTCCGAATTCTCCACCCAAAAGCGAGTCGACGGTTTTTATCGAGAACAAAGGCGATGAATTTCGTAAAGCCTTGATACAGGGTAGTATTGAGGATGGTGCATTTCTTCCTGGCGGTTCTAGCAAAAACGAGTCTTGTGTTAGGGAAGTGTCATATGTTGCTTTTGAGTCCCCTCAGCCGTTATTCAATCAGAATCCGGCAGTGTGGTTTGATATTGTATTCGCATGCAGTAGCAGCTTTAGACTCGAGACTGCATAATACCTTCGCTGATTTGATTCTTCGCGATAAAAGACCGACTTCTTACAAAACGTTTAAAAATGAGGTTGTGCGTACATTAGGAAAGTCTGAAAAAACTCGTTTACACAATTTAATGAGCGGGTTAACATTGGGTGACAAAAAGCCGTCACAGCTTTTGGCATTGTTCCGTTTGAATGCTGGTAGCGATTTTAATGGAAAAACCATTAGACAACTTTGGCTACAACGATTGCCTACTCAGGTACAAATGATTTTGTCTCCTTTTGAAAACGACGTATCATTGACTGTTTTAGCAGAAAGAGCTGACGTTGTTTTTGAAACAATGATCTCTGGTAAAGTCTCCGCTCTAGAGAATTCTACGGTCAATGAGATATCCCTTAATCAGAATTCGGTTGCGACGTCAAGTCTGGCAGAATCTTTTGAGAAGTTTAAAAATCAAATGTTAATGGAGATGTCAGCTTTCACTGCACAAAACTCTTTAAATTATCGCAAGCCACGAAGTTCTTCTAGATCCAGGTTCTCTTCTCGTGAAAATTCGAAGAGCCCTTCTCGACAGAGAAATCGAAATAGTTCCCTACCAAAATCTGGCTAATGCTTCTATCATCGTAGATTCGGTGACAAGGCGCAGAAGTGCATAACAGATTGCATCCACTTTTCTGAACTTACAAGGTCAAATACGTCGATTTCAAAAAAATAAGCGACCATCAGCCAGTGACGGCAGGTATTGATGGTCATGCTTCTTGTCGTCTTTTAGTTTTCGAAATTAATTCTCGAAACAAATTTTTAATTTATACTGGTGCCGACGTTTCCGTTATACCTCCAAAACTTTGCAAATTTTCTTTCACGACTTCTGTCTTTAACTTGTTTGCAGCCAATGGTACGCCGGTAAAGGCATTCGGTTCAAAATTTCTAAAACTAAATATAGGTCTTCGTCGCGAATTCGGTTTGGAGTTTATTGTGGCAGATGTTTCGATACCTATTATCGGAGCAGATTTCCTGAAACATTCAGGGTTGCTAGTAGATATACAGAGACAGAGGCTCATTGACTCGTTAACCTCTCTGCATACGACTGGTAGCCTTTTTACTTCACAGGACCCCTCTCTTTCCAATATCGATTCATCAGCCCTACATCCTGAAATCCAACACTTGATTAAAGCCTTTCCAGAAGTCACGCAGAATTCAATCGGAACTTCCGAAAATAAACACAATGTGACGCATCGGCTAGAAACTTCCGGACCACCGGTTGCCTGCAAAACTCGTCGTCTGGCTCCGGACAAGCTCAACAGTGCGAAGGCGGAATTTGAAAAAATAATGGAATTAGGTATTTGTAGACCTAGTAAAAGTTCGTGGTCTAGCCCTTTACACTTGGTGAAGAAAAAGAATGGTGAATGGCGACCTTGCGGAGACTACCGAGCTCTCAATAGAGTTACTACTCGATATCGTTATCCCATTCCTCACCTCCAAGATTTTGTATACCAATTGGAGGGTTGTACTATATTTTCCACCTTAGACCTTGTCCATGCTTACCATAAAATTCCCATCGAACCTTCCGATATTCCGAAAACAGCCATTTCAACTCCTTTTGGTCTGTTTGAGTTTTGTAAAATGACGTTTGGACTTCGAAACGCGGCACATCTTTCCAACGTTTGATGCATTCCGTTCTGTTGGGACTAAACTTTTGTTTCGTGTACTTGGATGATGTCCTGGTAGCTTCAAAAAACTTTACAGAGCATATGGAGCACTTAAAAATTATTTTTCAAATATTCTCCGAACACAGTTTAATCATTAACTTTGATAAATGTGTTTTTGCTTCTGAGAAAATATCTTTTTTTGGGACATTCGGTTACTGCACAAGACATTTTACCTTCGAATTGATGTTATTAAGATGATCGAACGTCCTATTCATGTCAAAAAGTTAAAGCGTTTTCTTGGCATAATAAACTTTTATAGACGTTTTATACCAAACGCTGCGGAGGATCAAATTTTACTGAACGATTTTTTAAAGGGATACAAGAAAAATAGTAAGATTTCTATTAAATGGCTTTTGAAAAATGCAAAGAGAAATTATGTCAAGCTACTCTGTTGTCTCACCCAAATATTTCGGCACCTTTAGCTATTATGGTTGACGCTTCTGACTCTGCACTAGGAGCTGTGATACAGCAATTTGTGTCTGATACCTGGTCACCCCTTAGTTTTTTTCTTTCCGTCTCAACGAAGCACAAAAGAGATACAGCGCTTATGATCGCGAACTTTTGGCTGCATATTCCGATATCACGCATTTTCGATACCTGCTAGAAGGTAGAAAGTTCACACTATTTACGGATCACAAACCTCTTGTATTCGCTTTTCGACAGAATTTGGATAAAGCATCTCCTCGCCAGTTTAGACATTTGGACTTCATCAGCCAGCTTACAACGGATATACGGCATGTTTCAGGCATCGATAATGTCGCAGACGCGCTCTCTCGTATTAATCAAATTTCATTTCCCGAAAGCATTGATTATTCAGCTATAGCGGATGCGCAGACTGACGATGTCGAATTGCGTGAAATGTTAACTTCCAGTTCATCATTCAAATTGAAACAATTCCCGGTCTCTTTCGGGTCCTATAAATTCATCTACTGTGAAATTTCTTCAGACCCTCCAGGACCTTTTATCCCAAGAAATTTTCGACAAAGCGTTTTCGACTCTTTCCACAAACTATCTCACCCAGGTATCAAAGCTTCAGTTCGGTTATTAACCAAAAATGTTGTGTGGTCTACCATTCGTAAGGATGCTAGGATCATGGCGCGGAGCTGTTTTCCTTGTCAAAAATCCAAAGTCTCTCGACACACGAAATCTCCTCTTGGTTCCTATAAATTATCTTCAGAACGCTTCTCCGAGATTCATCTAGACATCGTTGGTCCGTTACCTGTTTCTGCGGATCAACGATACTGTGTTACACTGATCGACAGGTTTACTCGTTGGGGTGAGGCGATTCCCGTGCCGGACTTTACAGCCGCCACCGTTGCCTGGGCTATATATTCAGTTTGGATTGCTCGGTTTGGTGTTCCAGTGTCCATTATAACGGTTCAGGGAGCCCAATTCGAATCACAAATCTTCTCCGAACTTTCATCACTTTTAGGTTTTGAAAGAAAAAGAACTACGAGTTACAATCCGAAGTGTAACGGCATGATTGAACGATGGCATCGTATCATGAAGTCTGCCATTATGTGCCATAACCTATCGGATTGGACTAAAGTTCTGCCAATCATTATGCTCGGTCTGCGAACTACCTTCAGTGAGGAACTTCAATCTACTCCAGCTGAACTTGTTTTCGGTACTTCTATGCGAGTTCCTGGCCAATTTCTTGAACCGAATCCTCATAAGACTCTTCAATCAGATTTTGCTAGAGATTTGAAAAATCATTTTAATGAAGTTAAACCAGTTCCAGCTTCCAGCCATAATGTTGACAAAGTTTTTATTAGCAAAGAATTAAACCAGTGTTCACATGTTTTCCTCAGAACGGACGCTTTACGTAAGTCTCTACAACCTCCTTATACCGGACCTCATCTAGTAATTGGTCGGTCTGACAAGTTATTTATTATTGAAGTTAATGACAAACGCACCAAAGTTTCAATTGATCGGTTAAAACCCTGCTATCGAATTTTTGAGGGGAATTTAGATCATCGTAATTCTCACCAGCTCCATCCTCTCCTGACATTACGAATCTTCCTATCGTGAAATCCAAAAAATCTGTTACCTTTAAGTTTTTCGCCCGATTTGCGGGGCCATACATCGACTCGCACAGGAAGAGTTTCCAGAACCCCGGCTCGCTTCTTGAAATAATGAACAATTCATTTTTTCACTGGGGAGGGGGAGTATGTGTGGTGACTATTGTTTTTCTTCTTTCAATTTAATAAAATTATATAAAATTATTTAAAATTATTTCAGTCGCTTTGTGCCAGCCAAAATGGCGTACATTCGCCCTTCTTGGGGAATTGCAACTTGGCAGTGTGCTCCTCGCTTAATGTCGAGTTGCAATTTCCCAAGAAAAAATATCTACGTCTAACTTCACTTTATTAATAAAATTATAAATAAATTTGCCCTTCCGGTATATTACTTTTAGCTTTTACTTTTCTTGCTGCGAATGTCGAGTCACGACATATTTAGTTTTTACGCGTGTTGTCAATTGATTAAAATTACTAGTTTTTGAATTGTAGTACCTAAGTTATAATCTTTGAAACAGTCATTAAGAGCTGCATATTTAATTAAAATAAATTCCTTTTTTGTATTCTTGAAACCTATTGCCATCGTTTTTATTGGAGTAGGCAGCTAAGCAGTGGGAGTGGCAAATTCTCAATTGATCACATCTATTTGTATATGGCAAACATTTCACCCATATGTTCTCCCTTTTTTAAAAAAAATCATAATAATAAATATTTTATTAATAATTTATAGATGCATTCATGCATATATTATTTATTCTGTGTAGTCATTTAAATAATTTTGGCGTTTTATAACTCGACCATATCTAGAAGTTTAATTTTGCTTTGTGTTGCCATTGTGTTCTAACATCAGTAGTGGTGTTATTCTGATATTAATTTTGAGTATTATTGATCAAGTTATACGTGCTATTCAAGCTTCTATCATAGTCAATATTAGATTTGCGTAAAAACGTTCTGTTTCGACGTACTTCGTTTCCCAATTCATTTTGAACAATGTATCGGGTGTTTCAACAGGTGCGCTTCAACTTTTCTCCGCTAGGGACGGCGAACGACGCTATATTTTTTATTGTTCTTTTGTCATTTGGAAACTTCATTAGTATACATTTCATCATGGAATGCTACACATGTGAACAGCGATTGCAAATCGTGCAAATTTTTTATCAAAATAATCGTTCTGTTGCCGCTACTTTAAGAGCAGATTTTCACCGAAAAATCATCTTCAGCGATGAGGCTCACTTTTGGCTAGAAGGATTTGTCAACAAGCAAAATATGCGTTACTGGGCAGAAAGCAACCCACACGTGATTCATGAGGCACCGTTGCATCCCGAAAAAGTCACTGTTTGGTGCGGATTACATGCCGGCGGCGTCATTGGGCCATATTTTTTCATCGACGATAACGATCGCCACGTTACTGTTAATGGAAATCGGTACCGCGATATGATAAACGATTTTTTTTGGCCGCAATTGAATGGAATGGACTTGGACGACATGTGGTTTCAGCAGGACGGGGCCACATGCCACACAGCATACGATACAATCGCGTTATTGAAGACTAAGTTCGATGAGCGTGTTATTTCGCGAAATGGGCCCGTCCAGTGGCCGCCGCGCTCGTGTGATTTGACACCTCTAGATTATTTTCTTTGGGGTTATGTGAAGTCATTGGTCTATGCCAATAAGCCGGCGACGTTGCAAGAGCTCAGAGCCAAGATTGAACGTGAAATTGCTGAAATTTTGGCCGATTTATGCGAAAGAGTGGTCGAAAATTGGGTTCAAAGATTGGACTTCGTAAAACGTGCACGCGGTGGTCATGCAAAAGAAATCGAGTTTCATACTTAAATGTATCATATGTATATGTTCAAATTCGTTAATAAAAAGAAAAGTTAGTTCAAAAGTCGAATAGTTTGTGTTTTATTCAAAAAAAAAGTTGAAGTGTTCTTATTGAAAAACCCTGTATCTTCGTTTGCCTTCTTATTTAATTATTTTGCCTGGAACCCAAATGACATTTTTTCTTAAGATTACATTTTCTTTTTTTCTTAATTTTGGGAGGTCTTTTGCCGTTTTATCATAGTAATACTCCTGATTTTTAAATTCTCTATATTAATTTCGCGTGCCCGTGTGTTTGTGGGTTTGTGGATTTGTGTGTCATGGAATCTTGCGATCAATTTTTATCCCACTTCCCACAGCCCGATTTTATTGAAATTTCCGGTGTATATATGTATATTTCCGGTGACAATACTTTCTATTAAAATTTCAGGCCCCTTGGACCTCGGGGTCGGGGGGCTCCCATACAAATATTTTAAAAAATTTACCCGATTTTCTTAAAATTTTATACAAATGTGTATCTCCGATGGAAAACACTTTTTGTAAAAATTTTGGAGAGATCGGGCCCCTGCGTCGGAGGGCACCCATACAAATCTTATGAAAAAAGTTCCCGATTTTCAAATTTTATACGCATGTGTATCTCCGATGGACAAAATTTTTGAAGCGATCGGGCCCCGGTGTCGGGGGGCTACCATACAATTTTTTTTTAATTATCAATTTTTAACGCACTTTCTAAAGCCCGATTTTCCTGAAATTTTGTAGACATGTGTATTTCCGGTGACAATACTTTTTTTTAAAATTTGGAAGTGATCGGGCCCCGGGCTCGTGGGGCTCCCATACAAATTTAAAATAAAAATTACCCGATTTTTTTCAAATTTTACACACATGTGTATACCCAATAAACAGTACTTTTTCTAAAATGTGGTAGTTATCGGGCCCCAGGTTCTTCCGCAAGGCCCTTATAGATTTTTTTAAATACCGTCGCACTTCAACGACTCTGTGCGGTGTGTGCTGCGCAGTCGGCTGCGCTGCTTGATTTGGTGGATTTTGATTGCAAAATCTATTCTGCCTGTTCATGGCAGCACTACGAGTTTGCGTCGCCATATTTTTAACTCGGCTTTTACACGGTTATTAATAATGTCTTTATTTCTAATAATGAACGAAAACAGAAAATTTCGGTTTCACATCATTTCTCAAGCATCAGTATACATTACTCCGAATTACACAATCATTATTAATGCAATTTCACAAAGTTACCATGAATGTGCGTAATAGTATCAAAGTCGAATCGATTATGAACATTCCATTTCATCTTTAAGTAATATGTATGTATTTTGTTTACTAATGTCTCTTTTCAATTGCACAAACCGTATCCGAAACAATAGCCATAGGTTAGCTTTCAAAGTGACAGAGTTTTCGAGGTGAACGAGGTGAGTGCCCGATGTACCCGATTGCCGTCGGGTAGCAAAGTAACATTATCAGTTACAAAACAAAGGTACATAAAATCAAACCGTACTCCGGGCACAGTTCGCAAATGCAACGTTAAACTGAAACCACAAGAGAGAAATCTTAGCTCAAATGAACCCAGCAAATGAAACGAATCATAAATGTTTTATGCTTAATTCAACTTACCAACTTATTAACTGAATTGTATTTTTATTGATGTCGTTTTTTGTTGTCGATATCAACTTACAGATAGAACAACAAGTTTTCACAATATTCTGTCATTTGGCGTTTTCATAAATCAGTTCAGAGCAGTCAAAGAGTTCTCAAGATAAATGTTCGTGTTTCTTATTTGCTCAGAGTATGAGCGTGCTCTAAGTGCTCAGAATAAAATGATCTGAGCTTTTTCAATTTTAACATCTGATGTCAAATGTTTGTTTCGATGATTTTCTCCTACAATAAAAAAAATGGCCCAGGATCGAGGGGCTCCCATATCAATTTCTGCGATTAGAGAATTTAGATGAAAAATTTTAATTTTTATGGGCTTTTTTCTTCTTATTTGTAATTGTTTTTCAATTATCATTTCGGGGTTTATGTAAGATGGCTGAATTCTGTGTATGGAAGTAAAAAGGTCATCTCTTTTATAATCGTGTCAATTGATTTGTCTTTTAGTTGAAATATCTCTAGCCAATTTGTGTACCTATCTACAATCACTAGGAAGATCGCACTTCCAAATTCAAAAATGTCAGTAGTAATATTTTCGCACGGAATGAGAGGGATGTAATAGCTGGATACGTTTTCTTTCTGGTTTTTGTTTTGGTATTTTTGACACGGCACACAATGTTTCACGAATTGTTCTATGTCTGTTGATATTCCAGGCCAGTAGAAATTTTCCCGTGCTCGGAGTTTCATTTTTTCAATTCCCAGTTGTGGTTCATGAATATCTTGTAGTATTTTCCGCCTGATCCTCAACGGAACAACCAGTTTATTTTCTAGGAATATAATATCATCATTTGTGCTCAAATTATCCTTCAGTTTGTTATTGACATTAATACCTCGTCTTCATTAGTAGCCTTCACATATTCGGTTTTAATTTCTTCAGTTAAACAGATATTACTAGTAATGTTATTGATCACGCTCCTTTTTATTGGTAGGCGTTTTAATGGCTGCGATGGCATTAATATGTTTATTGGTAGGCATCCATTTTTTGAGATTGTATTACCCATAAACTCAACTTCTTTTAAGCTTGATATTGTATTGCTCAGCTTTTTCGAACACTTTTGTTAATATGTCATCATGATCTTGTATGTTAACACCGGCCACTATTAAATCGTCGAAATATATTTCAACACCCGATATTGATCCAAATATTTCCACAATTTTCTTTTAGAATACTACTGGGGCGGAGTTTATACCGAATGGTAAACTTTTGAACTGGTAACGTCCAAAAGGAGTAATAAAAGTGCAGAGATCGGTATCATGCAATGTTCTCTTTTTATGTATTTATTTAGTGGTTTTCTCAGATCACCATTGGGTTTTTCCTTTGTTAAAATGTTGTTTACCCATTCAGTTGGCTGATCAATTTTTGCGATCTAATTGTTCTAATTGTTCACGGAGTCTATCATGCAAATGAATTGGGAAAACTTTTCTGTATTTTATTTCAGGAACTGCTTTTTCATCCATTTAAATACTGTATTGTCCAGGCATTTTTCCCATTACATCAAAAATATGTTTATATTTTTCTATAAGCTAAATTTTTCTCTGTGTCAAGGTTGAGAATTGTGTGATATTATCTACACTTTTAAATAAATTTAGTTTAATACAGCCTTCTAACCCTAGTAATGGCTGCAAATTTCCATTAACTATGATAAAGTCGAGTAAGCAAAAACCCCTATCTACAGAAACGCAAAGTCTAACATGCCCTACTGTATTGATTTTATGGCTGCCATAGGACATTATATTTACTTTTTTGCTTTCTATTTTTATGTTATTAAGGTTTACTTTATTTAGAATCCCTGTTGAAATTATATTGCAATCTGCCCCAGTATCAAGTTTTAATCTAACATTTTCATTTTGAACATAAATATTTTTGTACCACCCTTTACTATTTATACTACCAATAGCAAAATTGAACTGGTGTATTAATTTTGTTTTCTGGTTGTTCTTCACTGTTGTCCGTGTTCATCTCATTGACGATATGGCAAGTTGATGCAAAATGATTTTTTCGTTGACATTTGGCACAAGTTTTTCCTATAGCTAGCCATCTGTTGTTTTTGTGTTGTGTGTATCCGCAACGATACAAGTATATTGTTGAGTTTTTTCTTGTTGTTGTTGTTGGTATCTGGCTTCTGTTGAAGATTGACGTGATGACGTAGTTTTATTGTTATATCGGTTGTGATTAAGAGCAATATGGTTTCTTTGCCCTTCTTGATGATATCTTTGAGTTTCGGTGTTTATTTTTATGGCTTCCACTTTTTCAGTTTTGATGGGCTCATAAGTGTTTAAAGTTTTGCTCGTTGATGACGCCTGAGTTTTTGCATATTTCTAAAGCTTTTTCATAATTAAGTTGTTTTTCAGCAAGCAACTGCTTTTGTATGGACTTGTCCCTTACAGCTATTACCAGCCTGTCTCTTATCATTCTGTCTGTGTATGATATACCACACGCACACTTAAATTCGCATGCCATTCCTTGGTTTTTAACTTCAATGATGAAATTGTCGACAGACTGCAATGGTGTTTATGTCATTGCGTTGAATTTATATGCCTCAACAATTGGGTTCTTCTTAGGTGCAAAATGTTCACTGAATTTGTCTAGAACATTAGTCAATGTTATTTCGTCCAGGGTGAATGTGTTGTATCGGGTGTTTCAACAGGTGCGCTTCAACTTTTCTCCGATAGGGATGGCGAACGACGCCATATTTTTTATTGTTCTTTTGTCATTTGGAAACTCCATTAGTATACATTTCATCATGGAACGCTACACATGTGAACAGCGATTGCAAATCGTGCAAATTTTTTATCAAAATAATCGTTCTGTTGCCGCTACTTTAAGAGCATTACAGCCATTTTACGGTCCATTTAACGATGAGGCTCACTTTTGGCTAGAAGGATTTGTCAACAAGCAAAATATGCGTTACTGGGCAGAAAGCAACCCACACGTGATTCATGAGGCACCGTTGCATCCCGAAAAAGTCACTGTTTGGTGCGGATTACATGCCGGCGGCGTCATTGGGCCATATTTTTGGTTCAAAGATTGGACTTCGTAAAACGTGCACGCGGTGGTCATGCAAAAGAAATCGAGTTTCATACTTAAATGTATCATATGTATATGTTCAAATACGTTAATAAAAAAAAAAATTAGTTCAAAAGTCGAACAGTTTGTGTTTTATTCAAAAAAAAAGTTGAAGTGCTCTTATTGAAAAACCCTATATATCTCAAAACCCTCACTACCTAGGGCAAACAATAATTTTCCGACTTTCTTTCTTTACGTCTCATCCTTCGGACTGAATGCTTCGATAAACCATTCAAATTTGGTCTTGAAATTGTCGAAATTTTGTTCTGCATCACTAAATGCCAATCCAAACGGCATGGTAAAATTTGTCAAGTTTTCCATTTTCACTTTGTTCATTTGTTTTATTGTGGATTACGTAGTGTTTTTTCTTTTCTTTTATTTGTTTATCCACATCTGACACCATGTATTATTTAATAATAAATATGATTTTTCAACTTTAAATAAAAGACACTTTTGTTGGATGAATGCAATTTCTTTCAAGATGAATTGCGTTTTTTATTAAGAAGGAAAGTAAAAGTATATGTGTTGGTAATTGGTTATTTTCATGTTACCAGGTACCAGGTTTTTTTTTGTTGGAGAAAGAGTGGTAGCCGATATTAGTGTCGGACCCACATTTTCGGTATTGCCGTGCTGAATACTGTTGGTAGTACACTCCTATGGGTGAGTTTTGTATCCCCGCAGGAGTGCCCGATATAAGTGTCTATTCTATAGTTTTCGGGGTCGCTGAGTTTAATGGTGATGGTAAGACAGCTCTAGGGGATGTCGATAACTGAGGGGGGGAAGGGTTGACCGATATTAGTGTCGATTTTATAGTTTTTGGGGTCGCTGAGGTGAATGGTGATGGCCAAAACTTTGCAACGGCACAAGACTCTGCGTAAAGAGATGCTGGTTAATATAATTGAAGCGACGATCTTGCGACAGAAAAGGGACAGTGTGAAACATTTTTTTTCCCACGAATAGCACTCATTTGACGGATATACCTTTTAATTTTAAGAAATTGCAATTTTCACTTAAACTTGCGTTTTCGATGACAATTAATAAGTCTGACAGTTTATTAAGTACTGAGGAGTATAGATTTGAGATCACCATGTTTTTCCCACGGATAACTATTTTGCTTGCTCTAGGGTAGTGTAATGGAGGGTGAATCTTTTCTCGTTTTAGTATATTGGTAGGATCATCTTGTAAAGATACTGGATATTTACTATATTGAATCTTCAAGTTAAGTGATTACAGATAATGCTCAAATTAATATTAAAGATGAGACTGTAGTGGATGCGTGTGGGCTTTGTGTGGGCACTAGCAGAGACTGCAGTTAGCTGCCATGCAAGTCGGACTTTAGTTCTATGCAAGGCGTGTAAGTGAAAATAAAAAAGGTATCTTTTACTTATTAATTCAACTCTGATTTTGTTCTACCAAATCTATTTCTTTTATACAATTTCTTAGTCAAAAGTTGTTATGTACAATACAATATTTACAATGGAGTGCTACGTATCGATGCACTTGATGTACAAAAACTGTACGCTCATTAATAATGTGCTTGAAATTTGTTAGAGTATTAGGGCGCAATGCAAGTGCCCTACTCTACAACTATGATTCATATTGTCGCGTATGAACTGCAAGTGTTATATGCGACTGTTGCTGTAATAAACTGTATAAATAATGATTATTTGGTGGTATGACTATTTCCGTAATAAATTCTGTTATTTATGGGGTGTCGGTTGTGTGTACGTGGTGTTACACTGCGCCTCACCTTAAGAGAAAAAAAAATGTTTTTTAAATAAAGAAAATTTTTTGAAATATATATTTGAAAGGAATTGTTCTTATGGTATTTATATATATTTTAAAAAAAGTTTTTATCTACATATATAAAAAGAAGTGTACATTTTGATTATCACTCCATGACTCGAGAACGGCTCAACCGATTGCCATAACATTTTTAGTGAGAAAGGCAGGGAGGAGTGATGATGGTTAGTTGGTCCAAAATCGGTCCAGCCATTCTCGAGTTATGATTTTGTTTCTGAAATGAACTCGCTCTTTCTAAAACAACAACAAATACACGTGAAATCGAAAAGTGAAACTTTGTATGTATGTATGTATGTATGCATGTATGTATGTCCGGTATGGACTGCCAAACCCTTCAACCGATCGCGTTCTAACTTTGCATATGGTTTTTCTTCTATAATAGGCACTAAATATATCTGGGGGTCACCATACGAATTTTTTTATTGTTTTTACAAATTGCATGTTTTTATGAATCGACCTCGTTCAAACTTTACATAGGGGCCTTATACCATAATGGGCACATAATACGTATATTTTGAAAGTTGTCAGACTCCTAAGTCAAAGGGTGTCCATAAGAATTTTTTTTATTGTTTCTACAAATTGCATGTTTTTATGAACCAATCGCGTTCAAACTTTGCGTAAGGGGTTTATACCATAATGGGCACTAAATAGGTATATTTTGAAAGTGGTCAGAGTCCTAGGTCAAGGGGTAACCATCGGAATTTTTTTTTATTGTTTCTACAAATTGCATGTTTTTATGAATCGATCGCGTTCAAACTTTGCATAGGGGTTTTTTACCATAATTGGCACACAATAGGCATACTTTAAAAGTGGCCAGACTCCTAAGTCAAAGAGTTTCCATAATAATTTTTTTTATTGTTTCTACAAAAACTGTACGCTCATTAATAATGTGCTTGAAATTTGTTAGAGTATTAGGGCGCAATGCAAGTGCCCTACTCTACAACTATGATTCATATTGTCGCGTATGAACTGCAAGTGTTATATGCGACTGTTGCTGTAATAAACTGTATAAATAATGATTATTTGGTGGTATGACTATTTCCGTAATAAATTCTGTTATTTATGGGGTGTCGGTTGTGTGTACGTGGTAATACACTGCGCCTCACCCTTAAGAGAAAAAAAAATGTTTTTTAAATAAAGAAAATTTTTTAAAATATATATTTGAAAGGAATTGTTCTTATGGTATTTATATATATGTAAAAAAAGTTTTTATCTACATATATAAAAAGAAGTGTACATTTTGATTGTCACTCCATGACTCGAGAACGGCTCAACCGATTGCCATAACATTTTAAGGGAGAAAGGCAGGGAGGAGTGATGATGGTTAGTTGGTCCAAAATCGGTCCAGCCATTCTCGAGTTATGATTTTGTTTCTGAAATTAACTCGCTCTTTCTAAAACAACAACAAATACACGTGAAATCGAAAAGTGAAACTTTGTATGTATGTATGTATGTATGTATGTCCGGTATGGACTGCCAAACCCTCAACCGATCGCGTTCTAACTTTGCATATGGATTTTCTTCCATAATAGGCACTAAATAGGTATATTTTGAATGTGGTCAGACTCCTAGGTCAAGGGGTCACCATACGAATTTTTTTTATTGTTTTTACAAATTGCATGTTTTTATGAATCGACCGCGTTCAAACTTTACATAGGGGCTTTATACCATAATGGGCACATAATACGCATATTTTGAAAGTGGTCAGACTCCTAAGTCAAAGGGTATCCATAAGAATTTTTTTTATTGTTTCTACAAATTGCATGTTTTTATGAACCAATCGCGTTCAAACTTTGCGTAGGGGGTTTATACCATAATGGGCACTAAATAGGTATATTTTGAAAGTGGTCAGAGTCCTAGGTCAAGGGGTCACCATCCGAATTTTTTTTTATTGTTTTTACAAATTGCATGTTTTTATGAATCGATCGCGTTCAAACTTAGCATAGGGGTTTTTTACCATAATTGGCACATAATAGGCATATTTTAAAAGTGGTCAGACTCCTAAGTCAAAGAGTTTCCATAATAATTTTTTTTATTGTTTATACAAATTGCATGTTCTTATGAACCAATAGCGTTTAAACGTAGGGGTTTTATACCATAATGGGTACTAAATAGGTATATTTTGAAAGTGGTCAGACTCCTGGGTCAAGGGGTCACCATTTCACAAATTGCATACAGGTATTTTATTTTACACACAGGGAATGAAAAAGGTTTTAAAACTGCATTTTTAGAATTTTTAAGATATATTATTGGCAGGTAGGGGAAAGTTATAGGTATATATGGAAGGGGAGAAAGGTAAAATTTTAACATGAGATTTACAAACGTATTTTTAAAAAAATGTCAACGTAAATTATTGGCAGGTGAGGGAAGGTTATAGGCTATAGTACTCCCGTCACCCCGGGGGTTCATGTGTGCGGGTAGCAAAACGCCCGGGAACAGCTAGTTTTATATAAAAACAAGTAAATGTAAAAAATCTTAATTTTTCGGGTACAAACTTTTATATGTACATCGAAACACGCCACACAGTCGTTTATTATTTCGTAACTAGTGTAATGCCCGTCGTGCCTAGGCACGATTGTTCTTCAGAATTTTCAATCTGATCTTCAATAATTAGTTATGATCGACTTCAATTTGATCTTTGATATCAATATTTGTATAAATTATGCTCTATATCTTAGTTGAAAATTGCTAAATTAGAAAAAGCTAAGAAAATCAACAAAATTTACCGCATCAAATTAACAAATCAATTTTCAAATGATTTTGTTCCTCATGTTTTGCAATTCGAATTGCAATTCATTTTTGTTGAATTGCTATTTGTTAACTTGCTGTTATAGTAACCTTTTTTTTACAGTGCAAAAAAAAAACCAATTGGAAAAAAAATTTAATAAAAAAACCATAGTAACCTTTGAGCGTTACACACAAACATTTTTGTTTGATTATTATATTAAATAATCGCCAAAATATCTGTTTTTGAGATCGGAGCTATTTCAAAAAATTTTCGTTTTTTCACGCTTGACACGCGTCACACGCGACACGCGTCAAAAGCTGTATATCGAAATGGGGCCCTGGCATTGAGCCGCTCACAAAATTTCAGCCTTCTATGCTGTGCGAAAAGTGGTTAAAAAGACCTTAAATAACGAGAAAATGGCGCGATTTCAACCCATCACACGCGCTACGCGCGGCACGCGACACGTGTTATACTTGGAATATAAAAAATGATTTTGGACTTAGACACTCACAAAATTTCAGCTCTCTAGGTCGTGTGGAAGTTGGTTAAAAAGGACCTCAAAAAAGTAGAAACAAAAAATCAACCCATCACACGCGACACGCGTCATACTAGGAATAAAAAAAATGCTACTTTGGTCTTAGACACTCAAAAAAGTTCAGCTCTCTAGATCGTGTGGAAGGTGGTTAAAAAGAACCTCGAAGTGATCGAAAATACAGACAAAAAGGGGTCAAGTCAAGTTAAATAAAAGTTTTTAGTAATGGTCCACATCTGACACCATGTATTATTTGATAATAAATATGATTTTTCAACTTTAAATAAAAGACACTTTTGTTGGATGAATGCAATTTCTTTCAAGATGAATTGCGTTTTTTATTAAGAAGGAAAGTAAAAGTATATGTGTTGGTAATTGGTGATTTTCATGTTACCAGGTACCAGGTTTTTTTTGTTAGAGGTAGAGTGGTAGCCGATATTAGTGTCGGACCCACAGTTTTCGGTATTGCCGTGCTGAATACTGTTGGTAGTACACTCCTATGGGTGAGTTATGTATCCCCGCAGGGGTGCCCGATATAAGTGTCGATTCTATAGTTTTCGGGGTCGCTGAGTTTAATGGTGATGGTAAGACAGCTCTAGGGGATGTCGATAACTGAGGGGGGGAGGGGTTGACCGATATTAGTGTCGATTTTATAGTTTTTGGGGTCGCTGAGGTGAATGGTGATGGCCAACACTTTGCAACGGCACAAGACTCTGCGTAAAGAGATGCTGGTTAATATAATTGAAGCGACGATCTTGCGACAGAAAAGGGACAGTGTGAAACATTTTTTTTCCCACGAATAGCACTCATTTGACGGATATACCTTTTAATTTTAAGAAATTGCAATTTTCACTTAAACTTGCGTTTTCGATGACAATTAATAAGTCTGACAGTTTATTAAGTACTGAGGAGTATAGATTTGAGATCACCATGTTTTTCCCACGGATAACTATTTTGCTTGCTCTAGGGTAGTGTAATGGAGGGTGAATCTTTTCTCGTTTTAGTATATTGGTAGGATCATCTTGTAAAGATACTGGATATTTACTATATTGAATCTTCAAGTTAAGTGATTACAGATAATGCTCAAATTAATATTAAAGATGAGACTGTAGTGGATGCGTGTGGGCTTTGTGTGGGCACTAGCAGAGACTGCAGTTAGCTGCCATGCAAGTCGGACTTTAGTTCTATGCAAGGCGTGTAAGTGAAAATAAAAAAGGTATCTTTTACTTATTAATTCAACTCTGATTTTGTTCTACCAAATCTATTTCTTTTATACAATTTCTTAGTCAAAAGTTGTTATGTACAATACAATATTTACAATGGAGTGCTACGTCTCGATGCACTTGATGTACAAAAACTGTACGCTCATTAATAATGTGCTTGACATTTTTTAGAGTATTAGGGCGCAATGCAAGTGCCCTACTCTACAACTATGATTCATATTGTCGCGTATGAACTGCAAGTGTTATATGCGATTGTTGCTGTAATAAACTGTATAAATAATGATTATTTGGTGGTATGACTATTTTCGTAATAAATTCTGTTATTTATGAGGTGTTGGTTGTGTGTACCGTGTGTTACACTGCGCCTCACCCTTAAGAGAAAAAAAATGTATTTTAAATAAAGAAAAATTTTTGAAATATATATTTGAAAGGAATTGTTCTTATGGTATTTATATATATATAAAAAAAAGTTTTTATCTACATATATAAAAAGAAGTGTACATTTTGATTGTCACTCCATGACTCGAGAACGGCTCAACCGATTGCCATAACATTTTTAGTGAGAAAGGCAGGGAGGAGTGATGATGGTTAGTTGGTCCAAAATCGGTCCAGCCATTCTCGAGTTATGATTTTGTTTCTGAAATGAACTCGCTCTTTCTAAAACAACAACAAATACACGTGAAATCGAAAAGTGAAACTTTGTATGTATGTATGTATGTATGTATGTATGTATGTCCGATATGGACTGCCAAACCCTTCAACCGATCGCGTTCTAACTTTGCATATGGATTTTCTTCCATAATAGGCACTAAATATATCAGGGGGTCACCATACGAATTTTTTTTACAAATTGCATGTTTTTATGAATCGACCGCGTTCAAACTTTACATAGGGGCCTTATACCATAATGGGCACATAATACGCATATTTTGAAAGTGGTCAGACTCCTAAGTCAAAGGGTGTCCATAAGATTTTTTTTTATTGTTTCTACAAATTGCATGTTTTTATGAACTAATCGCGTTCAAACTTTGCGTAAGGGGTTTATACCATAATGGGCACTAAATAGGTATATTTTGAAAGTGGTCAGAGTCCTAGGTCAAGGGGTCACCATCCGAATTTTTTTTTATTGTTTCTACAAATTGCATGTTTTTATGAATCGATCGCGTTCAAACTTTGCATATGGGTTTTTTACCATAATTGGCACATAATAGGCATATTTTAAAAGTGGTCAGACTCCTAAGTCAAAGAGTTTCCATAATATATTTTTTTATTGTTTCTACAAATTGCATGTTCTTATGAACCAATGGCTTTCAAACGTAGGGGTTTTATACCATAATGGGTACTAAATAGGTATATTTTGAAAGTGGTCAGACTCCTGGGTCAAGGGGTCACCATTTCACAAATTGCATACAGGTATTTTATTTTACACACAGGGAATGAAAAAGGTTTTAAAACTGAAATTTTAGAATTTTTAAGACATATTATTGGCAGGTAGGGGAAAGTTATAGGTATATATGGAAGGGTACAAAAAGGGTAAGAAAGGTAAAATTTTAACATGAGATTTACAAACGTATTTTTAAAAAAATGTCAACGTAAATTATTGGCAGGTGAGGGAAGGTTATAGGCTATAGTACTCCAGTCACCACGGGGGTTCATGTGTGCGGGTAGCAAAACGCCCGGGTACAGCTAGTTTTATATAAAAACAAGTAAATTTAAAAATCTTAATTTTTCGGGTACAAACTTTTATATATACATCGAAACACGCCACACAGTCGTTTATTATTTCGTAACTAGTGTAATGCCCGTCGTGCCTAGGCAAGATTGTTCTTCAGAATTTTCAATCTGATCTTCAATAATTAGTTATGATCGACTTCAATTTGATCTTTTATATCAATATTTGTATAAATTATGCTCTATATCTTAGTTGAAAATTGCTAAATTAAAAAAACTAAGAAAATCAACAAAATTTACCGCAACAAATTAACAAATCAATTTTCAAATGATTTTGTTCCTCATGTTTTGCAATTCGAATTGCAATTCATTTTTGTTGAATTGCTATTTGTTAACTTGCTGTTATAGTAACCTTTTTTTACAGTGCAAAAAAAAACCAATTGAAAAAAAATTTTTAATAAAAAAACCATAGTAACCTTTGAGCGTTACACACAAACATTTTTGTTTGATTATTATATTAAATAATCGCCAAAATATCTGTTTTTGAGATCGGAGCTATTTCAAAGAATTTTCGTTTTTCCACGCTTGACACGCGTCACACGCGACACGCGTCACACGCGACACGCGTCAAAAGCGGTATATCGAAATGGGGCCCTGACATTGAGCCGCTCACAAAATTCCAGCCTTCTAGGCCGTGCGAAAAGTGGTTAAAAAGACCTTAAATAACGAGAAAATGGCGCGATTTCAACCCATCACACGCGCTACACGCGGCACGCGACACGTGTTATACTTGAAATTTAAAAAATGATTTTGGACTTAGACACTCACAAAATTTCAGCTCTCTAGGTCGTGTGGAAGTTGGTTAAAAAGGACCTCAAAAAAGTAGAAACAAAAAATCAACCCATCACACGCGACACGCGTCATACTAGGAATAAAAAAAATGCTACTTTGGTCTTAGACACTCAAAAAAGCTCTCTAGGTCGTGTGGAAGGTGGTTAAAAAGAACCTCGAAGTGATCGAAAATACAGACAAAAAGGGGTCAAGTCAAGTTAAATAAAAGTTTTTAATAATGTTGTTATAGTTTAAAATACCTAAAATTATTGTTCTTGTATCTTATATATACAATGTCTGTAATAATTGGGATAGCCTTTCTCAGGAACCAGACATCGCAGGAAGCTGAAATTTTCACCGGTTTGGTTTGGGTTTTTGTTTTGGTTTGAACTCGCTAGGTGGCGCTGTTGTTCTTTTATTTGTTTATCCACATCTGACACCATGTATTATTTGATAATAAATATGATTTTTCAACTTTAAATAAAAGACACTTTTGTTGGATGAATGCAATTTCTTTCAAGATGAATTGCGTTTTTTATTAAGAAGGAAAGTAAAAGTATATGTGTTGGTAATTGGTTATTTTCATGTTACCAGGTACCAGTTTTTTTTTGTTAGAGGAAGAGTGGTAGCCGATATTAGTGTCGGACCCACAGTTTTCGGTATTGCCGTGCTGAATACTGTTGGTAGTACACTCCTATGGGTGAGTTATGTATCCCCGCAGGAGTGCCCGATATAAGTGTCGATTCTATAGTTTTCGGGGTCGCTGAGTTTAATGGTGATGGTAAGACAGCTCTAGGGGATGTCGATAACTGAGGGGGTGAAGGGTTGGCTCCTAGGTCAAGTGGTCATTTTATTGTTTTTACAAATTGCATGTTTTTACGAATCGATTGCGTTCAAACTTTGCATAGGGGCTTAACACCATAATGGGCACATAATAGGCATATTTTGAAAGGGGTCAGACTCCTAAGTCAAAGGGTCTCCATAAGAATTTTTTTTATTGTTTCTACAAATTGCATGTTTTTTTGAACCCATCGCGTTCAAACTTTGCGTAGGAGTTTTACCCTTAATGGGCACTAAATAGGTATATTTTGAAAGTGGTCTGACTCCTAGGTCAAGGGGTCACCATCCGAATTTTTTTTATTGTTTTTACAAATTGCATGTTTTTATGAATCGATCGCGTTCAAACTTTGCATAGGGTTTTTTACCATAATTGGCACATAATAGGCATATTTTAAAAGTGGTCAGACTCCTAAGTCAAAGAGTTTCCATAATAATTTTTTTTATTGTTTCTACAAATTGCATGTTCTTATGAACCAATAGCGTTCAAACGTAGGGGTTTTATACCATAATACACAGGGAATATAAAATGTTTTTAAACTGAATTTTTAGAATTTTTAAGATATATTATTGGCAGGTAGGGGATAGTTATAGGTATATATGGAAGGGGAGAAAGGTAAAATTTTAACATGAGATTTACAAACGTATTTTTAAAAAAATGTCAACGTAAATTATTGGCAGGTGAGGGAAGGTTATAGGCTATAGTACTCCCGTCACCCCGGGGGTTCATGTGTGCGGGTAGCAAAACGCCCGGGAACAGCTAGTTTTATATAAAAACAAGTAAATGTAAAAAATCTTAATTTTTCGGGTACAAACTTTTATATGTACATCGAAACACGCCACACAGTCGTTTATTATTTCGTAACTAGTGTAATGCCCGTCGTGCCTAGGCAAGATTGTTCTTCAGAATTTTCAATCTGATCTTCAATAATTAGTTATGATCGACTTCAATTTGATCTTTTATATCAATATTTGTATAAATTATGCTCTATATCTTAGTTGAAAATTGCTAAATTAAAAAAACTAAGAAAATCAACAAAATTTACCGCAACAAATTAACAAATCAATTTTCAAATGATTTTGTTCCTCATGTTTTGCAATTCGAATTGCAATTCATTTTTGTTGAATTGCTATTTGTTAACTTGCTGTTATAGTAACCTTTTTTTACAGTGCAAAAAAAACCGATTGAAAAAAATTTTTTAATAAAAAAACCATAGTAACCTTTGAGCGTTACACACAAACATTTTTGTTTGATTATTATATTAAATAATCGCCAAAATATCTGTTTTTGAGATCGGAGCTATTTCAAAGAATTTTCGTTTTTCCACGCTTGACACGCGTCACACGCGACACGCGTCAAAAGCGGTATATCGAAATGGGGCCCTGACATTGAGCCGCTCACAAAATTCCAGCCTTCTAGGCCGTGCGAAAAGTGGTTAAAAAGACCTTAAATAACGAGAAAATGGCGCGATTTCAACCCATCACACGCGCTACACGCGGCACGCGACACGTGTTATACTTAGAATTTAAAAAATGATTTTGGACTTAGACACTCACAAAATTTCAGCTCTCTAGGTCGTGTGGAAGTTGGTTAAAAAGGACCTCAAAAAAGTAGAAACAAAAAATCAACCCATCACACGCGACACGCGTCATACTAGGAATAAAAAAAATGCTACTTTGGTCTTAGACACTCAAAAAAGCTCTCTAGGTCGTGTGGAAGGTGGTTAAAAAGAACCTCGAAGTGATCGAAAATACAGACAAAAAGGGGTCAAGTCAAGTTAAATAAAAGTTTTTAATAATGTTGTTATAGTTTAAAATACCTAAAATTATTGTTCTTGTATCTTATATATACAATGTCTGTAATAATTGGGATAGCCTTTCTCAGGAACCAGACATCGCAGGAAGCTGAAATTTTCACCGGTTTGGTTTGGGTTTTTGTTTTGGTTTGAACTCGCTAGGTGGCGGTGTTGTTCTTTTATTTGTTTATCCACATCTGACACCATGTATTATTTGATAATAAATATGATTTTTCAACTTTAAATAAAAGACACTTTTGTTGGATGAATGCAATTTCTTTCAAGATGAATTGCGTTTTTTATTAAGAAGGAAAGTAAAAGTATATGTGTTGGTAATTGGTTATTTTCATGTTACCAGGTACCAGTTTTTTTTTGTTAGAGGAAGAGTGGTAGCCGATATTAGTGTCGGACCCACAGTTTTCGGTATTGCCGTGCTGAATACTGTTGGTAGTACACTCCTATGAGTTATGTATCCCCGCAGGGGTGCCCGATATAAGTGTCGATTCTATAGCTTTCGGGGTCGCTGAGTTTAATGGTGATGGTAAGACAGCTCTAGGGGATGTCGATAACTGAGGGGGGGAGGGGTTGACCGATATTAGTGTCGATTTTATAGTTTTGTTCTCAAATTATCCTTCAGTTTGTTATTGACATTAATACCTCGTCTTCATTAGTAGCCTTCACATATTCGGTTTTAATTTCTTCAGTTAAACAGATATTACTAGTAATGTTATTGATCATGTATTCCATTTCCTTGTCCACCGCGCCAGTATTTTCCAGACTTGACCTTATTCACACATCCGCAATAAGCATATCTTTCCCGGGTATGCATGGCTGTATTCTTCGATAAATTCGGAATGAAACGGAAATTTTTTTTTATTCCAAGCTCCTTTTTATTGGTAGGCGTTTTAATTGCTGTGATGGCATTAATATGTTTATTGGTAGGCTTGACTCCATTTTTTGAGATTGTATTACCCATAAACTCAACTTCTTTTAAGCTTGATATTGTATTGCTCAGCTTTTTTGAACTCTTTTGTTAATATGTCATCATGATCTTGTATGTTAACACCGGCCACTATTAAATCGTCGAAATATATTTCAACACCCGATATTGATCCAAATATTTCCACAATTTTCTTTTGGAATACTTCTGGAGCAGAGTTTATACCGAATGGTAACCTTTTGAACTGGTAACGTCCAAAAGGAGTAATAAAAGTGCAGAGATCGGTATCATGTAATGTTCTCTTTTTATGTATTTATTTAGTGGTATTCTCAGATCACCATTGGGTTTTTCCTTTGTTAAAATGTTGTTTACCCATTCAGTTGGCTGATCAATTTTTGCGATCTAATTGTTCTAATTGTTCACGGAGTCTATCATGCAAATGAATTGGGAAAACTTTTCTGTATTTTATTTCAGGAACTGCTTTTTCATCCATTTGAATACTGTATTGTCCAGGCATTTTTCCCATTACATCAAAAATATGTTTATATTTTTCTATAAGCTAAATTTTTCTCTGTGTCAAGGTTGAGAATTGTCTGATATTATCTACACTTTTAAATAAATTTAGTTTAATACAGCCTTCTAACCCTAGTAATGGCTGCAAATTTCCATTAACTATGATAAAGTCGAGTAAGCAAAAACCCCTATCTGCAGAAACGCAAAGTCTAACATGCCCTACTGTATTGATTTTATGGTTGCCATAGGACATTATATTTACTTTTTTGCTTTCTATTTTTATGTTATTAAGGTTTACTTTATTTAGAATCCCTGTTGAAATTATATTGCAATCTGCCCCAGTATCAAGTTTAAATCACACATTTTCATTTTGAACATAAATATTTTTGTACCACCCTTTACTATTTATACTACCAATAGCAAAATTGAACTGGTGTATTAATTTTGTTTTCTGGTTGTTCTTCACTGTTGTCCGTGTTCATCTCATTGACGATATGGCAAGTTGATGCAAAAGGATTTTTTCGTTGACATTTGGCACAAGTTTTTCCTATAGCTAGCCATCTGTTGTTTTTGTGTTGTGTGTATCCGCAACGATACAAGTATATTGTTGAGTTTTTTCTTGTTGTTGTTGTTGGTATCTGGCTTCTGTTGAAGATTGACGTGATGACGTAGTTTTATTGTTATATCGGTTGTGATTAAGAGCAATATGGTTTCTTTGCCCTTCTTGATGATATCTTTGAGTTAAGTCTCTTTCTGTGTTTATTTTTATGGCTTCCACTTTTTCAGTTTTGATGGGCTCATAAGTGTTTAAGATTTTGAGTTGCTCGTTGATGACGCCTGAGTTTTTGCATATTTCTAAAGCTTTTTCATAATTAAGTTGTTTTTCAGCAAGCAACTGCTTTTGTATGGACTTGTCCCTTACAGCTATTACCAGCCTGTCTCTTATCATTCTGTCTGTGTATGATATACCACGCACACTTAAATTCGCATGCCATTCCTTGGTTTTTAACTTCAATGATGAAATTGTCGACAGACTGCAATGGTGTTTATGTCATTGCGTTGAATTTATATGCCTCAACAATTGGGTTCTTCTTAGGTGCAAAATGTTCACTGAATTTGTCTAGAACCTTAGTCAATGTTATTTCGTCCAGGGTGAATGTGTTGTATATCTCAAAACCCTCACTACCTAGGGCAAACAATAATTTTCCAACTTTCTTTCTTTACGTCTCATCCTTCGGACTGAATGCTTCGATAAACCATTCAAATTTGGTCTTGAAATTGTCGAAATTTTGTTCTGCATCACTAAATGCCAATCCAAACGGCATGGTGAAATTTGTCAAGTTTTCCATTTTCACTTTGTTTATTTGTTTTATTGTGGATTACGTAGTGTTTTTTCTTTTCTTTTATTTGTTTATCCACATCTGACACCATGTATTATTTAATATTAAATATGATTTTTCAACTTTAAATAAAACACACTTTTGTTGGATGAATGCAATTTCTTTCAAGATGAATTGCGTTTTTTATTAAGAAGGAAAGTAAAAGTATATGTGTTGGTAATTGGTTATTTTCATGTTACCAGGTACCAGGTTTTTTTTGTTGGAGAAAGAGTGGTAGCCGATATTAGTGTCGGACCCACAGTTTTCGGTATTGCCGTGCTGAATACTGTTGGTAGTACACTCCTATGGGTGAGTTATGTATCCCCGCAGGAGTGCCCGATATAAGTGTCGATTCTATAGTTTTCGGGGTCGCTGAGTTTAATGGTGATGGTAAGACAGCTCTAGGGGATGTCGATAACTGAGGGGGTGAAGGGTTGGCTCCTAGGTCAAGTGGTCATTTTATTGTTTTTACAAATTGCATGTTTTTACGAATCGATTGCGTTCAAACTTTGCATAGGGGCTTAACACCATAATGGGCACATAATAGGCATATTTTGAAAGGGGTCAGACTCCTAAGTCAAAGGGTCTCCATAAGAATTTTTTTTATTGTTTCTACAAATTGCATGTTTTTTTGAACCCATCGCGTTCAAACTTTGCGTAGGAGTTTTACCCTTAATGGGCACTAAATAGGTATATTTTGAAAGTGGTCTGACTCCTAGGTCAAGGGGTCACCATCCGAATTTTTTTTATTGTTTTTACAAATTGCATGTTTTTATGAATCGATCGCGTTCAAACTTTGCATAGGGTTTTTTACCATAATTGGCACATAATAGGCATATTTTAAAAGTGGTCAGACTCCTAAGTCAAAGAGTTTCCATAATAATTTTTTTTATTGTTTCTACAAATTGCATGTTCTTATGAACCAATAGCGTTCAAACGTAGGGGTTTTATACCATAATACACAGGGAATATAAAATGTTTTTAAACTGAATTTTTAGAATTTTTAAGATATATTATTGGCAGGTAGGGGATAGTTATAGGTATATATGGAAGGGGAGAAAGGTAAAATTTTAACATGAGATTTACAAACGTATTTTTAAAAAAATGTCAACGTAAATTATTGGCAGGTGAGGGAAGGTTATAGGCTATAGTACTCCCGTCACCCCGGGGGTTCATGTGTGCGGGTAGCAAAACGCCCGGGAACAGCTAGTTTTATATAAAAACAAGTAAATGTAAAAAATCTTAATTTTTCGGGTACAAACTTTTATATGTACATCGAAACACGCCACACAGTCGTTTATTATTTCGTAACTAGTGTAATGCCCGTCGTGCCTAGGCACGATTGTTCTTCAAAATTTTCAATCTGATCTTCAATAATTAGTTATGATCGACTTCAATTTGATCTTTGATATCAATATTTGTATAAATTATGCTCTATATCTTAGTTGAAAATTGCTAAAGTTGAAAAAGCTAAGAAAATCAACAAAATTTACCGCAACAAATTAACAAATCAATTTTCAAATGATTTTGTTCCTCATGTTTTGCAATTCGAATTGCAATTCATTTTTGTTGAATTGCTATTTGTTAACTTGCTGTTATAGTAACCTTTTTTTTACAGTGCAAAAAAAAACACAAATTGGAAAAAAAATTTAAAAAAAAACCATAGTAACCTTTGAGCGTTACACACAAACGTTTTTGTTTGATTATTATATTTTAAATTAAACTTAATTAAACTGAGAACTTAGAACTCTTAAATTGCAAGTTAAACTTAAACTGTATTTCTGGATACAACTGAAGTACTGAACGGTTGAATAGAACTGAACTGAATTGAAGCTTTGCATACTGCTTATATACTATTTGTGTGCTGTCCAACTTCTTTGTTAACTTTTGAACTTTTGTCTTGTTTTGAATTTACGGAGTAAACATGTTGATGTCTTAGATCGCAAAATATGATAATTGTAATTCATGTTAGAACATGTCTTTGGATCAGAATGGTAAACAAGATAAGAATGTGTAAACGGTAAACAAGATGATTCCATCATATTGTGAAATTGGTAAGCAAGATGATTTCATCATATTGTGAAATTGGTAAGCAAGATGATTTCATCATATTGTGAAATTGGTAAACAAGATGATTTCATCATATTGTGAAATTGGTAAACAAGATGATTTCATCATATTGTGAAATTGGTAAAAGGGGTTGAATTTTCCATTTGGACTGCGCGTATGAGTAATATTATGAATGTGTATTATGAATAATATTATAAAGTGATGTGAGAGTGTTCTGGGAATGTAACCACGCGTCAAAAGCGGTATATCGAAATGGGGCCCTGACATTGAGCCGCTCACAAAATTTCAGCCTTCTAGGCCGTGCGAAAAGTGGTTAAAAAGACCTTAAATAACGAGAAAATGGCGCGATTTCAACCCATCACACGCGCTACACGCGGCACGCGACACGTGTTATACTTGGAATATAAAAAATGATTTTGGACTTAGACACTCACAAAATTTCAGCTCTCTAGGTCGTGTGGAAGTTGGTTAAAAAGGACCTCAAAAAAGTAGAAACAAAAAATCAACCCATCACACGCGACACGCGTCATACTAGGAATAAAAAAAATGCTACTTTGGTCTTAGACACTCAAAAAAGTTCAGCTCTCTAGATCGTGTGGAAGGTGGTTAAAAAAAACCTCGAAGTGATCGAAAATACAGACAAAAAGGGGTCAAGTCAAGTTAAATAAAAGTTTTTAATAATGTTGTTATAGTTTAGAATGCCTAAAATTATTGTTCTTATATCTAAGCTGAAATTTTCACCATAGATTAGGATTTTAGCTGTTTTGGTTTTTGTTTTGGTTTGAACTCGCTAGGTGGCGCTGTTGTCAAAATATGGCAAACAATAATTTTCCGACTTTCTTGCTTTCCGTCTCATCCTTCGTACTGAATGCTTCGATAAACCATTCAAATTTGGTTCTGCATCACTAAATGCCAATCCAGACGGCATGGTAAAATTTGTCAAGTTTTTCATTTTCACTTTGTTTATTTGTTTTATTGTGGATTACGAAGTGTTTTTTCTTTTCTTTTATTTGTTTATTCACATCTGACACCATGTATTATTTAATAATAAATATGATTTTTCAACTTTAAATAAAAGACACTTTTGTTGGATGAATGCAATTTCTTTCAAGATGAATTGCGTTTTTTATTAAGAAGGAAAGTAAAAGTATATGTGTTGGTAATTGGTTATTTTCATGTTACCAGGTACCAGGTTTTTTTTGTTGGAGGAAGAGTGGTAGCCGATAGTAGTGTCGGACCCACAGTTTTCGGTATTGCCGTGCTGAATACTGTTGGTAGTACACTCCTATGGGTGAGTTATGTATCCCCGCAGCCCGATATTAGTGTCGATTCCATAGTTTTCGGGGTCGCTGAGGTGAATGGTGATGGCCAAAACTTTTCAACGGCACAAGACTCTGCGTAAAAGAGATGCTGGTTAATATAATTGAAGCGACGATCTTGCGACAGAAAAGGGACAGTGTGAAACATTTTTTATACCACGGATAGCACTCATTTGACGGATAAACCTTTTAATTTTAAGAGATTGCAATTTTCAGTTAAACTTGCGTTTTCGATGACAATTAATAAGTCTGATAGTTTATTAAGTACTGAGGAGTATAGATTTGAGACCATCATATTTTTCCCACGGATAACTATTTTGCTTGCTCTAGGGTGGTGTAATGGAGGGTGAATCTTTCCTCGCTTTACTATATTGGTAGGATCATCTTGTAAAGATACTGGATATTTGCTATATTGAATCGTCAAGTTAAGTCATTAGGGATAATGCTCAAACACGAGCACACGCAGATCACGCATCAAATCATATCGTCCAGCTACCTGCTAACGATTTAAAAAAAAAACCCCAAAACCAAAAGCGAGCATTTCGCTACCTGCCAATTTTTTATTTAATATTATTTCACTAATTATTTTTTAATTTCAGAAATACTTTTCTTTTCCAGTTATTAGAATTTATTTTCAGTAAAGGCAAAAAGAAGAAGATTGTCTGCAAGTTCCAGACCTTCATCACCACCAACTTCATCTCCGCCTTCAGTAGCCAATGATGTAAGGATTGCCCCAAAACCAATTGTTGTGGAGAAAACAACAAAACCAAAAGAGGTGCAACGTAAAACGGTGCAGTCATCACAACCAACCGCTCCAGGAAACATAACCACGCAAAGTACTGGACCAGCAACCAAACCATTTGCTATCCCACCAATAATCTGTTTCAGACTGAACGTCGCTGAACTCACAAAGTTCACTAAGAGTGCCAATATTAGTTGCAGAATTCGCAACATCAATAGCAGTCCTTAAAGGTATTCACCACTCCTTTGACACTGAGGATGTCAAGGAAGCGTTGACGGCAGAGGGTGTCCCTGTAGTGGAGGTCAAACCCTTCAAATCACAGAGGAACGACAGGAAATTTAACCATTTCATTGTAGAGCTTGAGAAGAACTGCGATAAGGCAGCAGTATGCTCAAAAACCCTCCTGATGAACCAGCTGGTGCATTGGGAAAAGCTTAAACACGCAGGCATTACCCAATGCAAAAATTGCCAAAAGTTTGGAGATGTCGCAAGCAATTGCGGCATGAAATATAGATGTGTCAAGTGCAAAGACGAACATTTACCTGGCCAATGCCCGAGAAACGCAGACAACAAGAAAGACGACAACGTCTTCTGCACAAATTGCCAAAAAAATGGACATCCTGCAAACTATCGAGGATGTCCCAAATATAAGGAGAAGATGGCGGAAAAAGTTAAAACTGCCCAAAAGAAGAAGGAGCAGCATAAATTCGCCCAGATGTCTGCTGCAAAAGCGATAGTGAAAGGAGTTAGCTTTGCTAGTATAGCTGCTATGGGGACTGCTAGCAAGCCAGCTACAATCAACAAACCACCACCAACCATCCAAGAAAGCAGTAAACCAGTGAAGAAGCAGGCTTTAAAACTCCATATACCGAAAAAACTAACATCTTCGACGACACTGAAAGGTTATTCGGAGCAGACCTTTTCACAATTTTGCAGAAGGCAAGAAAAGTCATGCCTGCTAATTATAGCAGCCTTGATGACAGGTCCAAAACAACCGTTTTGGGTCGACTTATTTTATTGCGTAGCATGGAAGCAACAGCTGTCAGCATCAAAGTCAACGAGGTTGAGACCTTGCTCGTGATATCTGTGTACAATCACTGTAACGCAACGAGGGAAGAGATCCAACGGGATCTGCAAACTGTCTGCGGCATCTCCTCTAGGCACACATACTGTGTGGTTGGAGGTGATTTGAACGCTAGGCACACCCGATGGCAAGATGAAGTGTGCAATATTCAAGGAAAGGCTATTGCAGATTGGCTGGATTCAAATCCTCATCAGTATACCATGGCTGTAGTTTCACAGCCCCGGAAGACGTACCCTCGGACACCGTCAACTCTGGATTTCTTTCTGGCAACTACAAATTTTATTAATATCCTTCCAGAATTAAGAAATTATTTCTGTTTGGCGCACGATAGCGACTCGGATCATATGGCCATAGAGCTTCGAGTGAGGTTGACTCAGCGAATTCTGAAAGACACACCAACATCTGAACTACACATCAACTTCAGGAAAGTAAGTTGGAACCGGTTTAGATCTGAAGTTGAAGCTGATTTAACAATGCCAGAGGACTGCAGAAATCTGGAGAATAACGAAATTGATGATGTTATCAGAAATTTCGAGATTGCGGTAACCACAGCCATCGATCGGCAGAAAACAATACGCACCAGCAGGGATCACTTCCAACACCTGCCTGGGCATATACAGACAATATATGCTCACAAGCAACGGCTGAGGAAGCGCCTGCAGAGGATTTTTAACAGGACTCTTAATACAGTCAACGACGAATACCAGTCTGTACTTTCGCAGCTGCGTTGTACAGTGAACATGTTTCGTCAAGCACTGCGGAGTTACCAGGAAGATGACCTGTCCAAACGACTCCAGAACATCAAACCAGATCCTGATGCTTCGAAGAAGCTGAACTCTCTGGTCGGAAAGCGTATTTCCATTTCAGAGAGTATCACGTTTGGGGATCAAGTAGCATCCAGTCCTGTTTGAAAGGAGCTTTACGGACCGACCACCAACGCATCTTCCAGATTTTTTGGAAGAGGTGGAAAGTCTTGTGGAAGACGCCACTTCTGCAAGTAATCCTGTAGTTCGGTTTAGTGAAGAAAACCCCGCTAGAGCGCACGTAGACGTTGAAATGTTTACCAAAACAGCTATTGTCAGTGATTTAATAATGAGTGGAAACTCAAAAAAATCATCAGGCATTGACGGGATTTCTAACTTTTTGCTTAAAAAGTTACCGGGTATGGCGATCTTGATGTTAACCATCATTTTCAAATATTGCCTTAACAATGGTTACTTTCCACACAACTGGAAGGTGGCCAAAGTAGTACCAGTACCCAAGAAAACTGACCGCTCAAGCGTAACTTGTTACCGTCCAATAGCTTTACTGTGTTGTATCAGTAAAGTATTCGAGTCTTTGATCCGTAAAAAGATCAATACGTTTGGTTCCGAAAGAGGCCTTATTCCTTCCTTTCAATTCGGTTTCCGAGAGAAGCACTCTACGATGCACCCTCTGCTGAAACTTCACAGCAACGTCACTCGAGGACTGAACGTTAAAAGCAGTACAGTAGCCTGTTTGCTAGACATCGAAAAAGCCTTCGATAGTGTATGGATCAACGGGCTACTGTTCAAACTTATTAGATTTGGCTTCCCCAATTATATTGTAAAAATAATTAAAAATTTTCTCTTTTACAGGGTATTTTTTGTACAGATTTTTGGCGACTCATCCACTAGGAAAGGGATTAAAGCCGGAGTTCCTCAAGGTTCCAGACTTGGCCCAGTCCTTTTCAACATCTACACGGCGGATCAACCCACCAATACAGCCGGAACAAGCAGCATGCTTTACGCGGATGACTCCATCACGTATGCCGTTTCCCGATCTCCTGAGATAGCTGCCCGAAGAGTGGAGGAACACCTCCGAAATCTTTGGGAGTACTACCTGAAGTGGGGACTGAAGATCAACGCCAACAAATCGGAACTCATCTGCTTCCGAGTGCCAGCAACCGAAACAAGGATAAGAAAAATCGCAAGCCGGTGCAGAGCCTTAAAAATCACCCTTCCGGATAACACGACAATAAACACCAAGTCAGAGACTAAGTACCTAGCAATCAACTTTACTGAGAGGCTCAAGTTTAACTCTCACATCGATAAAACATTAAAAAAAGCGAACTACGCTCTTCATTTGGTGCACCCGCTACTAAGAAGACGAAACGGACTGTCCAACAACACCAGGCTGCTCATCTACAAGCAGCTCATCAGGCCAGTGATAACCTATGGCTATCCCATATGGTTCACCGTCTCACCAACAACGATGAAGAAGATCTCCCTATTTGAAAGGAAGGTACTTAGGATCTGTACCGGACTCTGGAGGGTGCCAAACAGCTATAAGTTTGTGTCGACTGCAAGACTTTACGACGCGGCAGGTCTGCTGCCAATAACCGACCACTTGTTCCAAATGGCAAAGAAATTCGTTGATGGGTTAGAAACACATCCAAGTCCGGAGATGCAAGGACTGAGAATCGAGGAAATCGAGCCAAGCCACCGCTATATAAACATCAGAGGATTCACAGATGCTAGATACAACGACATCCTTAATAATCAAGACGCCTCCTTCTACGAGAAGGCCAACAATCAACATTACAGAGGCTGAAGATCGCCCTGTTTATATTTTTTTCCATTTTTATTTCATTTTAAAATTTATCGTTTAAAATTAAATTACTTTAAATATAAACATGTAGTAGATTAAGTAGTCAAAAATATTGTTTAATAATAAGCAATACAAAAAAAAAACAATGAAAATACGTCGGGCCCCTGTTGTTGAGCCGACACTTTTGAATAATAGTTATAAGTTTAGTTTTAAGTCAAAATTGTATAATATCTAAATGTTTAATAAAAAAATCTTAAAATCTTAAAAAAAAATCAAATTAATATTAAAGATGAGACTGTAGTGAATGCGTGTGGGTTTTGTGTGGGCACTAGCAGAGATTGCAGTTAGCTGCCATGCAAGTCGGACTTTAATTCTATGCAAGGCGTGTAAGTGAAAATAAAAAAGGTATCTTTTACTTATTAATTCAACTCTGATTTTGTTCTACCAAATCTATTTCTTTTATACAATTTCTTAGTCAAAAGTTGTTATGTACAATACAATATTTACAATGGAGTGCTACGTAATCGATGCACTTGAAATAGTTCTATTGTTTACAAAAACTGTGCGCTCATTAATAATGTGCTTGAAATTTGTTAGAGTATTAGGGCGCAATGCAAGTGCCCTACTTTACAACTATAATTCATATTGTCGCGTATGAACCGCAAGTGTTATATGCGACTGTTGCTGTAATAAACTGCATAAATAATGATTATTTGGTGGTATGACTATTTCCTTAATAAATTCTGTTATTTATGGTGTGTTGGTTGAGTGTACGTGGTGTTACACTGCGCCTCACCCTTAAGAGAAAAAAAAATGTATTTTTAAGAAAGAAAATTTTTTGAAATATACATTTGAAAGGAATTGTTCTTATGGTATTTATATATATGTAAAAAAAGTTTTTATTTTATATAAAAACAAGTAAATGTAAAAAAACTTAATTTTTCGGGTACAAATTTTTATATATACATCGAAACACGCCACACAGTCGTTTATTATTTGGTAACTAGGGTAATGCCCGTCGTGCCTAGGCACGATTGTTCTTCAGAATTTTCGATCTGATCTTCAATAATTAGTTATGATCGACTTCAATTTGATCTATGCCATCAATATTTGTATAAATTATGCCGACACTTTTGAATAATAGTTATAAGTTTAGTTTTAAGTCAAAATTGTATAATATCTAAATGTTTAATAAAAAAATCTTAAAATCTTAAAAAAAAATCAAATTAATATTAAAGATAAGACTGTAGTGAATGCGTGTGGGTTTTGTGTGGGCACTAGCAGAGATTGCAGTTAGCTGCCATGCAAGTCGGACTTTAATTCTATGCAAGGCGTGTAAGTGAAAATAAAAAAGGTATCTTTTACTTATTAATTCAACTCTGATTTTGTTCTACCAAATCTATTTCTTTTATACAATTTCTTAGTCAAAAGTTGTTATGTACAATACAATATTTACAATGGAGTGCTACGTAATCGATGCACTTGAAATAGTTCTATTGTTTACAAAAACTGTGCGCTCATTAATAATGTGCTTGAAATTTGTTAGAGTATTAGGGCGCAATGCAAGTGCCCTACTTTACAACTATAATTCATATTGTCGCGTATGAACCGCAAGTGTTATATGCGACTGTTGCTGTAATAAACTGTATAAATAATGATTATTTGGTGGTATGACTATTTCCTTAATAAATTCTGTTATTTATGGTGTGTTGGTTGAGTGTACGTGGTGTTACACTGCGCCTCACCCTTAAGAGAAAAAAAAATGTATTTTTAAGAATGAAATTTTTTTGAAATATACATTTGAAAGGAATTGTTCTTATGGTATTTATATATATGTAAAAAAAGTTTTTATTTTATATAAAAACAAGTAAATGTAAAAAAACTTAATTTTTCGGGTACAAATTTTTATATATACATCGAAACACGCCACACAGTCGTTTATTATTTGGTAACTAGTGTAATGCCCGTCGTGCCTAGGCACGATTGTTCTTCAGAATTTTCAATCTGATCTTCAATAATTAGTTATGATCGACTTCAATTTGATCTATGCCATCAATATTTGTATAAATTATGCTCTATATCTTAGTTGAAAATTGCTAAATTAGAAAAAGCTAAGAAAATCGACAAAATTTACCGCAACAAATTAACAAATCAATTTTCAAATGATTTTATTCCTCATGTTTTGCAATTCGAATTGCAATTCATTTTTGTTAAATTGCTATTTGTTAACTTGCTGTTATAGTAACCTTTTTTTACAGTGCAAAAAAAATAAATTGGAACGGCCTTCTAGGCCGTGCGAAAAGTGGTTAAAAAGACCTTAAAAACGAGAAAATTGCGCGATTTCAACCCATCACACGCGCTACACGCGGCACGCGACACGTGTTATACTTGGAGCATAAAAAAAGATGTTGGACTTAGACACTTACAAAATTTCAGCTCTCTAGGTCGTGTAGAAGTTGGTTAAAAAGGACCTCAAAAAAGTAGAAACAAAAAATCAACCCATCACACGCGACACGCGTCTTACTAGGAATAAAAAAAATGCTATTTTGGTCTTAGACACTCAAAAAAGTTCAGCTCTCTAGATCGTGAGCGGGCCCTGAGGACCGAGGGGTGCCCGTAAATTTTTTTTTTAAATTAGCCCGATTTTCTTCAAATTTTAAACACCGATGGACAAAAGTTTTTGTTAAATTTTTGGAAGGTTCTTATATTAATTTCTTCCATATTACCCCGGTTCAAACTTCGCACACATATGTATCTTGAACGTGAAAAGTCCGTGTTTTAGTATTAGTTGTTCAACTAAAGTCTTTGGTATTGTAACAGCGTCTTTCGAGTCTATAGGGTATGCTATGACGAATTTGGTTACTTCGCATTGCATAGTTAGAGTGTATCGGTAGTTGTTAGATATGCGTAGGGGTCCTTCTGTGTCTATGGATATTGTTTGGAAACTGTTAGTCGGTATGTCTATTATCATTAGCGGTTCTTTAGTGTGTTTTGTTTGCTTGTTTCTTGCGCAAAGGTCACAGCTCGTGATAAATTATTTTACCATTCGGCTCATGTTTTTCTAGACATATCGTTGTTTTAACGTTATCAATGTTTTTTTACTTACTTACTACTTGATGTCCTCCGTGTGGAGAATTGTGATACTCACCGCTTAACTTGTTATATGTTAATTCATCTTTGATTTGTTTTGGGGCGGCATATAGTACGATTTTTAATTTGGGATGTTTGTTATTTATTTTTACCTTGGCATATGCTTCTTTTATTTCTTCTATAGTGTGTACATTAAATATTTCATCATTTTTCTTTAGCACTAGTTCTTTAATATTTTCTTTATTCATTCTGGTTGCTAGCTTACTCAGTGTCGAATCTAGATTCGCTGAATTATCGCTACAACGAACGCGCACGTATTTATTATCAAATTTGATTCATCAGTTGTTTATATATTTGTGACTTTTAATTTTAGCTCCCTTATATTCTTTATATCGTTGATGGATATGCTGCTGAGAGTTGCAGTTCACCATATTATTATTTATTTGTTTGTCTTTATTAGACATGCCCCTTGTTATAACTAATGTTCTTGTTGCCTTTTCATTTATTTATTTCGGTATCATCAATTTTAAAACGTCGGAGTCTATTTGTATTCTTGGTAAAGCGTCTGCATTCGTAATTAATTTACCTTTTTTGTAGACTCTGTCGAAATCATAGTCACAAAGGTCTTAACTAATTCTCGTCATTTCTGATGAAGGATTTGTATGCGTGAATAATGCTACTAGTGGTCTATGGTCTATGACAACTGTAAAATTTCTTCCGTATAAATATGATTTAAAAAAAATGTATACTCCAGTGAATAGCTAATAGTTCTTATTCACGCGTCCATAGACGAAAGTGACTGTTTCATACACTATAACCTAGCTTCGAAAGTAGCCTTTACATAAAATATTAATTAAAATATAAAATACTTTTGTTATTTACTGCAGTCACAGCGAACATACATTCTCAGATTAATCTGCATTGCGCATAACCGGTTTAGCAGAAAAACCGGTTTTGGTCGTGTGAAAAATAGCGTACATTACTCGCAGAAAAGTGCTCCACTTTCCTCGCTCTTTATGTAATGTACTATTTCGATGACTTGCTTGTTTAGGTCGTGTTTTTGCAGTGTTTTGCATATCGCATATGATATTGGTAAGTCTTTACCAATTTCACCTTATGAGAGTACTGCACCTAAAGCTAAGTTTGATGCGTCAGTCGTGAGGATAAATGGTTTGTTAAAATCTGGATATTGCAACACGGGTGGACTAATGAGTTTTTGTTTTAATAATTCGAAAGCGTTCGGTCATTTTGATGTCCATAAAAATCTCACGTTCTTTTTTAATAGAGAGTTTAAATCTTTAGTATTGTCTGCAAAGTTGGGAATAAAGCGTCTGTAGTAGTTGCAGAATGCAACGAATCGTCTTACGTCTTCAGTATTTTTCGGTGTTGGATAGTCTTTAATGGCATTAAATTTGGGTGGGTCTGTTTTTACACCGTTTCTGGTTATTAAGTATACAACTTCTGGTCGTAAGAAATAACATTTATCTGCGTTTAGTTTTAAATTGTATCGTTTTAACCTGTCTAATACTTTGATTAGGTTGTGGGTGTGATGATTTAAACTACATCTATAGATGATTATGTCATCTGCGTATAAGAAATCTTCTGTCCCTAATCCGGCGATTAAACGAGATTTTTAAACGAAAAGGTAGGCGTGGCGTTTAAACTGAAAATGTCCATAAGGTGTAGAAAATGCATAAGTGGTCTTGATTTCTTGTCTAACTCTATTTGATGGAAAGAACTTATCATGTCAAGGGGGGAAAACCATTTTGCACTCCCATTTTGCACATTTTGCTTGTCTAATATATCTTCTAGTCTTGTTAGTGGAAATTTGTCGTTGACTATTTTGTCGTTTAGTTTTCTAAAATCAACAACTACTCTTTTTCTCAATTGTGTTTTTCTTGGGTACAAGAAGAAGTGGTGCGTTATATTATGTCATCTGTAAGCATTTTGTTAACTTGTTCTGTGATTACTTCCATATTTGCATTGTCGTTTGTTGAAATTTTTTGTGTATGGAAATTATTTGTGGTTAAATGATCTCTCTCTAAATGAAATATTTCTTGGTATTGTTTGAGTATATTTAATAAATTTTTTTTAGAAAAGTCGTCTATGCAATATATATTGAGAAGGTTTTTTATTTTGCAGTGGGGACAGCTTTGTGCAGCACCCTATTTTCTGGGTACATGACAGAACAGCATGCTAACGATTGCGCACACAAAAAATTGGGAAGTTTGGAATTTTTGGTTGCATACCGTTTGTTACAAAAAATTCCAGTGCAGGAAATGTGCCGCTTAAACATGCGATGCGTACTTCGTTAATAACAAACCGTTGGTTATCAAAAACTCCAGTGGTAAGATGTACCGCAAAAACATGCGATGCGCACCTACTTTGGCAAAAAACAACAAGCATTCCATCGTCTAAAGATGGGTCGGCATAACGCGCGATTCAAGTATGATATACACACACACCCATAGACTAGTACCACTCAACAACGAAATTGTTGACGGGCACAGCAAGAATATGAAAAGCAGTCGATGGAAGAACACTAAAAAGTACGGTCAGTTCGGCACCGCGATAGACCGCTGCCCGTCGGCTAAAGCACTTACACTTCGGTCGTAACAATAGAATATTTAAATATTTAATATTTATATTTATATAATATTAATTTAGTGAACAAATTGCATGTGAAAATTTTTAGTGGAAATTATTTGTGCGCAGTTAATGTAGTGGAAAAATAAATCATCATTTCTGTTTCGTGGGCGCAAAGAAATAAAAAAAAAAAAAACGACCATCGTATTGTGAACATCTCGATGTGCGAATTTTTCTTTAAATTTCGACACAGCAAACAGGGGTCATTTTCCACAAAATATTTTGAGCCAATTTTTTTTTGTTCTATTGCCGCCCGCCATTCGGTCATGCGGTGCCTCTGATTGAGGATTCATCGTTGAAAGCCCAAACAAAAGAAAAAAAAAATAATAAAAGCAATAAATGCGATCTCTGAAAATTCCAAGTTACAGTTTATTCACAAATAGAATTTTCTCCTCGCGAGAATGTGTCTACGTATATAGTAGCAGAGTGTTAATTTTTTTGTTCAATTGTCGCCCGCCATTCGGTCATTCGGTGCCTTGATTGAGAATTAATCGTTGAAAGCTCAAATAAAAGAAGAAAAAAATAATAAAAGCAATTACTGCGATCTCTGAAAATTTCAAGCTACGTTTTATTCACAAATAGAATTTTCTCCTCGCGAGAATGTGTCTACGTATATAGTAGCAGAGTGTCGTTTGAAGCCCCATTTTGTTTAAACGCTCGGTATTCTGCTTTGAGTACTGGTGAAGAGTAGATGCCATTTCATTCATTACGCTCCCATGCGACTCCCGTTCCGAAGACGATAACAAAGCCCGAGGATCCAGTCCGAAGACGACGAGTTAGACAATTTGTTTTTTTTTCTGTGCTTTATGAACGATAATGTCAGAAAAAAAAAGAAATAGGCCCCCCATTCCCATCCCCATCCCTTTGCATTTAGTAATTTGTTTAATAAAGAGTAGTGAGATAGAGGCAGAGAAAAGAGGAAGAAAGCAGGGTAGAAGGAAGGATCTTTCCTCCTAATGGCCCTTCGGATCAAACCCCATTATTTACCTAACCGCCCTTTGTTTCAGTTTCCGTCGTCGTCGTCAGCGCTGTCGAGGAGGATGGTGGTTGGATTCCAAAGTAAGTGGATTTTCAATTTTTGTTTTCTTCTTCCTCTGTTCCTCAACCCAAACCTTACAAAATATCAAAAATAAAATTTGCTACTTTAAATTTTTTATACCTAAAATATATAACTTAAAAGGATACTTACACCTAAAAACTAGGATAAAACCTACCTTAAACTAGGATAACCTTTTGTGATGGTTTTGTAAAATTGCAAAAAAAAGCTACTTGATTTTTTTTAGTATAAAAAAAATTAAATTTGCTACTTTAAATTTTTTTTAATATCATACTTACTTTTTATATACTTAAAATATATATCATAAAAGAATACTTACACCTTAAAAATAGGATAAAACCTACCTTAAAACTAGGATAACCTTTTTTGATGGTTTTATAAAATTACAAAAAAAAAGCAACTTGATTTTTTTTTTGGTATCAAATATAAAATTTGATACTTTAAAATTTTTTTTTACTATCATACTTACTTTTATATACCTAAAATACATCCTAAAGGAATACTTACACCTTAAAACTAGTATAACCTTTTGTGATGATTTTATAAATTTGCAAAAAAAAATACTTGATTGTTATATAAAAATAAAATTTGCTACTTTAAAATTTTTTTATTACTTTTTATATACCTAAAATATATATCTTAAAAGAATACTTACACATTAAAACTAGGATAAAACCTACGTTAAAACTGGGATAACTTTTTGTGATGGTTTTATAAAATTACAAAAAAAAGCTACTTGCATTTTTTGGTATCAAAAATAAAACTTGTTACTTTAAAAAAAATTTTTATTATCATACTTACTTACTAAAATTCATCCTAAAGGAATACTTACACCTTAAAACTAGGATAACCTTGTGTGATGGTTTTATAAAATTACAAAAAAAAGGCTACTGGATTTTTTTTGGTATCAAAAATAAAATTTGCTTCTTTAATTTTTTTTTATTATCATACTTACTTTTTATATACCTAAAATAAATATCATAAAAGAATACTTACACCTTAAAACTAGGATAAAACCTACCTTAAAACTAGGATAACCTTTTGTGATGGTTTTATAAAATTACAAAAAAAAGCTACTGGATTTTTTTTTGGTATCAACTATTTTGGAAACGCAGCCAAAAATGAATCAAGTTATCAACATCATCAAAAGGTGGGTTATAGCAAAATCCAACATTTGACGGCTGATGCAGGAAATCAGGCAAAAACGTCATTTAAATATTCTTCTGTCTTTTTCCTTTAAGCGATCAACTTCAGCGTTTTTTCTCCGGCAAAGTTTTTAGTTTTGTATTTTAATCAATAAAATTTAACGAGCATCATACACCTTTTTTCATTTCAAACATTAGTCCTTCGAGCCGGATTACAGATTATTAAGATTTATTTTACGAATAAACTTATGAGGTGTGAAAATTAAGATTTTTTTTACGAATAAATTAATGATCCGTGAAAATGAGTGCTTTAGAGGATATAAAAAAACAATGGTCAGTATTTCGAGGAATGTTAACTAGATTATCTAAATTTTCAGACGGTCTTAAGAAAGACACACCAACATTAATTGAAGAGTTACGCATAAAGGTGAATCGCGCAAAAGAAATTTTGGACAAGATTGTCGAGTTAGAAGCCAGCATGTTCGCGTTCGATAGTAAGTTGAAGTCTAAATGGGAGGAATCAGAAGAATTCTATTACAACATTATCTCAAAATTAAACGATTGCATCAAAAAATGCGATATAGCTGAAATGAGCAATACGGGCAACGAAATTACATATGAATTCAGGACCAGAAATGCGTCTTGCGAAACTACAAGTTCCCACGTTTTCTGGCGATTATACAGAATGGCAAAGCTTCTTCGACCTGTTCCAATCCAGCATTCATGGCAGGGAAACTATATCATCTGTGCAAAAATTTCAATATTTCATTGGCTTGCTTAGAGGAGATGCACTTTCGTTAGTGAGACACTTCAAGATCACTGGCTCCAATTACATTGAAGCCTTGAAGAAACTCAAGAAACTTGAAGAAAGATACGATCGCAAGCGCCATACAATCAATGCTTTCATAAGCGATTATACAGAATGGCAAAGCTTCTTCGACCTGTTCCAATCCAGCATTCATGGCAGGGAAACTATATCATCTGTGCAAAAATTTCAATATTTGATTGGCTTGCTTAGAGGAGATGCACTTTCGTTAGTGAGAGACTTCAAGATCACTGACTCCAATTACATTGAAGCCTTGAAGAAACTCAAGAAACTTGAAGAAAGATACGATCGCAAGCGCCATACAATCAATGCTTTCATAAGTAGATTTATCGATCAATCCCACGTGCAAGTGGCAAATGCTAACAATGTATACGAAAATTACTTGATACATCCGATGAAACGATCCGTGGGTTGAAGGCTTTGGGTGACAAAGCTGAAAGTAAAGATCTATGGCTCATATATTTGCTACTCAATAAATTAGACGATGAAACTCGCAGTCTATGGGCCCAACAAAACACCGACAATGATTTTCCGACAATATCACAGTTTTTTGAGTTTTTACTAAAAAGAACTGACGCGCTTGAGTCGATTAAGGCACATTCCGTTCGACCATCAAAAACAAATGCTGCAATGAAATTGGAACATAGCCTCACTACCATAACCAGTGCCGCCTGTATAGTCTGTAAGAAAGCCCATCATAGACTACTTGATTGTGATCAATTGAAACATCTGGAAGTTCACGAAAGAAGAAAGTTAATCGCCAGTGACAATCGATGTTTCAACTGCCTTAATTCTGGCCATTCAGTTTACGACTGCAATATCAGAGGTAGATGTCATCATTGTTAAAAAAAACATCATAGTCTTCTAAATTTAAATCAAATCAAATCAAAAATCAAGTTCCAACGTCACAGCATTAAATCTTCACACGAGGAGTTTCGAGAAGATTATCGATAAAGTTAACACTTTCTCATCAAAATCAACTTTGCAGGCAGTGCTGCCAACGGCAGTTGTAAATGTACGGGATAATCTTGGCACACCGCAATCATGCCGCGCATTACTGGATACGGCCTCTAAATCTTCTTTCGTTACCAAAACACTAGTACAGAAGTTAAGCATGCCTCTAACAAACTGCAGGAGCCTAATACCAGGAATCGGTCAAGCAAATGGAGAAAGATCTCATGGATCTACAACTTTGCGCCTAGCTTCAAGATTTAATGACATACAGATAGCATCCATACAGGCACTTATTATACCAAAAATTACATCATTGTTGCTATCCTTTGAATTCAATCCTGATTGCATGCACAATTTAGCAAATATCGATTTGGCTGATCCTTATTTCTGCAAACCCGGAAACATCGACATTTTGCTTGGCGCCGGCATTGTCTTCGATCTATTGGAAGATCGCAGCATAAGCCTAGATAATTCAAATATGAAGGCACACAAGACAAAAATAGGCTGGATTATCGGAGGTAGACATGAGTCAGATCCGGATGGAATAACGCAATCATTAGCAGCCATAGTAGACATTGATGCCATATTACAACGTTTTTGGGCAACTGAAGAAATACCTCATTTTGTCAAAACTTCAAAGGAAGAGGATAATTTGTATAACCCAGCTCGTCCAACGCTATTTAACTTTTGTTCTTTTATAAGTAAAACGAGGTTTCACTTCTCTTTTGGTTACCTTTTATAGCTTTTATAAGTAAAACGAGGTTTCACTTCTCTTTTGGTTTCCTTTTATAGGATCTTGTGAATAATGGTTGAAGGCTACTACCACACGAGCAGCAGATGGTAGATTCATTACAAAACTTCCATTTAAAGACACACAACAAACTTGGGGTCCACTTACCAACAATCGTTGTCAAGGTTATTGGCCATGGAAAGGCGTTTCAAATTCGACTCTTTATTCCGTCAACTGTACAATAATTTCCTGCGAGAATACAAAGACTTACACCACATGCAGCCCATAGACCTTAACAGCACAGAATTACAAAGGTCATACATCCTGCCTCATCATGGGGTCCCTGAACACAGCAGCAGCACAACAAAATTGCGCGTGGTCTTCGATGCTTCAGCGAAATCAACCACAGGTCTATCCTTGAACGAAAACCTCATGGTGGGACCCAACGTACAATCATCCCTGTTCCAGATACTTACGCGATTTCGATAACATCCATATGTACTTGTAGGTGACATTGAGAAAATGTATCGCCAGATTCGGGTAGACAAAGGTGACGCGGGACATCAAATAATACTATACGAAGAACCAAATACGCCCCTATATGTTAAATACGGTAAATTATGGTATGGCCTCCGCATCATTCATGGCGACTTGGTATTTAAAGGAAAGGAAAGGAGCAGGACATATATGTAGATGATCTAATGACTGGTGCATCAGAATTATCAGAACTGTTTGAACTACGCTCCAATATAGTAAAAATTTCAAGTAGTAAAGGCTTTAACCTAAGAAAGATGTCGTCGAATAACCCACAGATGCGATATATGCTTAATAATACCGATAGTACCAGTTTGAAAGTACTATCCGAACATCCAGAGCCAGCAACAATACTGGGTATAGCGTGGTACGCCCAAAGCGATCAATTTATTTTCCAAGTGCATTTGGAAGACAAAGAGGTTCATACAAAGCGAAGCTTTCTGTCGGAAGCAAGTAAGATTTTCGATCCCCTGGGACTCCTATCCCCAATAACAATTAAAATAAAACACTGTTCCAGTCCTTGTGGTTGAAGAAGATGACTGGGATGAGCAGTTACCATCAGAAACGCGATCAGCATGGATAGATCTACCCCAGAGATAAAAATTACACGCTGTATCACTGCGTCGGAATTTTTAGAATTACATGGATTTTGTGATGCCAGCAAGTGGTCATATGCGGCGGTAGTATATTCCCGATCACAAAGTACCAAAGGAGCTGTCGTCACTCATTTAATCTGCGCTAAGACGAAGGTGGCACCATTGAAGCATATTAGCATACCAAGACTTGAGCTAATGGCTGCAGTTCTTCTCAGCAGATTACTCAATGAAGTCACATCGATTTTAACAGTTACAATTTCATCCATTACTATGTGGACCGACTCCAGAATCGTCTTGGACTGGCTATTCAGCCCACAAAGGCGATGGCCAACATTCGTCGCAAATCGCACTTCAGAAATAATCACTTTCCATAAGAATCCGGCAGACGATGCCTCCCGCGGCTTATCAGCAGGAGGAATTTCCAACAACGAAATGTGGTGGATGGGTCAATCATGGTTACGGAAGGACCACGAGCAATGGCCACATCAACCAAAATTACTGGAAACTACAGAGAAATTCGCAATGCCCACTCAAGTACACGACACTGTCACAAATTATTTAGATACGCCCGAATGCCACATCATTGACAAGGTAAGCAAGCAATTCTCCAGCTACTTCCAGATACAAAAAGTCCTGGCGTACATACTACGATTAATAACAACATGCGCTCATGTAAGCGAAGATGCGGAGTATTGCTACCAACAGAGTTAGAGCGTGCAACTCAATATCTGGCAATCCATTATCAAGTTCAAGATTTTCCTGAAGAATATAGATGTCTCAAAGATTCATCAGTAGAAGGGGTTTATGTCACACCATATACTGTGATAATGCAATTTCGTTGGCAAAATGGCCACCGGGCTACCAAATTTAATTGGGAATCGGTTTTCTGCTCTAGCAGACATAGGTTTGTTGTGATCGCCTTAAGTGACGAAAGAAAACTGCTATCTACTTTTACAGTTTTTGCTATAAAAAAATCCCTACCAATCATCGATCTCAAAATTGAGAGATGATTCTTTACTTTTATTAGTTAAAAATCACAAAATTGCTGGCAAATTTTTAGCTGCAAAAGAACTCTTTGGCCTCTGTTTCATCTCTGTGAAATTGCATGACAATTTAAATAGCACCAAAGGAACAATTTATCCGACTGGAGTAATTCTACTAACTTTTGATTTATATTACATGCCCGAACAAGTAGAAATTGCCTGGTACTCAACAAAGGTAAGAGAATATTTTCCCAATCCCATGCGCTGCAAAAACTGTCAAATCTTAGGCCACACACAGAAACGCTGTAGAATTGTACCATCATGCGATAACTGTAATTTGCCTCCTCATAGCCCCGTTCCATGTTCCCCGTACCTTCTGCGCCAACTGCCATTCCGATCACCCTGCATCTTCCAAAACATGCGTACAAGCCAAAGAGATAATAAAGATTGAAACACAAAAAAAAAAGTTCAATAAATGAAGCAAATCAACTGTAAAAATTACAAAATCCTGTACAACAAAACTCGTCTCTCTCTTTTGCAACAGTAGCCACAGCAGCGGACCACACAATGCTCCAAAGCAGCTCATCTACCCAAAAACTTGTCGAGAACTCAACATACTTCGAAAAAAAACAAAACCCAAAACAAACCCCAAACCCCCTCTCCACAAACTTCTTACACAATCCAGCATAAAAATCAAATACCCAACTACACTGAGCCTAATAATCAAAATAACACTATTACAAAACAGAAACTCTCAGAACAACAAAAAAACTCTTCTTATGATAAAGATAATACATTTACTTTGGCATCTACACAAATATAGAGATCAAATAACATCACTAATACCTCATCAACAAATACTTCCACCAATACCCCAACATCAACAACAAAACAAAACATCAAAACAAATACGCATAACCACATCACCACAACACACCGATCCATATTTTACGCAAACTAATCTCCTACTCAACTCCATACTCTCCCAATCCTTAAGCAAATCCTCCGACACAGCAAAATAATAAAATACATTACATTTATATTTATCATTTTTTCTCTTAATTTACATTTACATTTCACACTAAGCCTCTATAGCAAACAAATGCAAAAACAACAGCTCTCTCCACCAACAAATCTTCCAAGTGCAGAAAATAATATATCTCTTAAATATATTTATACTTGATGTATACAATAAATTGAGATCTTCTCTCGGTTTGTAATATGGTACTTAATTTTCTCCAGTGGAATCTCAATGGTTACCAAAACAATTTCAATGAGCTGCAGCTTTTAATCAATCACAAACACCCCCAAATTATGTGCTTCAAGAAACTCACTTTCTTTCCTACCCGCATAGTTCTTATATTCCTAAGAACTTTGTACTATATTGTTACGAAATTCAGGCTTTCGAGTTCGTAAAGAATTTTGCAATTAAAACACAACTCAAGTTAATTAATTTATAAAGAACAATTTTGATGAACAACAATAAAATTAACACAAGTTCACAATTTATATTGGTGATTACTCTTAGATGAACACAAAAACACTGATAATACTTCACAATAATTCGCTTAGGTTATAGCTTTATCACTTTACAAGAACTTGTACAACTGCACTGGTTAAATTCCAAACAACTAATAATCTTACTTCGGCTTAACGCCTCTATTTATACTCAATTAAAAACTAGACAGAAATATCGAGAATAGACCAGAAAATTGTACCCTTATTCCCTTATTTACAACTAACGATACTTATATGTAATGAGTCATCTTCTAAAAATAGACTACATGTTCAATCATGTTCTTTTACAAAAACCGGGCAAACCGCACATACCGGTTTGACTACTTGTTTGACCAGTACACAATGATTCAAACTTGCAGGTGGTTACATTTCAAATTTCAAATAATCTAATAGTCTTATGTCGAGTTTTTTTTTAAAAAAAAAATCTGTCGTAGAGTGCTTTTTTGGCTGTCAAGTTGTTCGTTTATTCCAAAAAACCAATCTACGGTAGATTGGATTTCCCCTCAAACAGATCTTGATATTTTGGGAGATTTACCCCTCTTTTCATTAACTGCAACAACAACACATGCAACTAAACAATGTAAACAAAATATTCTCGGCTTTCGTGTTCGTTTTTTCGAGAAAAAATCTACGCTCGACCGCAGATTGCTAAAACAAAAAAAAAACTCGACATTAGAACATGAGAGTGCTTATTTGTTTTTAGTACGCAGTATTTTCTTAGTTCTAACTTAGCACTTATTTTTGGTTCATTACGATTGATCTCAGATTGGAACCTTCTGCATTACCGACTTCTTTCGTAGCATTTGCTTATTTTAAGTATGCAGTTTTTACATTCCAATTTATCTTAGGATTCTAATTCCATTATATACGCTACTAACTACTTTTCGTAACAATATCATAAAAATGACGTTAATACAAATCAGCAAGCAAAGAGAGGAGTTGCCATTTTAGTAAAAAAAACTTCCAACATAAAATTATCCATTTAACAACAAATCTCTTATCGCTAGCGGTACAAATTGAATGTGAAATAACTTTTATAATTGTAAATATTTATCACCAAATGACTTCTTCAGTGAAAATGACCTACATAATGTACTTGTAAATATAAAAAAAACCTGTCATTATTATATTCAAAACAGTAACCTTGTTATTCTCAACGACAATTCCCCCACTCACTTTTCCACCTGCTCAACTTTAACACACGTTGACCTTTCACTTTGCAGTCCGCCTATTAACCTCTCCGCTTCTTGGGAAATAGACGACCTACTTCATGGTAGTGATCATTTTCCAAGTCATCAAAACTTTAGACCATACAAGAACATTAAATACAGGACAGATCTAGCGAACTGGGCTAAATTTCGAGACCTAGTTTCTTACGAGATAAATACATTTGACCAGCAAATTAACAACATCAATAGGGAAGTAGCTAAGTTTCAAAAACTTATAATAAAAAGCGCCAACATTTCCATCCCAAGGACTACAAACAAGTTTCAAAAAAAGTGCGTGCATTGGTGGAACAACGAGCTAAGTATCCTTCAACAGGATAAGAAAAATAAATGGAAAATCTTTGAAAGGTTTCCCAACACGCAAAACCTTCTAGCTTACAAAAAATCCAACGCAAAATTTAAGAGGGAAGTTAAGATATCAAAAAGGTCTAACTTTATAAACTTCACAAAAGATATCAACATGTCTACTCCGTCAAAAATATTGTGGGATAAAGTTCGCTCCCTCTCAAATTGCAGCCGGTTATCAAAAATTGAATGTTTAAAAAATTCAGATGGCATCAATTTAAGTCACCCTCAAGATATTGCCAACATACTGGCAAAATCGTGCTCTACATATTCCAACGACTCTAATTACACAAAAAAGGAGGATCTTTCAGTCCGTATCCCTCCCCCCTATATAGTACGAAATCATGTTAAGAAAATAGATCAACCTATTACCATTTTCGAATTGCAGGCATGCCTAAACACATTGAAATGTAAGACGCCGGGCTATGATAAGTTGTCTCATCCCATATTAAAAAATTTACCAATGTCTGGCCAATCAGTTTTTTTGCAGCCTTTACAACCATACTTTTTCAAATCACACTTTACCGCAGCAATGGAAGGTTGCCACCATAGTCCCCATTCTAAAGCCAAATAAAGATTCCACCAATCCCTCCAGTTACAGACCAATATCTTTCCTGTCATGTACAATCAAAGTTCTGGAAAAGATAGTCGCAAAACGATTAGCCTGGTTTCTTACCCAAGAGAAACAGCTTATAAAAAAGGTAAAGGCACCATGGATGCACTACTCTCACTTGACCAATCAATATGTGATAGCATCTCCACAAGAAGCCATTTTTCCCTTATTTCAATAGACGCCGAAAAAGCTTTCGATCGAGTGGGGGCACATACCATAATCGATAACCTAATTAAGTGGAAGCTTAGTCCAAACATTATTAACTTTATAAAAAGCTGCCTTTCAAAGAGAAAAATAAGGGTTAAAACTAACAACACCTTTTCCAACATATGGCCACTACATAACGGGATTCCACAGGGTTCCCCTTTGTCAGTAGTCCTTTTCTTCACAGCCTTCAACAACATTTCAAGTATTATAAACAATAAAAAAAATTTTAATCACACTATTTATGCTGATGACCTATATATTTTCTGCAATCTTAAGTAAATTGAAAGAACTGCTTAACGAATTAACAACGTGGAGTGATTATAGCGGGACAAAAATATCTCTAAAGAAATGTAGTCATGTCCACATCTGTAGAAAACAAAACATTTCTAATTTTCACATTAATCTTAACACCATTACTATCAAAAATGTAACAGATCTTAAGATACTAGGCATTATATTCAACAATAAATACTTATGGCACAATCATATCGATTTTCTTTGTAAATCATTAAATTATAGAATTAATGTCATATAATGTCTAAGTAATTTTAATTTAGAATGAAACTGTAACTTACTAATAGAAATTGTAAGATCAACTATACTCTCAAAAATAGACTACGGCCTAGCGATATATGGGGTAACATCCAAACAAAACATGCAAAAAATCAAAACTATTTACCACGCATCGATTCGGTTGGAACTGGGAGCCTTTCGATCCTCTCCGATTGTTAACATCCTAACCGAATCCGGACTTCCTTCCCTTGACCACAGACGAACACACCAAATCGGGCGGCTAATCCCAAAAATTATCTACTCAAACGGCGTTGATATATATAATCACGTACATAGACTGTTAAGGCGAAAGCGAGCTCCGAAAAAACCTTCAGTCTTATACCAAGTTATACAGCAAGCTAAACAACTCAACATAAACGCGACTCCTATGCCAAGACCACCTCTCTCTTCTTCCCTTGGCTCCTTCAACAAAATAATGTATTACTAACTCTACATACACCAAAGAAGGAAGCAACAAATGCAATATCATACCGTAAAAATTTCCTATCTTTGGTCAAAAGCTACTCGGACTGGAACTTCATCTATACCGATGGATCAAAAACCAAATCTTCGGCGGCCTTCAGCGTCGTAGATAACAATAACACCACTTTAAGCCAAGGATCTCTACCATCCTATGCATCATCTTTGTTTAGTGACGTCAAGAAATATGCAAGTATGCTGACACACAGCGGTTCGTTCATTCAAGCCAACGAACTTGTTGCTGATCTAGCAGTTGACCTAGAATCAGTTCGTTGGTTTGGGGTAACGAACTGTATTGACGATTCGGCATATTCGCACATTTTTATTTCTATTTGGGGTAATGAACTATATTGAAGATTCAGCACTTTTGCACATTTTAATGTCTGTATTGTTTACGTTTAGTTTATTATTCATTAATTGTAAGTTGCCTACGTTATGTATTTTTTGTATTGTATATAATAAGCTACCAATTCAATAAAATTGTGATTGTTAATTACACCGTGGAAGAAGACAGTTCTTTTCATTTTAAGAATTATTCACTTCGAGTGTAACAAGTTCAAGTGCTTGTTATACAACCAATCTTTATCAAGTTTATGTGCTTGATAATAACTTAACATCTTTGTGGAACAATTGCAGGCAAACGAGTCAAGATGCAATCACATGCTAGAGGAGGAGTTTCGGAAGAGAATAGTATAGCTAAGCCGAACTCACTGAACCTACCAAAGGTCACCATTCCGAAGTTCGATGGTGACTACCTAAAGTGGAGACAATTTTTCGATATTTTCTCTCAAATGATCGACAAGCAACAGATACACAAGGTTCAAAAAATGTGGTATATAAAAACTCATCTCAGCGGAGAAGCAGAAAATTTGATCCGGCACCTATCGTCATCAGAAGAGAACTACACAACCGCTTGGTCCACCCTACAGGATCGATATAACAACGTTCGAATTCTGACATCAAAACTTATAAAAAAAAATACTTGGGCAACCAAACACAAGCTCAACCATCAGCGGCTGCTATCAAGGCTCTACACGATACCACTCATGAGTGCCTGCTAGCGTTAGGTAATCTAGGCATTAATACCTCAACGTGGGACCCTATTTTACTACACTTGCTGGTTAACAAACTAGACCAGAGTTCCAGAGGCCTCTATGAACAATCGCTTAAAAGACCTAAAGAACTCCAGACAGTGAAGGAATTTTTGACTTTTCTGGAAAGACAATTTCAATCGCTAGAGGCTATCGGACACAAGAAAAAAGAAGGATATCCACGAACTTGTGCAACAGCAGTATGGGAGCAACGGCTCAAAAATATCTGTAAATCTTGTGGAAAAAGAACTCATCCCTGGTATGCCTGCAATAAATTTTTGCAACTTAAACCTGCTGCTCGGATACAATTGGTACAAAAGGGCAAGTTATATCTGAATTGCTTAAGAGCTGGTCATGTTGCTAAGAACTGCGTCTCGCGGAGCTGTATGAAGTGTGACAAAAAACACAATACACTACTTCATCTCGAAAGCAATAAAGATTCATGTACCGATAGCAATCTCATGAACCAAGAGCTGAAGACAAATGCATCGGTAACGTTAGCAGCATCCAAGGAGCGCGAAAGACAACAATACGTACTGCTCAGCACAGCCATGATACGCATAGTGGCTAACAATGTACAGGTGATGGAATGTAGAGCTATATTGGATTCTGGCTCGCAGGTAAATTTGATTACCGAACGATTTGTGAAGAAATTAGGATTTCGCACAAGGACAGCATCAATCAGTATTCAAGGCATTGGCAACGAAAAAAGAGAATCCCACCACCGCATTAATGCTAGCATTCAGTCAAGAATTAATGGCTTTAGTGCTCTATTGGAAGCATTTGTTTTGCCGCACATCATTACACCACAGCCTTCTCAATTTTTAAACAATTCATCATGGGGAATACCAAACAACATTCCACTTGCCGACCCAGCATTCCATCGCCCAGACAAGATTGACATCCTACTTGGTGCCGAATTCTATCATCAATTGCTTTCCATTGGGCAAATATGCTACAAGATGACCTACCTACTCTCCAGAATACCGTCTTTGGTTGGGTATTGGCTGGAAGGGTAGGCGAAGCACAACTCATAACAGCAGCATGTGGAATTTCCACTTACAACGCCAATGATCTACACCAAATGGTCGAACGTTTATGGAGCCTCGATGAGGTACAACCAGTACGAACTCATTTATCCAGGAATGAAGAGTTGTGTGAAGCACACTTTGCACAAACCACACGAAGGGGTAGTGACGGGCGCTTTATTGTAAGACTGCCATTCTGTGAAGACACAAGTAGACTTGGCGAATCTCAAGACATTGCATTGAACAGGTTGCTAGCCTGAGAGAGGAGACTATCCCGAAACCCGGAGTTGAAGACTCAATACATACAATTCATGGACGAATATGAATCATTGGGTTACATGGCAAAAATCAATATAGGTGACATTATATCGACACATTACGTCATTCCTCACCATTGCGTGTTGAAGGCCGACAGCAGCTCTACCAAGCTTCGAGTCGTGTTTGATGTATCATCAAAGACAACATCAGTACTTGACCTAAGCGATGTCATGTACACGGGCCCAACAGTGCAAGGTGAACTATTTTCACTTTTACTTCGATTTCGATTGCCTAGGTTTGTCTTTTGCACTGACATACAAAAAATGTACTTATACAAATACTTGTACAAATACTTATGCATCAAGATGATAAAAGGTACCAAACCATTATCTGGAGAAAGAGTGAAAACGCGCCTTTACAGTACTATGAACTCAACACCGTAACATATGGTACAAGAGCGGCACCTTATCTAGCAACAAAGTGCCTACAACAACTAGCTAAAGAAACCTCCGATACATTTTTACTGGGATCTCAAGTTTTCCACAACGATTTTTATGTAGATGACTGTTAACTGGGACTGACAGCCTATCAGACGCTATCGAAACGAAGTATCAACTCACGCACATATTAGAGGGTGCAGGATTCAAATTACGGAAGTGGTGTGCCAATCATCCACAACTGCTTGAAGGAATTGCAAGGGAGGATCAAGAAATCAACTTTGACCTGGAAGACGAAGACAACGCATCAATTAAGGCGCTTGGCCTCACATGGCATCCGAAGACAGACAATTTTCGTGTGAAAACTTGATTGAACTCTACCAGCCGGGTAACAAAACGAATTGTCACCTCGGATCTTGCGAAACTATTCGATCCCTTGGGCGTGATGGGTCCAGTAGTTGTAACTGCAAAAATATTTGTTCAAGAGCTATGGAGATTAAAATTAGAATGGGACGAAGCATTGCCCGCCGAACTACTTACAAAATGGATATGATTTCGAAACAACCTAAAGGAGTTAAATGATTTTCAATTTCCACGACATATGATCGGCAGTAACGTGTCAACAGTCATACAAATCCACGCGTGATATACCTACGAGCAAAACTGAAAGATGGAAGAACGATAGAAAGATTGTTATGTTCAAAGTCACGAGTCGCTCCATTAAAGAAACAAACCTTACCACGACTAGAACTATGCGCTGCAGTTCTAGCGGCCCAACTCACTGCAAGAATCAAGGATGGCCTGAAATTCAAAACCGTACCGACATTTTTATAGACAGACTCCGAGATTGTCCTGGCCTGGATTAATTCTCCTTCATCGTCGTTCCAAACATTCGTGGCCAACAGAATCGCTACTATTCAGGAACGTTCACTTCCCGACCAATGGCGTCATGTGGCATCCAAGCACAATCCTGCCGACGTACTATCAATATGATTACAACCAGCAAAATTACCACCATGCACGCTGTGGTTTTACGGACCCATGTTTCTCCATGGAAAGGAGGACTTATGGCCAGGAAAATACGTTAAGGGGCTGGCCATACTTGAAGACACAGAGAGAAAACGAAATTTGCCAATTGTAGCAACAGCAACCCATTCTGAGGATCAAGAATTGATATACAAAATCAACCACCGGAATTCATTTACAGTACTTCAGAGAATTGTTGGATATATACTACGCTTCATTAAACACGCGAATTCTCCGAAATTTCAACGACAAGACTTGATTACCTTGACTCCCCAGGAACTAAAGACTCATTACTTTTCATAACCCGAGCCATACAAGCATGCGACTTTAAGCAAGAAATTCACGATCTAAAAACTTATAAAGAACTAAAACGAACAAGTCACCTTTCAAGTCTTGTCCCCTTTTTAGACGATAAGGGACTTATCAGAGTAGGAGGACTATTGGAGTCATCAGCACTATCAAATCACGCAAAACATCCAATGCTTCTCCTGTACAACGATCCATTGGCGAAACTTTTATTGAAAGGGATTCATGAAAGGAATATGCACTGCGGACCTCAGACACTTTTGGCTCATGCTAGGCAACGATGGTGGCCTATCAAAGGAAAAATAATGGCCCGCTCAATAGTACAACATTGCATAAGGTGCAGTAGAGCTAAACCCCAATTGCTCAAACAAGTAATGGGCAATCTTCCTTCACCTAGAATTACACCAGCAAGACCTTTCATCAACTCAGGAGTCGATTATTGTGGTCCATTTTGGATCCTTTATAAAATTCGCGGGAAAAGGCCTCATAAGGCATACGTAGCACTATTCTGCTGTTTCACCACCAAGGCTGTACACTTGGAACTTGTCAGCGACCTAACCACTGAAGCGTTTCTTGGAGCATTGAGGAGATTTATTGGCCACAGGGGACACTGTCAAACCCTATACTGCGACAACGCGACAAACTTCGTGGGAGCAAACAATCAGCTGGCAGATTTTAAAACAACACTTTATTCGGAAACCGCACGGAAAACAATCATCAAGGAATGCAGTGACTGGGCGATTCAATTCAGCTTTATTCCACCGAGGGAAACCCATTTTGGTGGTCTTTGGGAGGCAGCTGTAAAATCGGCAAAACACCTGCTCATCAGAAGCGTATTGACAGACTCGCTGACTTACGAAGTATTTAAGACAGTGCTAGTTGGAATAGAGGCCATATTAAATTCAAGACCTCTCACACCGATGTCCAGCGACCCGAACGACATCACCGCTCTAACTCCGGTACACTTCCTGATTGGAGAGCCACTGACGGCCCAAATTGATGCCAACGCAGCATCTACAAAACAAACTCTATTGGCCAGATGGAACCTAGTCTCTCATGTCAAATATGAGTTCTGGAAGCGATGGTCACAGGAATATCTGAGTGAACTGCAATATCGTCATAAGTGGAAGGAGTGTTCCAAGAACATCAAAGTGGGATAAATGGTCATCATTAAAGAAGACATTGTTCCACCCTTGCAATGGCCACTTGGACGAATTGTCAACACTTATGAGGATCGAAGATGGACGCGTTGTGGACGGCAAAAGTGCAACAGGAGTTTGGAAACGTCCAATCCACAGATTGGCACTGCTACCAGTATAAGACAACGACGAACACCCTGAGTTCCACTTAAAGCAGCAGAGTTCCGAGGATTCTGCAACAACGGAACCAACAACAATACCCACGAAACGACGAAAGATATCGAGTGGCATCAACCTCACATCCTTGCTAGCCATCATGTTAATATTACCGATTGTATGTGCAGACAAGATCCAGATTACGAAATTCAATTCAAGCCTTGGAATTCACTTCGAAGGAGTTGGGTCCGTAAATAGAGCAACAAATGAATGGGACTATATTATCTATTACCAACTGGACCCAATAAGATCAGATTTTAGTGCCCTCTCAAATGGAACAAAACGATTGGAGCAGTTATGTCAAAAATTGCGGGAACAAGAACTATGCCACGATACATTCAACCAGTTTCACCACTTCATAGACAATCTACAATCCGAAGAAATCTTGTTATCAGCCAGACGAACCAAGAGGGGAGCGGTGAATCTGATAGGAAACATTGCCAATTCGCTGTTTGTAGTTTTGGATTCAGAGTATGCAGAACAGATGTCGACCACGATATACCAAGTAAAGGATAACGAAAATCATTTGCTTGGCCTACTGCGCAACCAAACATCCATAATTGACTCAACCATAAATTTACTAAAGAAAGGCGAGACAGCAACAAGTAAAAAATTCGAGGCAATTGATAAACACTTGAATGAAATCACATCAAGAGTTCGGGAAAATTGCGAGGATGAATTCCAGTTGAAGATATTCCAGGCGTTCCTATCAGTTGCCTCTCAATTAATCCTCATGATAGTGAACTTACAAGGATGAAGATAGCGCTATTAGATGTACTCTCTGAAACTCATCAAGGTAGAATAAACTCTCTGTTGCTATCAACAACACAACTTAAGGAAGAGTTGCAAACTATCAAGGCACACTTACCAGCCTATTTAGAAATTCCTACTGATGAAGATAATTTGCTGCAGTTGTACAAACTAATGACGGTTAAGGGGTGGAATCGCCAAAAATCATGGCGTTTTTAGAATTACACTCCCACTGGCAGATCAGTAGCAGTACGATCTATTCAGAATGATAGCCATTCCAAGTCTCATCAACAACACCTTGATTGCTATTCGAACTTGCGCACCAGTATTGGCCATAAGTTCCTATCGCGAATACTTTCCAATAGATTCAACAACTCTAAGACCCTGCGTTAGCCTGAAGGACGAGCAATATCTGTGTTTCAATATTCAATCAAAATACAGGAAGGGCGCAGAAGCCTGCTCATGTGAACTAGGACTTTTCAACAACAAAAGTCAATCAACCTGTAAGTTCGAACGGACTGAGAGTAAGTCGACGTGGATTCAAATGGATCACAAAAACCAATGGATATACGCCACGATGGCTCCAACTCGGCTTTCAGCAGTTTGCGATAGAGAATCTTCACAGTTTGTATTAGAGGGTTCGGGAATGTTAACACTTCAACCCGAATGTATTCTAAGACACAATTTCATCACCATCCATGTGCATCAAACGTTCTCCAGCACCATAAGAACATCATACACAAGTTTTACAACGCTGTCAGAAGTCGCAGTAATTACGCAACTCAAGCCACTACTCAAGGATTTCGACGCCAGTAGCTACGAAAATCAACTCAAAAAACTTACGGACCTTCCTGATATGATTGCACAGCAGAAGTTGTTTGAGCTGCCTCATAAGCTTCAAGCACACACTCCATCACCTCCGTCACCATCTGACCATTGGATACCTGGCGCTAACATTTTCTATCTAACTAATTATCTACGTCACCTGGAAACACATAGCACTCAAACCTACACCGAAACCTCAGCCGAAGCCTCGGCACCAGGTGAAAGAATCAGACTTCACGGTTACGATTAATAAATAGTTAAATTATTATTTAACGGGGGGCGAATGTTTAGTGACGTCAAGAAATATGCAAGTATGCTGACACACAGCGGTTCGTTCATTCAAGCCAACGAACTTGTTGCTGATCTAGCAGTTGACCTGGAATCAGTTCGTTGGTTTTGGTGTAACGAACTGTATTGACGATTCAGCATATTCGCACATTTTTATTTCTATTTTGGGTAATGAACTATAGGGTGTTTTTTTGGGAGGTTTGTTTTTCCGATAGATGTCGTTTTATTTTATGACAGTTGTTTTGACAGCTCAAAGTGGCATTTCTACTCAGTATTGTTTGGCAAATCATTATGAAAAAAAAAATGACATTTGTGAAAAATAGTCGTGGTAGCCATATGCCAGAAATTGTGTTTAAATGTTAAATGCCAAAAAATTATCTACCAAATAAAAAAAAATTTTGGTCATTTCATAATTTTATATGTGTTTTATTCAAAAAAAAAATCGGCAACCTCTTAAAAAAATACGTTATATCTAACAGGTGTTTTTTTAAGAGGTTGCCGATTTTTTTTTTGAATAAAACACATATAAAATTATGAAATGACCAAAATTTTTTTTTATTTGGTAGATAATTTTTTGGCATTTAACACTTAAACACAATTTCTGGCATATGGCTACCACGACTATTTTTCACAAATGTCATTTTTTTTTTTTTTTTTTTTTTTTTTTTTTTTTTTTTCATAATGATTTGCCAAACAATACTGAGTAGAAATGCCACTTTGAGCTGTCAAAACAACTGTCATAAAATAAAACGACATCTATCGGAAAAACAAACCTCCCAAAAAAACACCCGTTATATTGAAGATTCAGCACTTTTGCACATTTTAATTTCTACTTAGGACAATGAACTAAATGCACATAGTTTATTATTCACTAGCTGATTACCCGGCTTTGCCCAGGAATTTATTTATCCCAAGATTATCTTAGGCATTGGTATGAAAAGAAAGAACTCTATTTAAAAAGTAAAATCAATGTAATTTTTTATTCACAAATTTAATATTTTAAGGTAAAAGAACACTATGCAATTAAAAAAGAAACAATTTTTTTTAAAAAATCTACTAAAATATAGGTTTAACACAAAACTTGATTATAAAAAACATATCTAATTTCACCTCCAGGAGCAAGAATAAATAAATTTTTTGGTGAGCCCACCCTAGAGCAAGCAACATAAAGTTGTCCATGGGAGAAACAGTGCGATCTCAAGTCCACTCCGCAATATTTAATAGACTGACCCTGTGATTTGTTAATCGTAATCGAGAACGCAAGTCTTACTGGAAATTGCAATCTTTTAAAGTTTAAAGGTAGATCCGTCGAAATGAGTGGTATCCGTGGGATAAAAACTGTTTCACCCTCTCCCTTTCCTGTTATTATAGTAGCTTCAATTACATTGCCCAGCATCTTTTTTACGCACAACCTTGTTCCGTTGCACAGTTTTGGCGAATCAAGATTACGTAGTAAAATAATTGAAGATCCCACTTTGAGTAAAAGACGATGTGGTGGCAATCCAGCCAAATCAAGTGAGTTTGGGAATTCGGTTGGGAAATTAACGACCTCATCGGCATCTACTACAGTATCGATCGACTTGGATTCAGTGAATATGCCTGGTAACATGGCAAGTATTTTGTTATTTATTTCATTGACGTCTTCACTTTTAGCAGGAAGAATGGCTCTTTCTCGCAACCAGTTCAGAATGTGATAATTTTGGGAAACAGCCGGATAGATGGCATCAATCAATTCTGCGACAGACGATACCAAATTACAAAAATCGGATGGTAATTTTATCTTGCCAGAAGACTCGACTATTAATCTACCTTCTCCGATCTCCAGTAGTTTGTTTGAGAAAATTTGAGCGCTGTCGTCCTCCAGATTTACTCTCATGTTCTGATTTAGACTGGTCTTTCGCACATGTTTGCACAAAAATGAATGTTTTAAACATGCGTGGATTTCATCGGCCGGTGTTGATTTTGGAATGACGGGCAGAGTTTGACGAAAGTCTCCAGAAAGGAGTACGAAAGCTCCTCCCATCAGGTTATCGTTTCTCCTTAGGTCTCTCAGAGTGGCGTCAAGTGCCTCAAGAGCTTTCTTATGAGCCGTAGTGCATTCATCCCATACGATTATTTTACATGTCCTGAGCACTTGCGCCCGACCACTTGTTTTGCTAATGTTGCAGGTAGCGTTTTCCTGCCTGGCAATGTCAAGTGGCAACTTAAGTGCAGAATGGGCTGTCTTCCCTCCTTCCAATAACGTCGATGCAATCCCTGAAGAGGCGATGGCAAGAGCAACTTATCCGTGAGCCCTGATTTCGGCAAGTAATAATTTTGTTGAAAATGTTTTTCCTGTGCCCCCAGAAGCATCTAGAAAAATTATACCACCTTGTTGTTTCGCTACCTGATCCATTATAATTTGATATGTTTTTTTTTTATCTTGATTTAAAAGTGGCTTCTTTTCCGCAATGTATGCACTTAGCTCTTCGGTATTGTAGTTCTTTTCACGTATGTAATCTGCGTGAAGTACGTCTTGGCGGTCTCGTTTTGGTGCAGGTAGGCCGAGCTGCAGTAATGTTTTATTGATCATCGACATACATTTGTCCTCCAGGATATTCAAAGCTTTGTTGTAAATGTCCGGACCAAACATGATTTCCAATGTCGGATTTTCTTTCCGGACTTTTGCAAGTATATCCTCACTTAGGGCGTCCTTATATTTTTCCCATAAAGTATTTGGATTCGATGGACTACATGTAGTCAATATTATAGCAAACAAATTTCTAATTTGCTCTGGAAGAGAGATCATTTCGGCTTTTCGCAATGTAAGATCCCAGTACTGGTCTCCTTCCAGTAAACCCAATTTCTGACAGGCTTCTCTAAATGTCTGGCATACTTCTCCGTTTACTGTTCTTAGCTCTGCGAAAGATCTTGGTCCTCGAACTGAGTGAAGAAGCATCCTTAAGAATAAACATTCGGCGTTATTGGGGTGAACTGTGTACACTCGACCCAAAGCGTCACTCGCGACTGCATCATGTCCAGGCTGTCCAACTTTTCTTCTATAGAAAACTTTTCTCGATTGACTCCATGTGTAATATCGAGGTATTTCAGGATACAACAAAGTCTTTGCGAAAGGATCCTGCTGACAGAGTTGAAAAAATGCTGTTAATGTTGTGTTTGGTGGCTGATCAACCACTGCACGGGCGCTCTCTGTTGTGAAAGAAACTCTCTGACTATTTTCTAAATGGACGCTGAGATGAACAACAGTAGGGTGTCTTTCGTGAATCGTAAATCCAAGGATTCGCCAAACTGCTTCGTTGCTACTAATGGGTACTTTTTGGTACACTTTCCATCCTTAATACACGGCGAATTGAGATTTAGATTTCCACATGGTCCATGAATTATATTTTTCTTAATCACTTCAAAAAGTTCAGGATCTTTTGTTGGGTTAGGCAACTCAGCCGATATAACGTCATCGATTTTTGTGGGTTGAATTTTTTCCGCTAACCAGATTAAATTGTGTGAGTGTGGCAGTCCTCGCTTTTGCCATTCAATCGTGTACGTCCAGCATCTTTGCACTCCAAAGACATGACTCTTTGTTATAATTTCAATTAGTTTCAACTGCTTCTGTTTGAATACTCTCGCAATCAAGTCGTGGCGCTCATTCGGTAATTGACCATTGGTAAGCATCTCCTTGATCTCTTTCCAAGCCGGATTACACGTGAAGGTTATAAATAAATCTGGTCTTCCGTACGTCCTTACGTACGTCATAGCATCTTGCGTGTATTCGTGCATGTGTATGGGACTGCCTGTAAACGTAGCTGGTAGTATGACAAAGGCACCAAGATTTTCAACATTAACGTCATTAACCACTTTACCACATTCTTCAACTCTTAGTTTACGTTGATTTAGACGAATGAAAAGAAGACGCTCACTTTCGATTTTTGCATACATATCAACGATGAATTGATGAAACAATTGTCTGCAGTTTAATATGTGGTTCTGTTCATCTCGAACCATTAGTCTGTATGCATAGAAATCCATCGCTGAAACTTTTTTGGTAGTTGTGTTACCTGTCCTTGGGCTGACCTGCCTCAGATTAAAATGATATCCATCTTCCCACGGGCAAACATCACTGGGTACTAGAGACCATCATAAGATCGATGTATTTCTGAAATGCGATGCAATGATACGCTTCTTCGTTGAATTACGATATCCCGTTGACCAAAATCATCACCTGATATAACCACCGCGACTTCATCTACCTGAGGAGCATTGAAGCGGCGTTCGTGTTCGCCTGCTGGTCTTTGGTCTGCTCTTATGACAACTTTATATTCATCCGTTGGCATACGTTCCAATGATGTTTTAAAAGTTTTAATCAAATCATTGTGCTCATGAAACATTTTCTGTAAGTTTGACACTATCGGACGTCTTGTTCCAGATATATAGGTACACCTCTGGTGTGTTTCCATTTGTTCGTTTCCAATAAAATATAATTGTAGAAATCTTGGTGGTTGATCTGGTAGCGGAAGCAGCGATCCCGCCTTATGGTAAGTCTGTCCTTGCACCGTAAATGTTGATGAAAATCCGGGCTGATGAATAACTATTGTGGCGCTGAACGATGTCATTTGGAAACATGAATTGTATTTTCTGATGTTACTAAGAAAATGCTTTGACGCCGACGTGGCTCCTGATGTGTAACTCAAAAGTTCTTGTGGTGGTGATTTTAACGGAATGAGTTTCACTTTTCCATTTTTGCAGCAAATACCAGGTGACTCTGATTTAAACTTTCTTGCTTGACAGTAACTACAAACCATTTACATTTTTCCGATGGTAACACCTTCATATTTTGAGTAGTCTATGTGTGGATCATAGTGAAATCCTTCCAATGCTAAACTCAATTGTTGTGCAGTCCGTAATCATCTGCGTCTATGCCTCATTTCCTGTACTCGGGTCCCCCGCTGTTGTACTGTCTCTGAATGTAGTAGCTCTTTCTCTCTGATCCTCTAGTCGGGCTTCACGCTGTTGTCTGGTCACTGAAGCTCTAGATGTAGTAGCTCTATTTCTCAGATCATCTACTCGGGCTTCACGCTGTTGTCCGGTCTCTGCAGCTAAAGAAGTAGTAGCTCTTTCTCTCTGATCCTCTAGTCGGGCTTTACGCTGTTGTCTGGTCTCTGAAGCTCTAGATGTAGTAGCTCTATTTCTTAGATCATCTAGTCGGGCTTCACGCTGTTTTCCGGTCTCTGTAGCTATAGAAGTAGTAGCTCTTTCTCTCTGATCCTCTAGTCGGGCTTCACGCTTTTGTCTGGTCTCTGAAGCTCTAGATGTAGTAGCTCTATTTCTCAGATCATCTAGTCGGGCTTCACGCTGTTGTCCGGTCTCTGCAGCTATAGATGTAGTCGTTCTTTCTCTCTGATCCTCTAGTCGGGCTTCACGCTGTTGTCTCGTATCTATAGCTCTGGATGTAGTAGTTCAATTTTTCAGATCATCTAGTCGGGCTTCACGCTGTTGTCCGGTCTCTGAAGCTCTAGACATAGTAGCTCTATCTCTCGGATCATCTAGTCGGGCCTCACGCTTTTTTTTTTTTTATAAGTTGCGCACGCAAAAAGGGGTTCGCACCCTTATTATGTTCGGCAATATGCTTGGCACAGCGTGGGCGTTAAGGAAAAGGAGAAGAAGAGAGGAGATGTCTATGAGCTTGTGTCTTGAATGTCTGTGGATCATAGTGATGTGGAAAGACAGAGCTTGGCAGAGCATTCCACATACGTGTTGTACGGCTGAAGAACGAATCCCTGAATTTAACTGTACGTCCGAAGATGGGCTTAAGGGTAAATTGATGTGCATTTAGGGCGCCACGAGTATTGCGGTCGAATACAAGGAGAGGTGGCATGCAACTGGCTATTTCTCTTGAGCACCGCTGGTGGAAGAAGCGATAAAACAGTGACAAGCAGGAGACGTTCCGGCGGTATTCAAGCGAATCTATTGATTTCGTAATGTTTTCGTCACCGATAAGTTTTATCGCACGGTTTTGTATTCTATCTAGTTGATACAAGGTGGTTTTAGGCGCACCAGACCAGATATGACAATTGTACTCAAGTTAAGGGCGAATAAAGGCCTTGTAGATAGTAGCCAGGTCAGGGAGAGTGAAAAATTTCTTGCACCGGGTTAGAAAACCTAAACATTTCGCAGCATTTTTGGCGACGGTAAATATGTGGTCATTCCAACGAAGCTTGTCGTTGACGCACATACCGAGAATTGTGAGATTTTCAGTTTCCTCGATGCAAGTGCCATTCATGGATAATGGCTTGGGATTTGGGATTCGCTTCGATGACAGGAGACAGCATTGGGTTTTGGAAGCGTTAAATTCAACTCGATTGTTTTCTCCCCATTTTATTATGCTGTCTAGGTCAGAGTTTAACGTTAACGATTCTTCAAATCTTCAGAACTAATGGGGAAATACCATCTGGCCCAGCGGATTTGTGAATGTTGAGATCGTTTAAAACTCTAGCAACTGCACGAGTACGAATGAAGATCTGTCCCATAGAGTGTTCAATACTCGGGGGTGCAGGCGGCATCAATGCACAATCTGGAAGCGTGCAGCTAGCTGCAAAATGTGCAGCAAACAGATTGGCTTTGTCTTTAGAGTTCACAACTGGAGTGTCATTATAAATTAGCGTTGGAATGGCTGACGAGGCTGTATTTTTGATTCTTTTAGCAAATTACCAACAATTTTTACTACCTTTGGGACATTGTAGTATTTTTTGCCTCAATTTTCGGTCGTAGGCGTATTTGACTCGCCGAAGATGAGCATTGCAATCATTTCTGGCTCTTTTAAACTTTTTTCGGTTTTCTCTGTAGGGTTTGCTTTGTAAAACCGAAAGCATACCTCTCTAATCCTAGAAGCCTCTTTACAGCTCGAGTCGTACCAACCATCATCCTTTGGTTTGATAGACTTATCCCTGAAGGGGATAAACTTTCTCATACCAATAAGAATGATGTTTGTGATTGCATCCGCGGCGGCATCTACGTTGTTATCGCGAAACAATAGCGACCAGTTATAACTCCCAAAGAAGTTGTTAAGGCCGTCCCAATTGGCTTTCTCGTATTGCCATACTGTTTTTTTGGGAGTTTTTTCTCTAACTGCGTGGTTTGTTAACGAGAAATTAGCTGATACAACACAATGGTCAGACGAGCCTAGAGGCGATAATACATTGACGGAGTAATTATCAGGACGAGAGGTAAGGAACAAGTCAAGTGTTTTTGCGGAATGATTTGCAATGTCAGGTATTCGTGTAGGCTCATTTACAAGTTGAGTAAGGTGATTTAAGTCAGCGAAAAACTCAACATCCATTCCTACGGGTGTTGTCTGGCCAGAATGGCGAAGCCACCCAGAATTGTGTACGTTGAAATCGCCCGCAATAACGATTTCAGTGTTTTCATCATTTCTGACAATTCTTGTAATTGGGTCAGACAGTGCATCAATCTCGCGAAGAGTTGAAGCTCTGTCTAATTTGGGGCTTCTATAAAGAAAGCAGTAGAGGATGTTGCGCCCCTGTACCATTACTCTCAGCCATATTAAATTAAATTCCGCATTGGAACATTGGCTTAATTGAGGCAAAAGTTTGAACGCAACATCACTACGGACATAAATTGCGAGCCCGCGTCTTGGGAAAAATAGTGGCACTAAGCAATACCCAGGCAGATTTAAATCTGAAGTATCAGAATTCATAAAAACCTGAGTTTCACTCAGTGCCAGAATTGCTGGACTGTGGAAATTAACATAAGCAAAAACAGCGAAAAAATTCGTTCTCAGCCCACGTATGTTGCTGAGATCCACTCGGAAACTACACATCACTACACAAAACAAACACACAAAACACAACTTACCGCTTCTTTTAACCGAATTGAGAGGAGTATGTCTCAAATTGGATTATTAACACAAATTGTCGCCAGTGTTATGCCTTCACGACAAAATGAGTTAAATCACCAAAAGAAACAAACACTCACAATCCGTTAGTCTTGAAGCTAAAGAACTAGATCATAAACAAACTGCCGCATGAAAAACATACGACAGTTGCGTTTCACTAAATTCTTTAGCTGCGCTGTTGATGATGATGGGGCACACGGACACACACACACTGCACTTTGCGCTTGATTGAAGGCCGAACGCGTGAACCGTTTGATTGCACTTTTGAGTTGCTTTTTTTTTTGTGCACAAACACACAACACTTTTTTTGGTTGTTTTATCACGCGAGTGCTGGAGTGCAGTACGACCGTGCCCAGCGGCGATTGAGAGACAACTCAACCGTTGTCCGGTCTCCGAAGCTCTAGATGTAGTAGCTATCTCGCGCTGCGTCGCAAGTCTTCTATTAATTTCCTCGGGAGTTTCTTGTCTTCGCTGTTGTTTAGTTTGCTTAGCCTTTGCTTGCACTTGGCCAATCCCTTTACGTTTCCTTGGCAGCATTTTTAAAAAAGGCACACTCTTACTGAACAATGGAATTTAAAAAAAAATATATATAAACAAAAGAAAAAAGGAAATTTAAAAATTATAATGTACTTACATCCGTGTAAAAATATAAAACCCTTTACAAAAACAAAAAAGTAATCAATTTTATTTTAAATTAGTACAATACACCACTCTCAAATAAAGTAGAAAGTAGAAAAAATGATATCAGTAACTTTTTTTTATAACATGTAAACAGTTATCATTATACAATTAATTTAAACTTCAATATAATTGCGTATTTGTTGTAGCACACTTGAATTATATTTAAGAAATGTTTTTATTTTTAAAAGATTTGTGTTTATATATACAATTCTTACAATAGTTATCCTCAATATAAGGAAGGGATGAATAAATATGTATGTATACATTATAATGTAAAAGTAATTAGAAGTAATAAAAGTTCATGTGTATTGGGTTTTACCAGAATACCCATACATATAAAAAATGTGCATTGGGTAGAAAAAATTATTAGTAGGTTAAAAAAGTTCATATGTGCCGCAGTGCTACATAGTTTCTTTTTAGACAGCTACACACATTTGGGTTTTACCAGCAGACAAAAACAGACAATTCATCAGGTATATATATATTTTATGACAGCGTTTCCTGTTTTACCAAGAAATGATAAACATAGTATAAATTACAATATTATAATTTTTCATTTCAGTTGACTGTATAAAATAGTTTTTTTTTGACTGTATAACAAAATTTTACAGTTGTCATCTGTGCAGAAATATAAAAACTCTTCACAGAATTAAAAAAGATTAGACACGCATTAGACACGTTTGTTTGTATATTCTTTATACAACGTTTCAATTGATTTTTAGAAAGATGAAAGTGAAAAAGTATTGGCAATGTCTTCTAACCACCACTATTCATTTCAGCCACCCCGAAAACTATAGAAGCGAAACTATTATCGGTCACTCCCCCCCCCAAAAAAAATTGACCGCTACCCCAAAGAGGTGTCTCACCATCACTATTCAACTCATCGACCCCGAAAACTATAGAATCGACACTAATATAGGTTACCCCCCCCCCATCCAAATCAACAACCACCCCCTAGAGGTGTCTTACCATCACCATTCAACTCAGCGACCACGAAAACCAAAAAATCGACACTGATATAGTTCACCCCCTCCCACCCTCAGCTATCATCCCATCCCCCTAGAACCGTCTTACCATCACCATCCAACACAGCGAACACAAAAACCATAAAATTAACACTAATATAGGTTACCCACCTCCCCCCCTCAGTTATCATATCATCCCCGTAGAGCTGTCTTACCATCACCATTCCACTCAGCGACCACGAAAACCATAAAATCGACACTAATATCGGTCACCCCACCCCCTCAGCTATAATCCCATCCACCTAGAGCTGTCTTACCATCACCATTCAACGCAGCGACCCCGAAAACTATAGAATCGACACCAATATCGGTTACCTCCCCTCAGTTATCGACCCTTCTCCATAGAGCTGTCTTACCATCACCATTCCACTCAGCGACCACGAAAACCATAAAATCGACACTAATATCGGTCACCCCTCCACCCTCAATTATTACACCATCCTCCTAGAGCTGTCTTACCATCACCATTCAACGTAGCGACCACGAAAACCATAGAATCGACACTAATATTGGTTACCCCCCACCCCAATTTATCACCCCATCCACCTAGAGCTGTCTTACCATCACCATTCAACGCAGCGACCCCGAAAACTATAGAATCGACACTAATATTGGTTACCCCCCCACCCCAATTTATCACCCCATCCACCTAGAGCTGTCTTACCATCACCATTCAACGCAGCGACCCCGAAAACTATAGAATCGACACTAATATTGGTTACCCCCACCCCAATTTATCACCCCATCCACCTAGAGCTGTCTTACCATCACCATTCAACGCAGCGACCCCGAAAACTATAAAATCGTCACTAATATCGGTTACCCCATCCCCCTCAGCTATCATCCCATCCCCCTAGAGCTGTCTTACCATCACCATCCAAGTCAGCGACCCCGAAAACCATATAATCGACACTAATATCGATCACCCACCCCCTACGGGGATATAACACCCATAGGAGTGTACTACCAGCACTATTCGTCTCGGCGATACCGAAAACGGTGGGTCCGTCACTAATATCGGCTGCCGCGCCTTCCCCAACCAAAAAACGTGCTAACCCCCCCCCCCCCACTCACAGTTATCGACCCTTCTCCATAGAGCTGTCTTACCATCACCATTCCACTCAGCGGCCACGAAAACCATAAAATCGACACTAATATCGGTCACCCCGCCACCCTCAGTTATTATCCCATCCCCCTAGAGCTGTCTTACCATCACCATTCAACGCAGCGACCACGAAAACCATAGAATCGACAATAATATCGGTCACCCCTCCACCATCAGTTATTACCCCATCCCCATAGAGCTGTCTTACCATCACCATTTAACGCAGCGACCACGAAAACCATAGAATGGACACTAATATCGGTTACCCCCCCACCCCAATTTATCACCCCATCCACCTAGAGCTGTCTTACCATCACCATTCAACGCAGCGACCCCGAAAACTATAGAATCGACACTAATATAGGTTACCCCCCCCTCCAAATCAACAACCACCCCCTAGAGGTGTCTTACCATCACCATTCCACTCAGCGACCACGACAACCAAAAAATCGACACTGATATAGTTCACCCCCTCCACCCATCAGCTATCATCCCATCCCCCTAGAGCCGTCTTACCATCACCATCAGTTATCGACCCTTCTCCATAGAGCTGTCTTACCATCACCATTCCATTCAGCGACCACGAAAACCATAAAATCGACACTAATATCGGTCACCCCTCCACCATCAGTTATTACCCCATCCCCATAGAGCTGTCTTACCATCACCATTTAACGCAGCGACCACGAAAACCATAGAATGGACACTAATATCGGTTACCCCCCCCCCACCACCGAAGTTATCACCCCATCCACCTAGAGCTGTCTTACCATCACCATTCAACGCAGCGACCCCGAAAACTATAGAATCAACACTAATATCGGTTACCCCCCCCCCCACCCTAAGCTATCTCCCATCCACCTAGAGCTGTCTTACCATCACCATTCCACTCAGCGGCCACGAAAACCATAAAATCGACAATAATATCGGCCACCCCACCCCCCTCAGCTATCATCCCATCCCCCTAGAGCTGTCTTACCATCACCATCCAACTCAGCGACCCCGAAAACCATATAATCGACACTAATATCGATCACCCATCCCCTACGGGGATATAACACCCATAGGAGTTTACTACCAGCACTATTCGTCTCGGCGATACCGAAAACGGTGGGTCCGTCGCTAATATCGGCTGCCGCGCCTTCCCCAGCCAAAAAACGTACTACCCCCCCCCCCCCTCACAGTTATCGACCCTTCTCCATAGAGCTGTCTTACCATCACCATTCCACTCAGCGGCCACGAAAACCATAAAATCGACACTAACATCGGTCACCCCGCCACCCTCAGTTATTACCCCACAACACAACACCACAAGTTATCTCCCAACCACCTAGAGCTGTCTTACCATCACCATTCCACTCAGCGGCCACGAAAACCATAAAATCGACAATAATATCGGCCACCCCACCCCCCTCAACTATCATCCCATCCCCCTAGTGCTGTCTTACCATCACCATCCAACTCAGCGACCCCGAAAACCATATAATCGACACTAATATCGATCACCCACCCCCTACGGGGATATAACACCCATAGGAGTGTACTACCAGCACTATTCGTCTCGGCGATACCGAAAACGGTGGGTCCGTCGCTAATATCGGCTGCCGCGCCTTCCCCAGCCAAAAAACTTACTACCCCCGCCCCCCCCCCACCCACCTACATTTGATTCCAGATAGTAACTAGTATGCATACCAAGTTTGGTTGAAATTGGTCAAAGCGTTCCAGAGCTAGTTAGGCACAAATATATATATATATATATATATATATAGATATATATACAAATAAATTCTCTACTTCATATATATAGATTAATTGTAAGTTGCCTACGTTATGTATTTTTTGTATTGTATATAATAAGCTACCAATTCAATAAAATTGTGATTGTTAATTACACCGTGGATGAAGACAGTTCTTTTCATTTTAAGAATTATTCACTTCGAGTGTAACAAGTTCAAGTTCTTTATCAAGTTTATGTGCTTGATAATAACTTAACATCTTCGTGGAACAATTGCAGGCAAACGAGTCTGTAACAATCTTTCTCAGCGGAAGCTACAGCCATCCTCATCGCTGCAGAAATAGCTTACAAGAGAAAAAGCATGAATATGATATGTAGAATGGACTAACTACACCCACACATACAAACTCCTTAACCCCAACCAAACACAACCTATCTACCCCGTTACAATCTCTAGAAAAAACACGATTGCTTACACTAGATTTCAATAGGAAAACCAAAATCACACACCAACACCTGTTCACCAAAGATCCTCCACCATTTTGTACTTGCTGCTCCTCCAATCGAATGACAATATGCCACCTAATTTTTGAATGCCAAGAAGTCGAGTCAATCCGAAATAATTTCAATCTTCCACCGATGGAAACCCTTCTTCAAAACCCATCCCAAGACAATATTAAAAAATGCTATTTTCTATTATATAAATTAAATCTAATAGGCAATATCTAATAATATATATATAAACAATTTCTTTTTCTTTCAAACCATGTAATTAATTAAAGCTAAAGCTGCAGCCCATGTCGCTCGTGCTTTATCTTTCCTTTTAAATTTGTAATTATATTACTCTTTTAATAATAAATAATAATAATAATAAATTCTACTTTTAGCGACGAAGCACCATCCTTGGCTAGCGTTTAGTCGTGAAGGTGGTCCGAAAACAGCTGTTGTGCCAGAAAGCATCGATACTGTGAGAAAACTGATTGAAGAGGATCGTCATGTGAGTTATCGGGAAATCGAGGCATACCTAGGCTTTAGTAACACCAGCGTGAACATTTAAAGGTGCGGAAGCTATGTGCACGTTGGATTCCACATTGTAATGGTAATGTTTGACGGTAATAGTCGATGGTAATGGACTAATTTGGTTCCAATGGTAAACGCTGGTGATATAATCCGTCGTCGTTCACCTGCGAGGCATTGACGAACCGGACGCACACGTTATAATTCGGCCTTTGCTCGTCGGCAATCGGGTTGGGTTCTTGGTCGCCCATGTCTCGCACCATTTTTACAAAAATATTCTTCGCGTGCTGAAAACCTAAACAGAACAAAATTCAAAACAAACTAAACTAGGAAAATAAACGAAGGAAAGGATTTCCGGCCTGACAACCCAGACACGGTCAGGACTCCCGCTATGATGCCCTGATGGGGTTTCGGAGGAGGGGACACGCCTGCCTGGGGTGCGCCACCCACTTTCTGCACCCACCCTACCGTGGGTCCCCGATGTACTTGGGACCCCCTAAAGGGGCTAAACCACCCCTTTTCTACCGACACTAGAAACCATGCTGAAGAGAGGAGAGGAAATAAGTACTCAAGGCATTTTCAGTTTAACAATTATCATTTAAATTTATTAAATTTAAAAAATTTATCATCAAAAAAAACCTCTAGGTATTAAATAGTGATATAGGATTCCATGTAATTACAAAACCCACAAACTTCCGGACTTTAGATCCTGTTAGAAATTATACCATACATTCGCGGAATAATAAAAAAGGTATTTTTAAAGTAATTAGCACACTGAAAAAGAATATGCTACCTTAATTCTATGAACCGCTGTCCTTGTTTACAGAATTGTAAATTTCCTTGAAATAAGGCAACCAAATTTATCTTTCCAAAAAGTCAATGACAAAAGCTATCAAATTTAAATAAAACCGAACCTAAAAAAAAACCCACAATATTTTCCATAATTTTAAGGTTCTTAAAATTCCTTAAATTAAGACCAATTTATAAGCAATTGTCTTAGTTAAAGGTAAGTCAATTTATCACTTAAGTTATTTACCGGCTTAGTCATTATATATAGGAATCCATTGGCCTTAATTTTAAACCAAAATCATACATTAAATTTACGATTTTTAAAATATCATGTCTTCATTCCTTCTTCTTTTTTTTTTTTTTTTTGAAATCTTAACTTATACCAAAAAAAAAACTACTCACAAACTACTACAACGAAGTATTGTTGCCATCTGGTATCATAAGGGTATATTTTACCAGGTCTAAGATTACTCTAAATCCTCCTAACAACAATCAAATGAATAAGAAACCGTTTATAGAGAATAATTGATATATAAAATCAACAAAAATTCATTACGTGTATGGATTTATATAATACTAATGCTTTAAATGTATTGGTTTTATCCCATTCCTATAATTAATGAATATTAAACATTAATTTTATGTAACATTAATTTACATACATCAAAACTGTGATAGTTTTCTTGTATTACTTTCTAGAGAACAATGTTTAAGGTTTAACAATTAATTGGGTTCTTATCAAAAAGGCCAACTAACCCAAAGAATAGGCCAATTCGTAATTGCCATTGAAGCAACAAAACATTTGACATGGCAAAAAAAAATGTTTATGCAAACAAGAAATCAAAGGGTGTTTCCACCACACTTACTTGTAATTATATCCCCGACGTCGGCAGCGCTGGCGATGACGAAGATAAAGCTAAAGCTGAAACAAATTTTATTAATTTTTTTTTATGATTAAGAAAAAGGCAAGGTATTAACCCTATTTTTGGTTTGCACTTGTAATGGCCTTTAGGCATTTTCCCACAATGACTGTCTTTAGATTAAAAGGCGAGATTTTCTTTTTCTTATTATTTACCGATAACATCGCGTACAGGCCGACAAGGTGACCGACTATAAATAGTGATATGGGGTTTTCTTTATAAAACTCACTAATATTATAGGCAATTCTTTAATAAAATAGGAAAAAATTTAACTGCACAGCCGGGTTTTCTCTCAGTGTGCGTTTATACTAAGTCACCGACTGGATGATCGTTGTCCGGTACTTTAAATTCCGTTGTCTCCTTTCCGTTAGATTTGAATGGGCAGTCGCTGAGGCCTGGAAGATTCGGTGAAAGAGACGACGTTCCACGTTTGACTCAAGCCACTTCCGGCCCTCCAATTAAAGCTGGTGTGATTTCATCCAATTCTCGATAGGAAATCACATTAAACCACAAGGTGGACGATAGCGACGGCGAAATCACAATAAATTCAGAATGATGCAGCGTTTGCTTTGCATTAAGTTATGAAACGCATTTTTACGCCCAAATTACACTTTATTATCCTTTTGCAAATTATGTGCAAATTTCATTAAAAAAAAGTCTCAACATAAGCTAGATATCAGTAGCTGCAGAGCTGTAATGCAGAGGCAGCCCGACGAAATTACAAAACTAAAACACTCGTTAATTTTGATTAATTGCAATCACATAAGGATTATTGGTTGTGATTAACAATATTCTATGGAATTCCTTAGCCTTTTCCTTTTTTTTTTTCTTTTTGTTTTTTTTTACCATTTATTTAGGACAAACGTAGGGTGTGATCGAAATTTATATATATACTAGCTTTTCCCGGGAGCTCTGCCACCCGCACACATGAAAGCACGCCTTGCCATCACTACCACATGAGGGGTGTTCTATTAGCTAAACCTAAACAAAGCGCCACCTTGATCGTATTCGCACTATGTGGACGACATCACATTAGAAACCTCAAAAATAACAGTATTTCTCCACTATTTAATGGATGTTATTATACTTATAAACCTTCCTCTTCAATCACTCTATCTATTAAAAAAAACCGCATCAAAATCCGTTGCGTAGTTTTAAAGATCTAAGCATATATAGGGATATAGGTACAGAGAAAGCGACTTTGTTTTATACTATGTAGTGATGATATACAAAAAAAACGGTGGCGTTACTCGGGTTTTCACTGAACTCCTCGTGCTTGTACGCTATACGTTAAGGCGGCCATTGCTCCTTTTCCCTTTTTTTTATTTTTATTAACACTCACAGTTTAGTTTAATTAGTCACCTTTCTTCCCTTTTCCCAACACTAGATTTTTATGATATTCCCTTTTTTTTCTTAGGGGGTTGGAGAAAAATTTAAAAACCAAAAAAAAGCACCACACCACAAGCACAACTTCATCAAAAGCCTTTACTTTACTCCTCGGCAGGAAGTACAGCTGCCGTTGTTTTAATATCGCAAAAAAAAGGACTGCAAAAAAAAATAGTCGACAGACTCGGCTGCCTCCCACATTCCAAGTGTCGATAATTTTTCTGTGGTCGCATAAGTCAACCAACGCAACAAGTGCAACCGGTCAGGTTGTTGTTGTTTCTTTCTTAAAATTTCTTCGTTTTCTCTTATGTACTCTATTGGAATTTTGGGGTAAAGCGGTAGCATCGCTTGTGCCTGTATGGGAAACTACGTTCGTCACATAACAAGCCAAAACGTGTCGAACTGCAATTGGCCGTAAGTATCGTATGATAATACGGTGCAATTCCAGTCCAATTCTCTTCTGGGTGTATGGATGAAACCCAAAAGCAAGCTTGTCGACGTGGCAGAATAGCATTCGAACATTCTAGAGAAATTGTCATGCGATGGAAAATTCCACTCGCAGTGACAAAATTTAAACACCGGTTGAGGCGTAAATTGTACCAAGACATAGATGTTAAATATATCAAAAGTTTTCGCTACGCATTTATGCCGAATTCTCTTACATGCGGTCAAGGCCAACTGAGAGCAAAATTACCGCAGAAGGTGCTTGCGTTGTCCGAGTCCACCATTACAACATTTATTGACAGACGCACAGATTGGTGCCGCTAAGTGCTTGAAAAATTCGTTGAAGGTACTTTCAAAAACGTACACGAGATCGTGACAGGTGACCAGTCATTAATTTTTGCGTTTGAGCCGGAAAGAAAAGGGCAATCGACTGTTTGGGTCTTCCAATTCGAAAAAAATCCAACAAAAGTTGTGCGAGCTCGGAGCGTTGGGAAGCAAATGGGCGTGTTTCTTCACGAAAACCGGTAATGTGGCTACTATGGCTCTTGAAAAACCGAAGACAATCAATTCAGCTTGGTATACGACCATTTATTTTCCTGAGGTTTTCAAAAAATTGAGTGAAAATAACCCAAAACGGCGAATCATTTTGCATCACGATAAGGCGAGCTCACACAATCATAGCAAACAAGCGAGTATTTGAGCACTCAAACGGTCGAATTGATGGGTCGTGCGCCTTACAGTCCCGACTTGGCACCAAATGACTTCTTCCTGTTTCCAACAATCAAAGATAAGATGCGTGGACAACGATTTTATCGCCTGAAGAAACGGTTGAAGCATTCAAAACCCATGTTTTGGAGCTATCATCTTCGGACTGGAAAAAGTGTTTCGATAAATGGTTTGAGCGTATACAAAAGTGTATAGATCGTAGAGGCGAATATTTTGAAAAGCAATAAAGCTATTTTTGACGAAAAATTTTAATGTTTTATTACTTTTACTAAAAACTTTTATGGCACCCCTCGTATTATTTTTTTCTTCTTCTTTTCCTGCCTTATAGAAGATTGGGATGAATAAATTCCTGGGCAAGGCTGGGTAATCAGCTATGTACAATGTGCAATGTAGCCTGATCTGTGAAGATCGACTAGAAGATTGTCAATGACTAGTGACCGTGGCTCAGTGGATAGGAGCATGGACTGCTGAGCAGGGGGTTTATGGTTCGAATCCCAGTAACACGAAAGTATTTTTCACGGTGTCCAACCTCTCGCGAAAGTTTGACAAAAGTCCGAGAGTAATAACTTGTCACTGAAAGCATCTCAATTCGCCGTTCGGATCCGGCATTAAATTATAGGTCCCTCCATTTGTGTGCAAAAATATGCATGCTCAACACAAATGGTTGCGAGAAGTCAGGTCTTCGACCGCATGGTCTGTCACGCCGATATTATTAGTGACCATAAAAGGGGAGAAGCATTCCTCCAAGCGGACATCCCTTATAGTCCGGGAGGTAGCGTTGCAAATAAAAAAGTCATAGTAAACCGGCTGATTTTGATATCGATAATTGATCTCGTATAACTAATCAGTGAACCGACCGTCAGCCGCTCAAATAGTGGTGGGTCTGGGTGAGGCAGGCTTCGAAAGTGGTAAAAAAATCAAATTTAAAGTAATAGTACGCCGGCTGAAACTTTTTTTTATGAGTAGTTAACGTGAGTTGAAAAAAAATCGTCAGCTGCATCGGTATCTTTCAGCGTCGAGCTGACATAATAATAACATATATTATAATAATACGTATATATATAATATACAGTGCCCGACGTTGCACAGTTTGAAATCAATATCGGCCCCCTCACCCCACCAACCAAACCCTCCCAATAGTGAGCGACTTCGAAAACTATGCAATTGACAATAATATCGTCCACCACTCCTAGGTACGAATAAAACCCTCCCAATGGAGGTAATTTACCATCACTATTTACCTCAGACTATATAACATTAACATAAGGATGTTAACTATTCATAAAGAAAAGTTTCAGCCGGCGTACTATTACTTTAAATTTTTTTTTACCACTTTCGCAGCCTCCCACACCCACCACGGGTGCGTTGGCTGACGCGTAAAAACACTACCTAAAATGCAACGCTACCTCCCGGACTATAAAAGTCGATTCTATAGTTTTTTGGGTGGCTGTGGAAGTCAATTGGTGGTGGGGGTCAGTGGGCGTTATGTCAGTTTGTCAGTTGGATGGGGGAGCCGGGAAACACCGGGTATTTCCGCTAGTTACAAATAATTAAGAAATGTTAGATCTAAAACAAAGTATATATATATAAATAATTAGACTAAGCCACACAAGTGAGACAAATAAAAGCAAAACTGAAATACATCAACGTATCATCATATTTTTCTGCGACGAATCCTAAGGACAACTGCTGAGCCTACCCCGGTAGAAAACTTCGTTACAGTGGCTAAATGTGATTTAGAGAAAAAATACAAGTTAAGTTGTTAAAGTTAAAAATTAGATTTATTAAAAAAATTTGTAGATTATTTTAATTAAAAATATTGATGATTTACAGAATATAGAATTTGTTTTGCCATGGCTTATTGTACATATTTAAAAAATACCTCAATAGGCAATGCAGGGATTTTAGGGTTGGATTGCGCATTTTTCGATAGCTTTTTATGGTTTATTTCGTTCCTAATATGTATTGGTTGAATTGTGTCTTCTAAAAGTTTCGAAGCCTCTTTTTTCTTGGAAAAATTTAATAAAAGATTTCTATTGGAGTTACTAGCTGCAATTTTCATAATTGCTGATTCGAAATTAATGTTTAATGTATTTCCGGTTTTTCGTGTCATATTCAAGTCACTTCTTACTTTGCTAATTTTTTTTTGTGGTAGTGAAGTTGTTTCAATTTGCATTTTTGTATCGATTAAATTTGCTTCTTTTTGTTTTATAACTCTTTTTACAGTATATCCCTGTATATCTCTTACATTAGTTGGGTTATGTGGGCTACTAGTCGTAGTTATTCTTTTGCAATCATCACACAATTTACTAACCCTCCATTTTTCTAGGACATATTTTATCATGGGCTTTGAAAAAGTTGTTTTCTGTGTAGTAGAGTTTTTTATTAACATCGTGGGGTTTTCAACCACATCTACTGTATTTACTTGCACTATTGAAGTTGTGGTAGTAACGATCGCTTTTGTAAAAACCTTTTTTTTTCGTTCACTTCCTATTGTTTCAACATTTAAGCTATTTTTAACTTTTGGTGCAATTTTGGCAGTTAAATTACTTAATGGTAAATGATTCCTAAAACTTTTGACACTAAACCGCGGCCGAGATGTAACAACCTTTGATAAATTCGTTGAGCTAATTGTTGTGCTCTTCCTATCTTTATCATTAACGGTTGCGATTCCTAAAGGTGAAAAAGTTGAACCTTTATTTAATATTATGTCTGCAGTCGACTCGGTTTGATTTTTTAAATAGCTTTTTGTGTATTTTTTTGGAAGAAACTTTCGCCTTTTATATAAATTTAAACTTGATGTACTTATTTCGTTTTCTGTTTTCTCTAATATCGAATAAATATTTAGTACCGCTGGAGCTAAAATTTGATTAGTGGAGTTCGTTTGATATATCGAATTGTTTTCGGTGCCGGTTTTTCTCCCATTGGAATCGTTTTCAGAATAAATATTTAGTACCGCTGGAGCTAAAATTTGATTAGTGGAGTTCGTTTGATATATCGAATTGTTTTCGGTGCCGGTTTTTCTCCCATTGGAATCGTTTTCAGTTGTTGAATTTGTCCATTTACCAAATGAACTCAATATTAAATTTGGCTCTGTGAGGCTATTATTCGTCGATTGGAAAGTTTTCTCATTCTTTTCTATTTCTACTGTCTCAAACAAAGTGCTTGTTGTTGTTGCATTTATTTTAGAATGAGTTGACAGAAAATTATTTGCACTTGTAATGCGTGAATATTGAGTTGTAGTAGGTTCAGAAGTTGTGGTCCAAATTGATAACATTTCAGAATTTGGTGCCAAAAATTGGGGCTCAATATATGAATTATTTACGTTGTGAAAAATATATCTATTTTGTTCTTGCGTGGGAATGATGGCATCTTGAATTGTAAAAAAACTGTGAAACTTTGCATCTGCTGTTGAATTAGATGTAAACTTAGGTGTTGAATCAATCCAGAATGATCTGTAAGGCTTTTTATCCGTATAGTTATTAAAGTAACTGTTACTTTTATTTAAAATAAATGGAAAACTAGATGGCTCTAAAAAAGATTCAAAAAAGGTGGATTTATTGTGATTTGATTTTAATGGCGCAAATGTACTTAAAACTCTTAATTCATTTCTTGGGGGCTTTAGTAATAAATTGAGGTTTTGTTCTTGTTGGTGTTTTAAACTTTTGTCCGAGTTATTGCACTTCACAAAATGTTTACTTTTATGTACATCCGTACGATTCGATACAGTTTTGTGTGAATTCGCCGTTACTGGACAAGTGATATTTGAATATTGAATTTGCATTGTTGGGTCTAATAATGCAAATTGAAAATTACTGGTCTCTATGTCTCTATAATGTTTAAAAGTATTTGAGTTTTCAGTTTTTGCAAATGACGAATTTTGCCTGAAATTTAAATGAAAATAATTAGTTGCAATGTTTTTATAGTAATGTTAAATAGGTACCTTCCCTTGTAGTTTTTCTGTTTATAAATTCCTGAATAGGAATATGCGAAAAGATTCCGATTCCGAGATTCCGGATTTATTTGTTGGTAAAAATGTAGAAAAGGAATAGCATAATTAAAAGTTTTCAGATTTTTATATGGTCTTGGATTTAGGTGAAGTAGGTACATTGGATTTCCTTCATTTCTGCTTGCCCAGTAAACATTATTTTTATATGACGGATGCATTCGAGTATCCTTTTGCATTCTTTTTGATTGTTTGGTTTTATGCAAAGATAATAGGAGTTCGGAACTACTAATCGATTTAGGAGAACCGCCCTGAAAAAAAGTAGTTTTATTATTAAAAGGGATTTCTTTTTAAATAGGCACAAATACTTATATAAATATGTTATAATTAGCACATAATACGATTAAGAAATAATTTTTTTTACTTTTTTCAAGTATTTGCTTAAATAATTTCTTACTCATTTGTAAGTAAATATAATATTAATTGTTCGCCTTTATTACCAGGTGAAAATTAAGATAGCATTTATCAAATGCATAGAAAATTATTTAAATAATAATAAAAAGAAAGAATTATTGTGCATGTGTTTGTGCTTTTTTTAAATGTTCACACGCTTGCGGGACTTGCACCCTCTATGAAAAATTCCAAATAATTTTCCCACAAACTTCTGCTGACGATTTTCAACGCATCGATATGACGGAAAATCGCACATCCGTCGCATGAGCAACAAAGCAAACAGGTGAAGCTTATGTTCTAGGTATTTTTAAATTGCTAGTTCAGTCTTTTGTAATAAGTCAATTAATAAGCACGAAAGGTGCAAATAAAAATATATTTTTTTTATAGAAGTCAACTTAAAGACTTAAGTGGCGCGTAAGAAGTGAAAACAACCGTGGTACCCTCAAGAAGTGCACAACCAGGACATACAGACTCAGTCTCTTTATAGTATGTACGCTAAGTACGAGAACGGATCCCTGGTAGCCACCAGAGAAGAACCGGATAAATCCAACCCGTCGGTACAGCTCATCTCTAATGATCCTGGTATTAGTTCTGTAAGTGTAGTTTTTGAGAAATGAAATTACATTAATTGTCAAGAAAGAATATTTTTTTACTACTTACTATATAATCAAATTGTGCCTTATTTAATAATAGAAGTCTAAAACGTGAAGTAATTAAGAAGAATTTTTTTTATTTTCGAACAACATAATCATACAAATTAATTCGTGCATAGTTAAAAAATTTTTAGAGACTTGAAAATTAAGGCTAAAAAAGTAATTATACGTGAAATAAAATGGCCAATAACCAAAATTTAGCCCGAACTCCTGTCCTCATTGCACATAATGCACTTGAAGCAAATCCACAACCCCAACCTCATCCACGACCAAATCCACAACGAATTAGTTTCGTTGATAACCACTATTGTTGGTAAAATTTTGCATAATCAAGGTAGGAATATTTTAAACTCCATTATATATTAAAGCTTTAAACTCTCTCTTGGTCAAGACCAACAAATTAAACCTGAACATAGAGTTAACCTGGCCGGCATAGACAAGATTCCAGACATCGTCCATGACTGCGGGATTTCTCCGGGAATCCTGGAAAATTCAGCTTTTGGCGAAAGAGCGTAGACCGAATTCTTAAAATCTATGTACCCCTGAAGGGTACAGCTAGGTATTATGGCATGTTGAGTGTCATACGCAATACTGGTAAAACGGACACTGCATTAGAATCATATTGTAACAGTCTTTACTCAGGTGACGCTCGCCGGACACCCAGGGTTCATTCTCCTTCTACTCTTTGTTACAAATTAAAAATAATTTGTTGGTTTTCGGTTTATATTACAATCGGTTCTTTTTTCAGTTATTTTTCCTAGTTATACTATACTATGATATACTTATATTTAGAAAACGCTTAAAATAAGCTGGTTTGTACGCATGATATGCGGGGGAACCAGCGGGGCTTGGTTGCGATCGAGGCTATTCGCTTCGACTGTGGAAGAGGGTTGACGGGCGGTTCTGCTCTTAGATTCGTTGCTACTGGAGCACACGAGCAGTGTTCAGATGAACAGCGCAGCGCAGTATGGTAAATTACTTAGTCCACGACGTCGGTAATTCACTGTACTGGAAAAAAGGGCGTGGTCCGCGAGGATAGCTACCACGATGGGAGCATGCGGACTTCCAGTGTCTTATAAATCAATTTATTTGCACCGCGCCATACGACGGCAAATGCGAAATAGTTGATTTATTTACAATGTATCGAAACTGTCTGGTGGTACAACGTCAGCAGTTCGTTATACTGATACAGACAACGTGAGTATAAGTGTACAATATAGCAAAACTGCCTGGTGTTACAACGTCAGCAGTTCGTTATACTGATATAGACAACGTGAGTATAAGTGTACAATATAGCAAAACTGCCTGGTGTTACAACGTCAGCAGTTCGTTATATTGATATAGACAATGTGAGTATAAGTGTACAATATAGCAAAACCACCTGGTGTTACAACGTCAGCAATTTTTTATATTGATATGACTCGACTCGCTTTGTCATTAAAAAAGGGGCTGTTCGTATAGAACAGAAGTCAGCGAGAAGCTGTCTTTAGGGAGAATTTGTTGTAAAACACAACGTCTTCGTCCCTTCGAGTAGATGTAGCTGCCTTGCCGCAGCGTATTCTACTCTCGAATAGATATTACCGCCTACCGCAGTATGTTCTACTCTGATTTTGATGTGTGATCTTAGCCTATAAGTTTGTCTCATTAGTTGGATTTCTTGGGAATTTTGTTTCCACCCTTTTGGAAAAATAGTAGCTTTTCCTATAGTGTTCTATATGAGGATTTTTATTGATTATTTTATTATAAATGTTGTCATTAATAAATTTCTATTATTAATCGGATTGTAAACATTTTCCCAGAAAAAAATTATTTCATTGCTTCGACCGCCGGATTGAACCTTACACCTACTGCATACCGGCCGAGTACACTCGTATTGCGCCAATATGATATATGTATAGGCAAAATGTGTTTTATTTTGCATTATATATCGAGTGACTGTGTTTTTGTATAGTGAGTATTTTAGACATATGGTTTGTAGCGAAGTGGTTTTTTAAACAACTTCGTTACATTTCCCCCCTACTTCGGGGTGGCGAGTAATGCATAAGACACCCTTATAGGCTAGGAATAAAGCTTTTAATACTGGTTGGATAAATACTAATTAATAATTAATGTCGGTTTCTTATCTTACAATTTGTTATATGTATATATCTTTATGTATATCTCTGGTATTTCTAAAAAAGTGTTTATATATATATAAAAAAATCTCTCGTATGGTGTGGTCACTCTTTTTTTCTTATCTCTTATCGTGTGGTGTACGACCTTTATTGACTCGTGCCAACACCTGTACGAATTACAAAAAGATGTTTAGAAAAAATGTTTTGTGGGTTTGTTTGTTGTTTTTTTCTTTTCTCTTTTTTTTGTTCCCATTTTGTTTAGTAATAAGCCTAAGTCTATGGATAATGATAATAATTCATTTTACAATTTTGTTTTTTTTTTGTTGGTGTTGTTTTGTGGTTTTATTTTTTTGTTTCGTTTTTTTTTTTTTCGTTTTTGTTTTTTTTTGTTGTTGTTTTGTGTTTTTATTTAATTTTATATAATAATTAACTCTTTTTTTTTGTTGGTTTTTTTTCATTTTATTTTTTTTTTGTGTTGTTTTTTTTGTTGGTGTTTTGTGTTTTTATTTCATTTTATATAATAATTAACTCTTTTTTTTTGTTGGTTTTTTTTTAAAACTTTAACTCTTTTTTTTTTTTTTGAACAAGGTAACAATAATAGTGATGGTAGTAATAGGTGTAATAGTAATAAGTAGAATAATAATAGTAATAAGTAGAATAATAATAAGTATAATAATAGTAAAGAAAATCCTTCAAGGTAATGCTAATAAAAATTATAATAAAAAAAATGATGTCTTCTAAGTGTTGCTGGGGTGGTGGATGTCCTCCTGGATGATGGTCATAACGCCCCCTGCGCATTTTAGCGTGATGGTGTGGTCCGGTTCTTGATGTCCGTAGATTCATCCGCTGGTTCCGGCAATTTGGAATCTCTTGGTTGCCGTCGGAATCAGGATGCCCTTGAAGACGTCAGGGTAGAAGTGGTCGCCTTTTCCGAGGGTTATGAACCTCATCAACGACAGCTTCTTGTTTGGTCTTGCCTGGTTGATTATAGTGGTACTGGCGTGGGGGCTGGTTGTTTGAGTTGGGCTATTGATTGGTGGTTGGGTGGTGGTGAGGAAAAGGTCGTTTAAGGTTGGATTTTGGGATTTGCGTTTTAGGCTGGTTTGTGGGATTGTCCGGTGTGCGGTTCCTGGCCCTTTGGTGGTTCGAGCGGTGGTTGGTCGGGATTTGTCCCACTGAAGCGGGATGGTTGCATTGCTTCCGGTGCTGGGTGCCAACTCGTACAGCCGACGGAGTTCATGCACGGTAAGTGGTCGGTTAGGGGGTGGTGGCCGTTTTTTCCACTCGAGGCTTCGGGTTTGCTGCTGTGGTGTGGTGATTTTTGGAGGGGGTGCCAATACGGTGCGTGGTCTTGGAGTATCGCCGAGGAACTTGGTGACGTGTTGATCGTTCGCCATTTCGATTGGTACTGGTATTGCTGGTTGGGTGATGTAGTCGAGTATACCTGCGGTTTGACTTTCATCTACGGGTGGTGTGTCGGATAATTGTTTTAAATCTTTGACGTGGGCAGTTATTGTTTTTTTGTAGCTGACGAGAGTAGTCGGTGGCGATAGTAGATTTCGATTTCCCCTATTGCTGGTGTCCATGGGCGTCGACGGAGGTCGTAGTAGCGTTTTTGTGTGCTAAACGCTTTGACTAGGTTGTGCGAATGACGTTATCAGATAATAATGACTTACCACCACGTGATCCGAACAGCACAAAAGAAGACTAAGAGTAAGAGAGCGACTGACTGCATGCTCGCCCTTTTATACCTTTTTGCGCAGCAAAAATTCTAAATAGCGTGCTGCGCTGTGATTGGTCAATCCGATGGCGTGATGCTGTTTTGGCTGTTTTGTTTTCATATGCGTTTGGTGGTTGCACTGCGTGGGTGCAGGGTGCACCCGAATTTGGTGAAAAGTATATTGCATATTTTGTGTGAACAAAATTCGGCCACAAGAATTTTCTTCCTCACACTCCCCCGTTACTTCGGCGAAATGGTGGGAGTCGTCACTGGAGTTGGTTCAATCGGAGCTGGTAACACTTGTATCACGCCAACTGTAGTACAGTGCTGCTTTGGAGAGAGGTGACTTTCATCAACTCTTGCGCTCGTGATAACTTTAGACGACGTTGTCGGCTGCTGCGTCTTTGGAAGTTGCGGCTGCGTTGGTTTTCGGAGTTTGTTGCAATTCGGACATTTAATCGGTCTTGCTGGTCCAGTTTGGAATATTATGTACTCACCTCCGAAGCTTAAAGTGGCTCGCGACCTTGCAAGGAAGTCCATCCCCAATGTGAGGTCATCAACGGCGGTCGGTAGCACCAGCAGGCGCAGTGCATACGATGACACCCCAAAACGAACGTTGACATTCAACCCTTCTCGGACTGTTTTCCGACTCCCGTTGGCCATTTGAATTGGGATGTTCACGGGAATGGGGTTACCTAAATTTCGAAAAATATCGGCCAAACGTTCGCTAACAAAACTACGGGATGCGCCGGTATCAATGGTGGCTTGGAGGGATTCGCGGCCTATCATGATATGGGCAAGAATTCGCTGTCGGTCCTGGATCAGAGCTGCCCTTTTGTTGAATTGGACAGAATGACGCTGCTCAACGTGTGAAGTAAGTTGACGGCAGCAGTCTATTGTTCTGATTTCTCGTTGGCCACAATCCCAAGAGAACATCAATTGTTGTTTTTGACAACTTCGCCAGGTGTGCCCGACCTGGCCGCAGCGTCGGCATGCCGTTCGAACGTTGATGCGCTCCTCCTGACTCTCTGTGATCAGAAGGTTCCTCTCCATCTGTCGGGGTCTAGGTGTCTGTCTGATTTGTTCTGGCGCGCCGTCTATATCCTCCAGATCTTCTGCTAATCCAATCAGATCCTGTAAGTCCTGAAAGTCCCTCCTACGGATGTACAGCTGGTACTCTCTGCGGCAGTTCCTGAAGATTCGGTCGGTCTGCTGGGCCCTCGTATAGTTGGCATGTCGCATGAGGTTCTGCATGGCTATGACATAGTCCTTAAAGGGCTCTCCAGCTCTCTGATGGCGCTGTCGGATCTCATTGTCCAGTTGCTCCATGTATCTGGCTGGCAAGAAGAACCTCAGGAAGTCCTTCTTAAATACATCCCATCTCGACCACCGCTGGTTATTATTTCGGAACCACAACAGAGCTCGGTTTCGCGGTAATTCGGGCATAGTTTTGGCCAGAAGATCCTTGTTAAGGGAGTAGGCATCGGCCAGTTCCTCCAGCCGTTCGACAAAAGCGATGGGGTCTTTCCCACCGTCATACTTTACCGACCACTTCCGTACCGTGTCTATAACCACTGGGTATGATGCCGCAGATGTCTCCTTCGCTTGATGGGACGGCATTGCGACCTGCGGTTCCCAGGACCTTGTGTTACTAGCAACGGTTTCCTTAGTGTCATGGGCCGGTGTTGTCCCGTGTGGTGTCAGAGCGGTCGCAACGGTGGTCTTCCTTTCCTTTTGTATGTCGGCTGGTGTTAGGATCACTGGCGGTGATGGTGATGTGCCGCGTCGGTGCTTCGCTTCCAGCCGAACCTCATCTTCCGACGTTACGTCATGTCCCGATATGTGGGTTATGAAGCGTTTCCTTAACTCTTCCACTCCACCGGAATTGTTCAACTTAAATTCGGCCATGTAGGTCTGCAGCTCCTCCTTTGATAGGGTGTATACCCAGCTTGTCTTGACCATCTTGTCTTTCTTGCTTTCTCAACAGTCAAAGGTAAGTTTTATTATTATTATTTTGTTTTACGTTATCGAAGGGTCCCTGCTGGGAGTTTTCCCAGCCGGGGTAAACTCAGCGTGACCAGGGTTCTGTGGCAAGGGGTCGTTACAATAAATTTCTATTTTTGGGACTTTTCGAAGTATTTTCTTTATTTTCTCAATTTCTTATAACCTATAATTTAATCCTGAGCGATGCGTTAGCCTTTGACGAGCGTAAATCCTGAGCGGTGCGTTAGCCTTTGACGAGCGTAAATTCTGAGCGATTCTGACTAGTCTAAATCCTGAGCGATGCGTTAGCCTTTGACGAGCGTAACTCCTGAGCGATACGTTAGCCTTTGACTGTCGAGACTTCTGAGCGGTGTGTAGGCGTGAGACAGTCGAGACTTCTGAGCGGTGTGTAGGCGTGAGACAGTCGAGACTCCTGAGCGACGAAATGACGTGAGTGACGTGAGAGCTTCGATGAAGTGACGTGGGTAATGCCTTGACGAAATAACGTAAGTGACGTGAATGGTGACGAGCTTTGACGTTAGTGACGCCTTGACAAAGTGACGTGAGTATTGACGAAAATGGTGACCCACACAGCGAAGTTACGTCGTACGAATGACGGTAGCAGAGAGAGACGTCGGCAGCGACATGCTGGAGTACCAGCGTAACAACCTGTAGGGAACCCACACAGCGAAGTTACGTCGCACAAATCACGGTAGCAGAGAGAGACGTCGGCAGCGATATGCTGGAGTACCAGCGTAACAACCTGTAGGGAACCCACACAGCGAAGTTACGTCGTACAAATGACGGTAGCAGAGAGAGACGTCGGCAGCGATATGCTGGAGTACCAGCGTAACAACCTGTAGGGAAACCACACAGCGAAGTTACGTCGTACAAATGACGGTAGCAGAGAGAGACGTCGGCAGCGATATGCTGGAGTACCAGCGTAACAACCTGTAGGGAACCCACACAGCGAAGTTACGTCGTACAAATGACGGTAGCAGAGAGACGTCGGCAGCGATATGCTGGAGTACCAGCGTAACAGCCTGTAGGGAACCCACACAGCGAAGTTACGTCGTACAAATGACGGTAGCAGAGAGACGTCGGCAGCGATATGATGGGGTACCAGCATAGCAACCTGTAGGGAACCCACACAGCGAAGTTACGTCGTACAAATGACGGTAGCAGAGAGACGTCGGCAGCGATATGCTGGAGTACCTGAGCAACAACCTGTAGGGAACCCACACAGCGAAGTTAAGTCGTACAAATGACGGTAGCAGAGAGACGTCGGCAGCGATATGCTGGAGTACCAGCGTAACAACCTGTAGGGAACCCACACAGCGAAGTTACGTTGTACAAATGACGGTAGCAGAGAGACGTCGGCAGCGATATGCTGGAGTACCAGCGTAACAACCTGTAGGGAGCCCACACAGCGAAGTTACGTCGTACAAATGACGGTAGCAGAGAGACGTCGGCAGCGATATGCTGGAGTACCAGCGTAACAACCTGTAGGAAACCAACACAGCGAAGTTACGTCGTACAAATGACGGTAGCAGAGAGATGTCGGCAGCGATATGCTGGAGTACCAGCGTAACAATCTGTAGGGAACCCACATAGCGAAGTTACGTCGTACAAATGACGGTAGCAGAGAGACTTCGGCAGCGATATGCTGGGGTACCAGCGTAACAACCTGTAGGGAACCCACACAGCGAAGTTACGTCGTACGAATGACGCTAGCAGAGACGTCGGCAGCGATAGTCAGTGAAAGTCAATGAATTAATTTTATTAATAATGACTTACCACCACGTGATCCGAACAGCACAAAAGAAGACTAAGAGTAAGAGAGCGACTGACTGCATGCTCGCCCTTTTATACCTTTTTGCGTAGCAAAAATTCTAAATAGCGTGCTGCGCTGTGATTGGTCAATCCGGTGGCGTGATGCTGTTTTGGCTGTTTTGTTTTCATATGCGTTTGGTGGTTGCACTGCGTGGGTACAGGGTGCACACGAATTTGGTAAAAAGTATATTGCATGTTTTGTGTGAACAAAATTCGGCCACAAGAATTTTGTTCCTCACAAGTTCGATGGCCCAGCGTGCTAATCGCCCTGAGGGGTTATCGATGTTATGCAACCATTTTAGTGACTGATGGTCGGTATGTACTATGAAGTGATACCCTTCTAGATATGGGCGCATCTTTCGTATTCCCCATACCACCGCTAGACATTCTCGCTCCGTGACTGAATAATTCCGTTCGGCGTCGGTGAGGGTTCGGCTAGCATAGGCTATCACCTTTTCTTGGTTGTCGATTGTCTGCCAAAGTACTGCTCCGAGACCGTCGAACTGGCATCTGTCTGAAGGATGAATGGTCGGGTGAAATCAGGACAAGCAAGTATTTCGGTGCTTCGGTTAATTTTGTTTTTAACGTCTCGAAAGCTTTCTTCTGGTCTTCTCCCCATGACCATTTCTGGGTTTTCTTCAATAATCTGGTAAGCGGTGCTGTTATGGTAGAGAAGTTCGGTACAAAGCGTCGATACCAGGATGCTATGCCGATGATTCGCCGGAGTTCTTTTATGTTTCGTGGTGACAGTAGAGATTTTACAGCTTCAATTTTATTGGGGTCGGTGTGTATACCATGTCGGTTCACCATGTGACCGAGATAACGCATTTCGGTTTTTCCGAATTCGCATTTGTCCATTGAAAAAGTCCTCTCCCAGGAACGGTAATGGCTGTGCATGGGCGACTGGTTGGTTCAGTGGTATTTGCCAATAACCCTGTTTCAGATCGATTGTTGAAATATATTTGGCTCCCTTCAGTTTGTCCAATACGTGGTTGATTTACGGTAGAGGGTAGGCGTCTTTGACAGAGAGTTCATTCAATTGACGATAGTCCACGCATAGCCTCCACGTGCCTTGTTTTTTCTTAACTAGAACTATCGGAGAGCTATAGGTGCTATTTGACGGTTCGATTTTATTCTCTGCCAACGGCTGGTCTATTTCTTCATTGATAATTGCCTGCATGGCTGGATTCCTTGGCATGTATCGTTGCTTAAATGGGCGTTGATGCTTGAGTCAGATTTCATGTTCTGCGATGTCGGTTGGTCCTTTCAACTTTTCAAACGTGGGTATTTCTGCTGCTAAGAATTTCTTCAGTTGTTGTTCTTCGGACAAGAGACTTTGGATAACTGGTTTGCCAGGTTTGGTTCGAGCTGCTATTGTCTCTTTTCCGCGGTTGATGGTAAATCCAAACTTGGATAAAAAGTCGGTTCCTATTAGAAATTTGTCCATGAGTTCTAGTATGTATGTAAAAAATGATAGGGTTTAGCTACCCTTTATATTTTATTAATTAATGATAAATTCAATCAAGTAAATTGTTAATAATAATGAATTGAAGTATTGAAATAAAGCTAGCACTCGACTAACAACAACGACGATAATGATGAGGTTGATGATGATTCACACAACTGTTGACGACTGAGCACTGCTCACGACTGCATACTGCTGTCTCTGCTGATGTCTGACTACTGCTGACTGTTGACTACTCGTAACAACTACTTGATGACTACTGACTACTGCTAACGACGAACTACTGCGGACCACTGCTGATGACTGTGCCTATGTTACATTCGGCCATTCTGATTATTCATCGGCCTCCGATGACCAAGATTCTTCGTTGTCTACTGTATACTTCCATAATTTCATATTATCGCAACTTGTGGCCGTGTTGTTGGGCCCCTCGACGTCTGCAGCCTTGCGTACTTCATATCGCCCATTACGCTTAACTTTGGTAATCTCGTACGGCCCAAGGTATTCACTAGCCAGCTTTTTTCTAGCCACAAATTGCGTTCGACGCACTGCAACTAGATCGCCAAGTTTATACCCATATTCGCTCTTACGTTTCCTATCAAACTGCTCCTTGTAAGTGGTTTGAGCTTGTTGTATTTCTGCTTTTGCTCTTTGACGCATCTGCTGCCTTTCGTCATCGAAATTGTCATACATCTCCTTTTGAAGTAGCTGCAGAATACGATCTTCTACCATGTTATTCATTTTGATACCAAACATTAATTCAAAAGGGGATCTGCTAGTAGAAACGTGAATGGCACTGTTTATGGATATTTGTACTTTTGGCACAAACTTAAACCATTTAGTTGGCTCCTCTGCTGATAGCTTGGATATGATTGCCAGCACCGACCGATTGACTCTTTCGATTTGGCCATTCCCCCTTGGTACTCCTGTAGTGCTCCATACGTGTTCGATGCCGTTTGTTTTTGCATACTCCCCGAACATACCTGCCGTAAATGCTGCTCCTCGATCGCTAACAATGCGAACTGGACTGCCAAATATTGCAGACCATTCGGCCAGTTTTCTGAGCACCTCCTCGCAGCTTACCGTCTTTGTCGGGTATAACCATACAAACTTCGTAAATCCGTCCACCATGGCGAAGATGTACTTATACTGCTTTGCGGTGGCATCCATTGGGCCAAGGTGGTCAACGTGCAATGTGTGTAACGGCGTGACTCCCTTTTCGACGTGATGTAAGAAGCCTTCCTTTTTGCCAAGCTTTCTGTTGTAGACAATGCACTTAACACAGTTTCTTATGACATGCGTGACTTTGCTCTCCAAGTGCGGTATCCAGTACTTCTGCTTAACAGCGTGCATGGTTTTTTGAACGGCAAAATGTCCAGCATTATGAGCATCAGCGATAATTTCTCTTTCCATATGTTTTGGCACCACTAAAAGATCTGTACCGTCCCCTGCTTTGAACATAAGACCTCCTTTTAGCTTGAAGTTCTCATACGGGCGATTGATAAGCACTTCTGAAACGGCTTTAATCAATGCATCGTTCTGTTGCGCCTTTCTGATTCGAGCTGACAGCTCTGAGGAAACCAACACAATCTGCTGCGGATAGCGACTAAGACAGTCTACATGCTTTAGCCGTTCGCCGGCTCGGTGCTCTACCTGGAAATCAAAATCTTGTAAGTAAACGACCCATTGCGCAACTTCCCGCGGTACGTCCTTCTTGCTCAGCGTTTGTTTGAATGCGGCGCAGTCCGTTACTAGCTTGAACGAACTGCCTAGTATATAACGACGGAACTTCTTAAACCCCAGGAAAACAGCTTTAGCCTCTTGTATATAGCTGTGCCGCCGTGCTTCCACCACGGTGATCTTTTTACTCCAAAATAATACGGGATACAGCTGACCGTCCGACCACTGTAACACAGCCGCAGCAAATACATCCTTCGAGGCATCTGTATGTACCTCAGTTTTAGCCTCTCATTTGTATATCCTCAATACGGGTTCGCTAACCAATGCCTCTTTTAACAGCCGAAATGCATGCAACTGTCCTTGATCCATTTTAAATTCAGTATCTTTCCGCAATAAGTTTGTCAGCGGCTTTGCAATCTGTGAATAGTTCCTTATAAATTTGCGGAAAAACCCAGTTACTCCTAAAAACGCTTGTACAGCTTTGATATTTTTTGGCACTGGAAACCTGTTGACTGCGTTTGTCTTCTCTATACCGGGCTTTATCTGTCCAGCTTCAACGGTATGCCCTAGGAAGTGAACTGACGACTGGAGAAAACGGCATTTCTTCCATTTGATTTTAAGTCCGGACGCTGCTGCTGCATTTAAAACTTTTTCCATCTTTGTGAAGCATTCATCAGCTGTTACTGCATGTATGATGATGTCATCCATATAGAGATCAAGTACGTCTTCGTTTATCAAATCTTGGAATACATGATTAACAAAACGAATGAAAGCTGCTGGTGAGTTTCGAAATCCAAAAGGAGCTCTTTTAAATTCGAAGAAACCATACTTGACGCAAATGCTGTATATTTCTTGCTGCTTTCCTCGATTGTGGAAAAAACCGTTCTTTAAGTCCATAATAGTGAAGTATTTTGCCTTTTGAAGTTTTTCCAGCACGTCATCAATTACCGGCACTGGGAAGCAGTCCTTAAGCACCATTTTGTTTAACTGACGAAAATCGACGCAAACACGGTTAGTTCCATCTTTCTTTTTGACAATGACAATACGGCTCGCGAAATTTGACGAAGAGCGCCGTATAATACCTGCATCGAGCCACTCGTCAATCTGCTTCTTCACTGCTTCAATCTCGCCAACTGCAATGCGACTTGGTGCGTGTCGGAATGGCATCATATCGCCATCTGGAACAATTTTCAGTTTGACCGGGTATTCAGTAGCAAACCCAGCCGGTTTGTAGTTGTCGATCATTTTTTCACCATGTCTTTGAACTGCGGAGGGATATCAGAATCATTATTTGTCTCCACAACGTTATAGATACTTATCTGATTTGATTCCTTAGTTTCCTCCTCTAACAGAGGAGAAAACTTGTAGCCAGCCGCGGTCGACGTAAAGTTGAACTTGCTGACAAAATCATGACCAAGCAGCGCGTCAAATCCAATAGCATAGTCGGCCACGACAAGAAATTTTTGGGCAACTTGCATGTTGTCGAGCACCCCGTCTGCTATGAAATAGCCCACAGGTCGCATTGTATTGCTGCCTAACCCTCGTAGCGTTGTCATGCTCTTCTGCAGCACTACATCTATGATTTTATTGACCACAGAATTCCTCAGGATTGTGACATCTGCGCCTGTATCCACTAGCGCATCCACTTCTACGTTGTTAATTATCAGCCTTTTTAGTCGCTTGGCATCATAAACAACGTTAATAGCTTTTCCGTTTGGGCATTCTCTTGACATATGTCCACTTTTGTTGCAGCGAAAACACTTCGGATCCCCTTTGCAGTCTTTTCGCAAATGTTCTGCTGAGCCACAGTTAAAACAATGCCGCTTTTTTTTCGCTTCTGCCATACGTGCTATTGTTGTTGTTGGATTTATACTGCTTCATATCTGTGTTTTGATACGTATTTGCCACACTTTCGTAAACCTCATATTTGTCTTTCAACTCTTTGTACGATTTGCAACTATATAGGTTATATTTAAAGTCATTCTGCAGATTCAATCCACTTACGATGTATCGAATTACTGACTCTGTGTCAATAATGCCGCGTGCGGCGATGCGTTTCATTTGTAAAATATATTGGTGAAAACTTTCGTCTTTCTGTTTTATACGTGCACTCAGCTCCTTATGTATTTCGGCACTACACACATACTCACGTTCGAATTCCTCTATTAATAACTGACGTAGCTCTTTATACTCGTATACCGTTGTTGATTCCAAGAATAACTGGGCTGTTCTCGTCATCTTGGCACGGGCTTGCACGTATTTTTGCTTCTCGTTTAGCCCATATGCGTCAGCATTAAGTTCAAAATTTGAAAACCACTGCCGCACTTGCATATTTTCTCCATCGAAATCAGGAATTATTTTCGAAAAATTTTCTACAACCAACTTCGAATCACTTTTGCTTACTTCATCAGCCTGAATTTTTAGCGTCAGCAACTGAACTAACTGCTGTAACATTGCATTGTTTTCGGCAATTTTACTTACATTCTCTTTCCTTTGTCTATCTCTTCCTTGCTCGTTGTTGTTTTTTGATGTCGATTGCTGCAGCTGCACCTTTTCCTGATCCTCCTTTGAATCATACATCTTTGTAATTTTATGTTTTACCGACCGCGTATTGCATAAATGTCTCGCTTGCACTGGTGGTGAAAGCTGCTTACTTTTTACGGTGGTTTTTAGCGACTTAAGTTTTTCACTCATGAACTAACTGCGTATTTTATTCTTTGTATAACGGCTTCTTGACTGCCCGTTACCAACGATTTCGTTTTTTTACTACCAATTTCAGCGTGAATTTCACAAAAATGTTTGAATTTCGTAATTGATTTAACGAATCACGACGGCCTTTTTGCAAATCTTCGAGTGGACAATTGAATGCGGATGAGTTGAAGCGGTTGAGCCCCCAAATGTAAAAAATGATAGGGTTTAGCTACCCTTTATATTTTATTAATTAATGATAAATTCAATCAAGTAGATTGTTAATAATAATGAATTGAAGTATTGAAATAAAGCTAGCACTCGACTAACAACAACGACGATAATGATGAGGTTGATGATGATTCACACAACTGTTGACGACTGAACACTGCTCACGACTGCATACTGCTGTCTCTGCTGATGTCTGACTACTGCTGACTGTTGACTACTCGTAACGACTACTTGATGACTACTGACTACTGCTAACGACTAACTACTGCGGACCACTGCTGATGACTGTGCCTATGTTACATGTATACAAACTCATGTGTAAAGGTGCGTCCCTCCCATGTTAGTTTTGTCATGTAAGCATGGTGGGCGGTAATAGTGGATTTATCGGCTAAGGCGAAAGTCATCGCTATCGGCCGGACTGGTACTCGGTTTGCTTTAAAAATTCGCTGTATAGTTTTACCGATGCATGATCTTCCGGCCCCGGTGTCGATGACGACATTGTATTGGTGATTATAAAATGTGATGGGTAGTGTGTATGAGGCGTGGCTGAGGGTAGTCAAAGGGTAGTCAAGGTAGCCTCAAAGGATTGGACGGCCCGTTGACGTTTCCCGGCCTGCATTGGCAGTGGCGGCTCTGTATCCGCTGTGTGCCGCAGTATGAGCAGAATAGTAGGCGTGGTTGCTGACAATGCTTCCGCAGGTGTCCAGGTTGGCTACATGCCCAAAAGTGGGCTTTTCGCTCATATGCGCTGCTCGATTTTGCGCTACTGGTGTGTGACGGATATGGGTAAATGGAGTTCGTGGTAGAGGTCTGGTGGTTGACATTGCTGGTGTGTGATGGGTATAAATGTGTTACTTCGTTAGCCACTGGTTGGTACGACAATGTGACATTGCTGGGGTGCGACGGGTATGAACGTGTTACATCGTTGGCCACTGGTTGATACGAAGATGTGACATTGCTGGTGTGCGAGGGATATGACTGTGTAACATCGTTGGCCACTGGTTGATACGAAGATGTGACATTGCTGGTGTGCGACGGGTATGAATGTGTTACATTGTTGGGCACATGTTGATATGAAGATGTCATATTTCTGGGGTGTGACTGGTGCTGGTATATTACCTTATTGGCCACTAGGTCTGGTGGCAAAATTAGTCGAGCGGACTGGAACGGCAGGTGGTGTGGAGTGGCTGCGGGTTGAGGCGCTGATTGGCTGTATTGTACTTGTGATATGTTTGGTCGGAATGGCGGTGCGGTAGGACGAAATGGTGGAACGGTAGGACGTAGTGGCAATGGTCGACTTTGCGTCTGAGTGAGTCGTGGGGAAGGTTGTTCTGCCATTAAGCACTCGAAATCTTCGCTTAATGTGATTAAATCGGACAACGTGTTGAACTCTCTTCGCTTTATATAGTGCCGGTAGTCGGGTCGCAAGTTGTCATAAATCCTATCGGGTTTTTCTTCAGCGGTCATTGTGGTATGCCATCGCATCAGGGCTTGAATTGATGTTAGAAACTTCTTGCCCTTTTCTCGGTTGTTTTGCGTACGACTACGAATGCGATCGAGTAGTTGGGTGTAGAACCGCGGTGATAGGAAAAAGCGGCGCAATTCTTCGCTAAATGCTTTCCAAGTAACTAATAGCTCTTTGCTATTCCGGTACCACACCAGCGCGTTCCCTTTCAGCAGTTCGGGTAGTGTACGGACAATGCGATCGAGAGGTATTTGTTAACACTCGGCCAACTCTTCGACGCGTTCCAAAAACTCCAATGGATTATTTGTACCACCGTCGTACCTCACATTCCATTTCCGTACCTTGTCCATTATATCCGCGTCTGACAATCGGTATGCGAATGGTTGCGAAGTACTTGTATCTACTGCTTGTGAGGTGCTTGCTTCTACTCCTGAGTAGGTCCTTGGCGATATTTCATAAATCTTGCTAGTCGGGTTTGGTGCACGTAAGTCCTCCTTTGTTTCGTTTTTCTTTTGTGAAGTACCCGTATCTACTTCTGGGTAGATGATTGCATGTATTTCGCTTCCTTTTCTGGTCGGGGTTAGTTTTTCGCCTGGTTTCATCGTTTTGACTTCGGTGCTTAACCTTTTTCATAGTTCATCGACAGTGCCTGTTGAGTCGATGCCACGATGCTCCAACTCATTGACCAATTCCTCCTTGCGGAGAGAGTACACCGCAGAGGCGTTAAGCTCGGGCTCTAGTGTAGCCATTTATAAAGTAGATTTGTTCAATTTCTGAATTTGGATACTCCCTGGTTGGTGTCCAGCCTATGGTCAGTGGTGACGCATTCACCAATAAATTGCTACACAAATCTACTTTCTGCTGCCTGGTGGGTGTCTCGGTTAAAGGTTGTCGGCTCTGGTATATATATATATATAAGCTTAAATAGATTCCGGTCGGACGGTGATACGACTATTCTAGTCGTCTGGTGTTGATATATATGTTTAAATAACTTCTGGTCGGATGGCAATGTGACTATTCTAGTCAGACGGTATATATATACATATGCTTAAATATTTATATTCCGGTCGGACGGTGATACGACTATTCTAGTCGTCCCTGCTCGGGCGCCAAATTTGTAACAGTCTTTACTCGGGTGACGCTCGCCGGTCACCCAGGGTTCATTCTCCTTCTACTCTTTGTTACAAATTAAAAAGATTTTGTTGGTTTTCGGTTTATATTACAATCGGTTATTTATTCAGTTATTTTTCCTAGTTATACTATACTATGATATACTTATACTTAGAATACGCTTATAATAAGCTGGTTTGTACGCATGATATGCGGGGGAACCAACGGGGCTTGGTTACGATCGAGGCTTTTCGCTTCGACTGCGGAAGAGGCTTGATGGGCGGTTTCTGCTCTTAGATTCGTTGCTTCTGGAGCACACGAGCAGTGTTCAGATGAACAGCGCAGCGCAGTATGGTAAATTACTTAGTACACGACATCGGTAATTCACTGTACTGGAAAAAAGGGCGTGGTCTGCGGGGATAGCTACCACGATGGGAGCATGCGGACTGTCAGTGTCTTATAAATCAATTTATTTGTTCGCGACATACGACGGCAAATGCGAAATAGTTGATTTATTTACAATTTAGCGAAACTGCCTGGTGTTACAACGTCAGCAGTTCGTTATACTGATATAGACAATGTGAGTATAAGTGTACAATATAGCAAAACTGCCTGGTGTTACAACGTCAGCAATTTGTTATATTGATATGACTCGACTCGCTTTGTCATTAAAAAAGGGGCTGTTCGTGTAGAACAGAAGTCAGCGAGAAGCTCTCTTTAGGGAGAATTTGTTGTAAAACACAACGTCTTCGTCCCTTCGAGTAGATGTAGCTGCCTTGCCGCAGTCTATTCTACTCTCGAATAGAAATTACCGCCTACCGCAGTATGTTCTACTCTGATTTTTATGTGTGATCTTAGCCTATAAGTGTGTCTCATTAGTTGGATTTCTTGGGAATTTTGTTTCCACCCTTTTGGAAAAATAGTAGCTTTTCCTATATTGTTCTATATGAGGATTTTTATTAATTATTTTATTATAAATGTTGTCATTAATAAATTTCTATTATTAATCGGATTGTAAACATTTTCCCAGAAAAAAATAATTTCATACAAATTAATTACAACTCCTTCGAAAAATACATTTTTCTGAAAAAATAACTCAAAAGGTTGAGAGCACCTTTTCCTGGTGGTCAACGAAAATTGACCCTTTCAGTGGCGATGGTAACTACGGTTTTCGGAAGTGTGTCAGCGATGTGGAAGATGTTTTCGGTATGTTCAGGTGCAGATAAGGAGGCGGACAACTTTGTCAGTGTGAGTCGAGCCAGGCTTAAATCTTCTTGTTGACTGCCATGGCCCATACATACGAGTCTTGGTTAAGGAATTTGGATGCACCTACACCATGCATGACGTTTTTCAACAACTGAAGTCGCGCACCCTGAGTCCGTGAAGAGGTACGTGATGGAGACGCAACAGCCTGTTGATACTTTGCACCGAAATATTAACACACGGTTAAAAGAACTAAACAAAATTATATTTTTAATTTAACTACAGTACAATGAGACGTTGTGCTAGTCAGTTCTGAAATATTATAATAATTGTAATAGCTAGTGCGCGCATATATCAAGGTTGCAAATGTCGATGAAGCTCAATGCTCCACAACAAAATCGGTTAAGTTTCTTGGTGTACGACGTTCCCACTGAAGACAATTGGTGTGCTGTAGAGGTTCCTCACCATTTTTTGAGACACTGTTAAGGGAGACACTGTTATGAGACACTGTTAAGTAAGACACTGTTATGAGGCACTGTTAACACTGTTATGAGACACTTTTAAATTAAACCATGTTGAAGCTATTGTGGAAACTAAGCAATTTCTCAAGCGATCCGCATGAAATTCGGAATGTAGGACTAAGATGCGAATATCAGCTTCCTGTACAGCTTTTCGGTTTCTACTAACGATGTAAATATCGTCTGCGTAAGCCAGTATCTGAATGAAGACTTCTTCCTATGGAAATTCTAGAATATGATCATTATGGTCTGGAATTTCTGGAACCAAGCAATTTCTCAAGCGATTCGCATGAAGTTCTGAATGTAGGACTAAGATTCGACAGAATATCTTCCTATGGATATTCTGGAATAAGATCATTATGGTCTGGAATTTCTGGAACCAAGCAATTTCTCAGCGATTCGCATGAAATTCACAATTTTTGACTAAGATCCGACTATAAGACTTCTTTCTATGGAATTTCTAGAATATGATCATTATGGCCTGGAATTTCTGGAGCAAAGCAATTGCTCAAGCGATTCGCATGAAATTCGGAATGTAGGACTAAAATGCGACTATAAGACTTGTTCATATGGAAATTCTGGAATGATAATTTTGGGAACAAGGCAATTTCTCAAGCGATTCGCATGAAATTCGGAATGTAGGACTAAGATGCTAGTGTAAGACTTGTTCCTATGGAAATTCTGGAATATGAACATTATGGTCCAAAATTTCGGGAACAAAGCAATTTCTGAAGCGATTCGCAAGAAATTCGGAATGTCAGGACTAAGATGCGACTTTAAGTCTGGTTCCAATAGAAATTCTGGGATATAGTCATTATGATCTGGAATTTTAGAAACTATACCATTTTGAGATGTTCGTTGGTGTATCCGTTACACAGACGATTATTGTTTTTTTCTTTCGTCTCGGGCAGATGTTGTCACGCTCAAATCATAGCCTTTTGGATATCAACGTACAAACACTCAACGAATGAACAGACAAACATAGTAGGCAAGCGAGCGCTGAACGTTAAAAGCATTTTGTCATTTACAGACACAATATGGGATATTGGGTCGGTATTGATTCCCGACTTGTATGTATTGATAGATATTAGCATGTATTAATAGATATTATTCATATGTATTAAAGTCTGGGGACTTCTCTAAATAAGAACACAATTTTCGAATAAAGGGGATCTGCCAATTTTCGTTGAAACTTTGCATCGTTCCTGACAATTTACTGTACACGACGCAGTAAATAGATATAATTAAATATAACAAGAAATATACTAGTCAAGCAGATATCTGTTAAGTTTCAGACAGTGTCAGTGATCTAAATATAAGTAGGGAGTTTCTTGATTGGCTAAATATTTCCATTCCTGAATGTGAACAGGAAATAAAAATTAAAAGGAAAAAAAGGAAGAACACCAAGTGTTTGTTCAAATTTTCGCAACACGACTGCGGGGTGAGGCTTACCTTTTAGTCACATCGAATCCAATAAGCTCTTTCGAGGAAACCAAAAAACTCATTACTCGAAACTATTTACCAAGGAAAACTTACAAGAATTGGTAAATAAACTAATATCCATTAGACAATAACCTTTGGAAACTCTTATCGCTTTTACCGCAAGGATAAAGTAGATGCTGGTACTTTGCAAGGAGGTGGCAGATCAGAAGTACGGCGCTGTACGAGCTCCAGCTGTGAAATCACTGCTTGAGGATTTTGCCAAGAATACACTAAAAAGTGGTGTCACAAACCCTTATCTTTGTCACTATTTACCATACCATAGGGGATGAGACTTTAGACACACTGATACAAAAGACGTTAGGCATGGAAAAATTTCAACAAGCAGTTTTTCACGCACAAAAAAACCCCAATATACCTCTGTATCCTCCTATCTAATTTCCTAGAAACTACACAGATAATTTTCTGATCCCTGGGCCCATGTTTCACAGCAACAGCTTTGCAAAATCACAACACCAGATGAACCCACAAGCAGTATCTTTAAGTCCAAGTTCTAGTTCACAAAGCACCAAGGTCCCACAGTCGCAAGGACAATGTACGTTTTAGCAAAGATTTTCACACAATTACTGCCAGCATAATTTGTAGTTTTTATAATAAAAAACGCAATATCTATATATTGTATTACAAGAAAAAATACACCTTTCTGTTATCATTGCAAGATGAACAACCATGATATTCGTGATTGTCTCCATGTAACGAAATGTCGAAACGTCCGAGGGTGGGTGTTCAGGCCCACAATAGTAAATTTGTTTTTGCCTGAAAAAAAACATCAATCGCGCAATATTAAAAGGGAAATACAATTATACCAAGGGCAACAAAAACAATAATAGAAAAATATAATTTTTTCGAAAGGCAGAAAATAGAATTCCCAAAAAGCCTTTACACACACCCGCGTATAATGCGAAATTCTTTCATTTTCGTAGTGGAGCAATACAACATTTATTGTAGTAAAGCAAATAAAGCGTTTCGCTTAAATTAGTAGGTACGCACTGAATGCTAATGCCAGTGACGCTACGCTACTCCAACTCAACTGCTGGCTGCACGCTACATTAGGTAACACCGCAACTATTACACTTGTTCCCCTATGGTAGGTACGCACTGAATGCGAATGCCAGTGACGCTACGCTACTCCGACATTGCTGCTAGCTACACACTGCAGTAGGTAACACCGCAATTAATACATTTGTTTTTTTTTGTAGTAGGTAACGCACTCAATACGAATGTCAGTGACGCTACCCTACTCCGTATCCCGACAGCCTGACCGAAAATACGCTTAGTTATTATTATTTGGTGGCAGCCTTCAGCAGAGTAGGGGGAATAACACAGAAATACATGTGGCCGCAACTAAATGGTGGAAGTGCGATCAAACGGTTCTAATGGAACGTACGCTTACTGTATAGAGCTCGAGCTGCACAGCAGCTAGCCGATACCCTGTCCAAATATAATGCTGTCATAACAGCGATTCAGGAGATGCAGTGGACGGGGAAGTGTCTTACAAAAATCAGAATATGACACATATTACAGCTGTCTTGCAAGACATCATTTGCTCGGGATGGAGTTTCTAGTCAGCAAAAGAATGAAACCCACCGTTATCGGCCTTAAGGCAGCAAATGAACGGCTATGCACCCTTTTCGTGCGGGGCAGATTTAAAAACATAAGCCTTATAAATGTTCACGCACTACAGAGAATTCCCCACATGATAAAAAAGAAGAATTCTTTGAATCAGTTGAACGGGAACTTCTTGCCTGTCGTCAGTATGACGTAAAAATCATTCTGGGGGACAACTTCTATAAAATTTGAAGAAAATCGATTTAATTTTTTTTAAAAACAATTTTTGGACCCTTGGGGCCCGGGGTATTGAATTTTTTTACAAAAAGTGTTGTCCATCGAAGATACACATGTGTATAAAACTTTACCAAAATCGGGTTAATTTTTATTTTAAATTTGTATGAGACCCCACGATCCCAGGGCCCGGCGTCTGTAAAATTTTACAAACAGTGTTGTCCATCGGAGATAACAGAGTATATAAAATTTGAAAAAATTTGGGTAAATTTTTTTTTTTTTTGATGTCTGCAAAATTTAAAAAAAAAGTGTTGTCTATCGGAGATACACACGTATATAATATTTGAAGAAAATCGGGTTAAGTTTTTTAAAAAATGTGTTGGGGCCCTATGACCCTGGGGCCCGTGGTCTCCAAAATTTGTACAAAAAGTGTTGTCGATCGGAGATACATATGTGTCGGATATTTTTTTTAAAATTTTATGTGGGCCAATTTTAATAGAAAGTTTTGTCTCCGGAAATACACATGTGTGCAATTTCAATAAAATCGGGCTTTGGAAAGTGAGTTTAAAATTGATCGCAAGATTCCACGAAAAACAGACCGACCGACAGACAGACGTGCCACGTAAACTTGTAAACTCTCTGATCGGAGATGCGATTTTGTGGTGAAATTTCTCATTTGGTGGTAAAGACATAGCAGCCACAGCGCACGGTTGGTGCGACGTACACACAACGACATACGAAGTACCACTAAAATTCTTTCTTTTGAGTTGAGTTAAGCTGTAAAGCAGTGTGAGTGCGTAACCAGTTCTTCGAATACTCGTATTATTGTCCAAAACCCAAATTAAGAATGCACTCACACAACTGAGTATACAAAATACAACACATTTCAATTGCGGAACCATTCAGTTTTGTATAAAAATATTTGTTCTACTTCCTCTTGATATCTCTATACTCTCTGCTGCAACACAACAACAAAACAACCGCAATCGTAAAGCAAGCAGCCCTGCTAACAGCGCATCAGCTCATCAGCGCACACAGAACACAGTCATCATAGTTTGATATGACTATGAAAACTTAAAAAATTTGTTTGTAATCCCGCAGCTGTTTGAAATTTTATTAGAAAGTATTGTCACCGGAAATATAAATGTGTGCAAAATTTCAATAAAATCGGGTTTTGGGAAGTGGGTTAAAAATTGATCAGAAAATCTGACTAGCCAGCCAGCCAGGCACTCAAAGTTAATAAAGAGAATTTATTAAATAAAAAAAATAAATTTGTTTTATAATTTGTAACGCCTCCGATAAGAAACGAACCCTGGGTCCGGCGAGCGTTACCCAGCAAACACTGTTACAAATTTGGCGCCGACTGACCGAAAAGAAAACTATATCTACCGAAGCTTACCAGAAATATAGCCGATCAAAGCACCCAAAATAAAGCTTTTGATTTTTGCCGACCGAACAACTGTTTTAGTAGAGCTGCCAACCAGCCGAAATTATACAAAGAGGTGAAAGCGTCACTAAGTAGCAGAGCCATCAAGTGGTGAGTGGGTCAACTAAAACTCACATTACCAGAACAGAGTCACCGAGTGAGAGTTGGACAATCTTTTATTAGCGGAAAATAAGCATAGAACTATAATATCTACCGCAGAAATAATTCTTAGTGCGTCTGAAATATATCTGCTCCGGAAAGAGGAGCTAGTAGCCGTATTGGGCCGACGTGGTACCAACAGCACGGGCAGTGTGGATGACCAGCGCAAACGGCTGTCTAGTGACGTTAAGCAGCATAAATCCTTTGAAGATTTACGCACACTAGGTAAGCAGTCAAGCGGCAAGGGAAACCTCCCCATACCACCTCCAATAACAACAATACCGACTATCTCATAAACGCCATCCGAAATGAAGTTGAACTCTCTACAGTCTGACCGTCCCCCCACAACCTACCGTCCGTCCGATGCCAACATCATGGACAAAGTTCAAAAGTAGAAGTCCGGTATGACGGAAATAGTGACCCACTTGAATTCCTGGAACGAGCAGAAGAATTATCTGATTGTTATCAGATACCGCTCGACCACATCGTTCGTACCTTACCCGAACTATTAAAAGCTACTGCACTGGTCTGGTACAGGAACAACAAAGAGTTCATATGCAGTTGGAAAGAATTCAGCCATCAACTACGCCAATTCTTCTTGCCACGACACTATACCGCTCAACTTCTCGACCGCATACGAAACTGTACTCAGATGGCTAGAGAGAAAGGGAAAGACTTTATAACCGCCATTCAAGCCATGATGAGATAGATGGCAAGCATCATTAACGGCCGAGGAAAAACTTGATCGGATTTATGATAATCTTCGACCCGAGTACCGCCACTATATCAAGCGGCGGGATTTCGTTACCTTGGCCGCGTTGACAGAATTAGCTAGGTGGGAAATGCCAGCGGGTTGTCCAATATCGTGAGACTTTAGACACCACCACCACCGTCACCCCTAGTCGCACCATATACACCTTACCGATCCGCTTTGCGCAGCAGTCGTTCAAGGCAGTGATGGACACCGGTGCATAAAGATCAAGCATGGGCAGATCATTCAGAGGGATTTACGTTCTCTTTGGCCGACAAATCCACCGTCACTGCCCACCAGGCGTATACGCTCCGATTTAGTTGGGGAAATTGTAAGTTCGAGCAAGAGTTTGCCTACATACCAAACATAATGCACAAGTTATTGTCAAAACACCATTTCACCATAAATCGAGGAAACGAGACTATAGTATCCCAGATAGACTCAAAGTTGCCGAGAATCCGAAGTTTCGCAACGAAGAAAAAACCAACCAGACAAGTAGGGAGTTTCTTGATTGGCTAAATATTTCCATTCCTGAATGTGAACAGGAAATAAAAATTAAAAGGAAAAAAAAGGAAGAACACCAAGTGTTTGTTCAAATTTTCGCAACACGACTGCGGGGTGAGGCTTACCTTTTAGTCACATCGAATCCAATAAGCTCTTTCGAGGAAACCAAAAAACTCATTACTCGAAACTATTTACCAAGGAAAACTTATCAAGAATTGGTAAATAAACTAATATCCATTAGACAATAACCTTTGGAAACTCTTATCGCTTTTACCGCAAGGGTAAAGTAGATGCTGGTTCTTTGCAAGGAGGTGGCAGATCAGAAGTACGGCGCTGTACGAGCTCCAGCTGTGAAATCACTGCTTGAGGATTTTGCCAAGAATGCACTAAAAAGTGGTGTCACAAACCCTTATCTTTGTCACTATTTACCATACCATAGGGGACGAGACTTTAGACACACTGATACAAAAGACGTTAGGCATGGAAAAATTTCAACAAGCAGTTTTTCACACACAAAAAAACCCCAATATACCTCTGTATTCTCTTATCTAATTTCCTAGAAACTACACAGATAATTTTCTGATCCCTGGGCCCATGTTTCACAACAACAGCTTTGCAAAATCACAACACCAGATGAACCCACAAGCAGTGTCTTTAAGTCCAAGTTCTAGTTCACAAAGCACCAAGGTCCCACAGTCGCAAGGACAAAATGTACGTTTTAGCAAAGATTTTCACACAATTACTGCCAGCATAATTTGTAGTTTTTGTAATAAAAAACGCAATATCTATATATTGTATTACAAGAAAAAATACACCTTTCTGTTATCATTGCAAGATGAACAACCATGATATTCGTGATTGTCTCCATGTAACGAAATGTCGAAACGTCCGAGGGTGGGTGTTCAGGCCCACAATAGTAAATTTGTTTTTGCCTGAAAAAAAACATCAATCGCGCAATATTAAAAGGGAAATACAATTATACCAAGGGCAACAAAAACAATAATAGAAAAATATAATTTTTTCGAAAGGCAGAAAATAGAATTCCCAAAAAGCCTTTACACACACCCGCGTATAATGCGAAATTCTTTCATATTCGTAGTGGAGCAATACAACATTTATTGTAGTAAAGCAAATAAAGCGTTTCGCTTAAATTAGTAGGTACGCACTGAATGCTAATGCCAGTGACGCTACGCTACTCCAACTCTACTGCTGGCTGCACGCTACATTAGGTAACACCGCAACTATTACACTTGTTCCCCTATGGTAGGTACGCATTGAATGCGAATGCCAGTGACGCTACGCTACTCCGACATTGCTGCTAGCTACTCACTGCAGTAGGTAACACCGCAATTAATACATTTGTTTTTTTTGTAGTAGGTAACGTACTCAATACGACAGCCCGACCGAAAATACGCTTAGTTATTATTATTTGGTGGCAGCCTTCAGCAGAGTAGGGGGAATAACACAGAAATACATGTGGCCGCAACTATCTCTAAATGGTGGAAGTGCGATCAAACGGTTCAAGAATTTTCTCATGGAACCTACGCTCACTGTATAGAGCTCGAGCTGCACAGCAGCTAGCCGATACCCTGTCCAAACATCATGCTGTCATAACAGCGATTCAGGAGATGCGGTGGACGGGGAAGTGTCTTACAAAAATCAGAATATGACACATATTACAGCTGTCTTGCAAGACATCATGTGCTCGGGATGGAGTTTCTAGTCAGCAAAAGAATGAAACCCACCGTTATCGGCTTTAAAGCAGCAAATGAACGGCTATGCACCCGTTTCGTGCGGGGCAGATTTAAAAACATAAGCCTTATAAATGTTAACGCACTACAGAGAATTCCCCACATGATAAAAAAGAAGAATTCTTTGAATCAGTTGAACGGGAACTTCTTGCCTGTCGTCAGTATGACGTAAAAATCATTCTGGGGGACAACTTCTATAAAATTTGAAGAAAATCGAGTTAATTTATTTAAAAACAATTTTTGGACCCTGGGGGCCCGGGGTATCGAAATTTTTTACAAAAAGTGTTGTCCATCGGAGATACACATGTGTATAAAACTTTGCCAAAATCGGGTTAATTTTTATTTTAAATTTGTATGAGACCCCACGATCCCAGGGCCCGGCGTCTGTAAAATTTTACAAACAGTGTTGTCCATCGGAGATAACAGAGTATATAAAATTTGAAAAAATTTGGGTAAATTTTTTTAAAAAATTTGTTGGGGCCTTATGACTTGTACAAAAAGTGTTGTCGATCGGAGATACATATGTGTCGGATATTTTTTTTTAAATTTTATGTGGGCAAATTTTAATAGAAAGTTTTGTCTCCGGAAATACACATGTGTGCAATTTCAATAAAATCAGGCTTTGGAAAGTGAGTTTAAAATTGATCGCAAGATTCCATGAAAAACAGACCGACCGACAGACAGACGTGCCACGGGCAATCAAATTTAAAAATTGAAATTTTTCTTGTAAACTCTCTGATCGGAGATGCGATTTTGTGGTGAAATTTCCCATTTGGTGGTAAAGACATAGCAGCCACAGCGCACGGTTGGTGCGACGTACACACAACGACGTACGAAGTACCACTAAAATTCTTTCTTTTGAGTTGAGTTAAGCTGTAAAGCAGTGTGAGTGCGTAACCAGTTCTTCGAATACTCGTATTATTGTCCAAAACCCAAATTAAGAATGCACTCACACAACTGAGTATACAAAATACAACACATTTCAATTGCGGAACCATTCAGTTTTGTATAAAAATATTTGTTCTACTTCCTCTTGATATCTCTATACTCTCTGCTGCAACACAACAACAAAACAACCGCAATCGTAAAGCAAGCAGCCCTGCTAACAGCGCATCAGCTCATCAGCGCACACAGGACACAGTCATCATAGTATGATATGACTATGAAAACTTAAAAAATTTGTTTGTAATCCCGCAGCTGTTTGAAATTTTATTAGAAAGTATTGTCACCGAAAATATACATGTGTGCAAAATTTCAATAAAATCGGGTTTTGGGAAGTGGGTTAAAAATTGATCAGAAAATCTGACCAGCCAGCCAGCCAGGCACTCCAAGTTAATATAGAGAATTTATTAAATAAAAAAAAATAAATTTGTTTTATAATTTGTAACGCCTCCGATAAGAAACGAACCCTGGGTCCGGCGAGCGTTACCCAGCAAACACTGTTACAAATTTGGCGCCGACTGACCGAAAAAACTATATCTACCGAAGCTTACCAGAAATATAGCCGATCAAAGCACCCAAAATAAAGCTTTTGATTTTTGCCGACCGAACAACTGTTTTAGTAGAGCTGCCAACCAGCCGAAATTATACAAAGAGGTGAAAGCGTCACTAAGTAGCAGAGCCATCAAGTGGTGAGTGGGTCAACTAAAACTCACATTACCAGAACAGAGTCACCGAGTGAGAGTTGGACAAACTTTTATTGGCGGAAAATAAGCTATTAAAAGCTACTGCATTGGTCTGGTACAGGAACGACAAAGAGTTCCTATGCAGTTGGAAAGAATTCAGCCATCAACTACGCCAATTCTTCTTGCCACGACGCTATACCGCTCAACTTCTCGACCGCATACGAAACTGTACTCAGATGGCTAGAGAGAAAGGGAAAGACTTTATCACCGCCATTCAAGCCATGATGAGATAGATGGCAAGCATCATTAACGGCCGAGGAAAAACTTGATTGGATTTATGATAATCTTCGACCCGAGTACCGCCACTATATCAAGCGGCGGGATTTCGTTACCTTGGCCGCGTTGACAGAATTAGCTAGGTGGGAAATGCCAGCGGGTTGTCCAATATCGTGAGACTTTAGACACCACCACCACCGTCACCCCTAGTCGCACCGTATACACCTTACCGATCCGATTTGTGCAGCAGTCGTTCAAGGCAGTGATTGACACCGGTGCATAAAGATCAAGCATGGGCAGATCATTCAGAGGGATTTACGTTCTCTTTGGCCGACAAATCCACCGTCACTGCCCACCAGGCGTATACGCTCCGATTTAGTTGGGGAAATTGTAAGTTCGAGCAAGAGTTCGAGCAAGAGGAAAACTTATCAAGAATTGGTAAATAAACTAATATCCATTAGACAATAACCTTTGGAAACTCCTATCGCTTTTACCGCAAGGGTAAAGTAGATGCTGGTTCTTTGCAAGGAGGTGGCAGATCAGAAGTACGGCGCTGTACGAGCTCCAGCTGTGAAATCACTGCTTGAGGATTTTGCCAAGAATGCACTAAAAAGTGGTGTCACAAACCCTTATCTTTGTCACTATTTACCATACCATAGGGGACGAGACTTTAGACACACTGATACAAAAGACGTTAGGCATGGAAAAATTTCAACAAGCAGTTTTTCACACACAAAAAAACCCCAATATACCTCTGTATTCTCTTATCTAATTTCCTAGAAACTACACAGATAATTTTCTGATCCCTGGGCCCATGTTTCACAACAACAGCTTTGCAAAATCACAACACCAGATGAACCCACAAGCAGTGTCTTTAAGTCCAAGTTCTAGTTCACAAAGCACCAAGGTCCCACAGTCGCAAGGACAAAATGTACGTTTTAGCAAAGATTTTCACACAATTACTGCCAGCATAATTTGTAGTTTTTGTAATAAAAAACGCAATATCTATATATTGTATTACAAGAAAAAATACACCTTTCTGTTATCATTGCAAGATGAACAACCATGATATTCGTGATTGTCTCCATGTAACGAAATGTCGAAACGTCCGAGGGTGGGTGTTCAGGCCCACAATAGTAAATTTGTTTTTGCCTGAAAAAAAACATCAATCGCCCAATATTAAAAGGGAAATACAATTATACCAAGGGCAACAAAAACAATAATCGAAAAATATAATTTTTTCGAAAGGCAGAAAATAGAATTCCCAAAAAGCCTTTACACACACCCGCGTATAATGCGAAATTCTTTCATATTCGTAGTGGAGCAATACAACATTTATTGTAGTAAAGCAAATAAAGCGTTTCGCTTAAATTAGTAGGTACGCACTGAATGCTAATGCCAGTGACGCTACGCTACTCCAACTCTACTGCTGGCTGCACGCTACATTAGGTAACACCGCAACTATTACACTTGTTCCCCTTTGGTAGGTACGCACTGAATGCGAATGCCAGTGACGCTATGCTACTCCGACATTGCTGCTAGCTACACACTGCAGTAGGTAACACCGCAATTAAAACATTTGTTTTTTTTTGTAGTAGGTAACGCACTCAATACGAATGTCACTGACGCTACCCTACTCCGTATCCCGACAGCCCGACCGAAAATACGCTTAGTTATTATTATTTGGTGGCAGCCTTCAGCAGAGTAGGGGGAATAACACAGAAATACATGTGGCCGCAACTATCTCTAAATGGTGGAAGTGCGATCAAACGGTTCTCATGGAACGTACGCTCACTGTATAGAGCTCGAGCTGCACAGCAGCTAGCCGATAACCTGTCCAAATATAATGCTGTCAAACCAGCGATTCAGGAGATGCGGTGGACGGGGAAGTGTCTTACAAAAATCAGAATATGACACATATTACAGCTGTCTTGCAAGACATCATGTGCTCGGGATGGAGTTTCTAGTCAGCAAAAGAATGAAACCCACCGTTATCGGCTTTAAAGCAGCAAATGAACGGCTATGCACCCGTTTCGTGCGGGGCAGATTTAAAAACATAAGCCTTATAAATGTTCACGCAATACAGAGAATTCCCCACATGATAAAAAAGAAGAATTCTTTGAATCAGTTGAACGGGAACTTCTTGCCTGTCGTCAGTATGACGTAAAAATCATTCTGGGGGACAACTTCTATAAAATTTGAAGAAAATCGATTTAATGTTTTTTAAAAACAATTTTTGGACCCTTGGGGCCCGGGGTATCGAAGTTTTTTACAAAAAGTGTTGTCCATCGGAGATACACATGTGTATAAAACTTTACCAAAATCGGGTTAATTTTTATTTTAAATTTGTATGAGACCCCACGATCCCAGGTCCCGGCGTCTGCAAAATTTTACAAACAGTGTTGTCCATCGGAGATAACAGAGTATATAAAATTTGAAAAAATTTGGGTACATTTTTTTTTTTTTGATGTCTGCAAAATTTAAAAAAAAGTGTTGTCTATCGGAGATACACACGTATATAATATTTGAAGAAAATCGGGTTAAGTTTTTTAAAAAATGTGTTGGGGCCCTATGACCCTAGGGCCCGTGGTCTCCAAAATTTGTACAAAAAGTGTTGTCGATCGGAGATACATATGTGTCGGATATTTTTTTTAAAATTTTATGTGGGCAAATTTTAATAGAAAGTTTTGTCTCCGGAAATACACATGTGTGCAATTTCAATAAAATCGGGCTTTGGAAAGTGAGTTTAAAATTGATCGCAAGATTCCACGAAAAACAGACCGACCGACAGACAGACGTGCCACGGGCAATCGAATTTAAAAATTGAAATTTTTCTTGTAAACTCTCTGATCGGAGATGCGATTTTGTGGTGAAATTTCTCATTTGGTGGTAAAGACATAGCAGCCACAGCGCACGGTTGGTGCGACGTACACACAACGACATACGAAGTACCACTAAAATTCTTTCTTTTGAGTTGAGTTAAGCTGTAAAGCAGTGTGAGTGCGTAACCAGTTCTTCGAATACTCGTATTATTGTCCAAAACCCAAATTAAGAATGCACTCACACAACTGAGTATACAAAATACAACACATTTCAATTGCGGAACCATTCAGTTTTGTATAAAAATATTTGTTCTACTTCCTCTGGATATCTCTATACTCTCTGCTGCAACACAACAACAAAACAACCGCAATCGTAAAGCAAGCAGCCCTGCTAACAGGGCATCAGCTCATCAGCGCACACAGAACACAGTCATCATAGTATGATATGACTATGAAAACTTAAAAAATTTGTTTGTAATCCCGCAGCTGTTTGAAATTTTATTAGAAAGTATTGTCACCGGAAATATACATGTGTGCAAAATTTCAATAAAATCGGGTTTTGGGAAGTGGGTTAAAAATTGATCAGAAAATCTGACTAGCCAGCCAGACAGGCACTCAAAGTTAATATAGAGAATTTATTAAATAAAAAAAAATAAATTTGTTTTATAATTTGTAACGCCTCCGATAAGAAACGAACCCTGGGTCCGGCGAGCGTTACCCAGCAAACACTGTTACAAATTTGGCGCCGACTGACCGAAAAGAAAACTATATCTACCGAAGCTTACCAGAAATATAGCCGATCAAAGCACCCAAAATAAAGCTTTTGATTTTTGCCGACCGAACAACTGTTTTAGTAGAGCTGCCAACCAGCCGAAATTATACAAAGAGGTGAAAGCGTCACTAAGTAGCAGAGCCATCAAGTGATGAGTGGGTCAACTAAAACTCACATTACCAGAACAGAGTCACCGAGTGAGAGTTGGACAAACTTTTATTAGCGGAAAATAAGCATAGAACTATAATATCTACCGCAGAAATAATTCTTAGTGCGTCTGAAATATATCTGCTCCGGAAAGAGGAGCTAGTAGCCGTATTGGGCCGACGTGGTACCAACAGCACGGGCAGTGTGGATGACCGGCGCAAACGGCTGTCTAGTGACGTTAAGCAGCATAAATCCTTTGGAGATTTACGCACACTAGGTACGCAGTCAAGCGGCAAGGGAAACCTCCCCATACCACCTGCAATAACAACAATACCGACTATCTCATAAACGCCATCCGAAATGAAGTTGAACTATCTACAGTCTGACCGTCCCCCCACAACCTACCGTCCGTCCGATGCCAACATCATGGACAAAGTTCAAAAGTAGAAGTCCGGTATGACGGAAATAGTGACCCACTTGAATTCCTGGAACGAGTAGAAGAATTATCTGATTGTTATCAGATACCGCTCGACCGCATCGTTCGTACCTTACCCGAACTATTAAAAGCTACTGCACTGGTCTGGTACAGGAACAACAAAGAGTTCCTATGCAGTTGGAAAGAATTCAGCCATCAAGTACGCCAATTCTTCTTGCCACGACGCTATACCGCTCAACTTCTCGACCGCATACGAAACTGTACTCAGATGGCTAGAGAGAAAGGGAAAGACTTTATGACCGCCATTCAAGCCATGATGAGATAGATGGCAAGCATCTTTAACGGCCGAGGAAAAACTTGATCGGATTTATGATAATCTTCGACCCGAGTACCGCCACTATATCAAGCGGTGGGATTTCGTTACCTTGGCCGCGTTGACAGAATTAGCTAGGTGGGAAATGCCAGCGGGTTGTCCAATATCGTGAGACTTAAGACACCACCACCACCGTCACCCCTAGTCGCACCGTATACACCTTACCGATCCGATTTGCGCAGCAGTTGTTCAAGGCAGTAATTGAAACCGGTGCATAAAGATCAAGCATGGGCAGATCATTCAGAGGGATTTACGTTCTCTTTGGCCGACAAATCCACCGTCACTGCCCACCAGGCGTATACGCTCCGATTTAGTTGGGGAAATTGTAAGTTCGAGCAAGAGTTTGCCTACATACCAAACATAATGCACAAGTTATTGTCTAAACACCATTTCACCATAAATCGAGGAAACGAGACTATAGTATCCCAGATAGACTCAAAGATTCCGAGAATCCGAAGTTTCGCAACGAAGAAAAAACCAACCAGACAAGTAGGGAGTTTCTTGATTGGCTAAATATTTCCATTCCTGAATGTGAACAGGAAATAAAAATTAAAAGGAAAAAAAAGGAAGAACACCAAGTGTTTGTTCAAATTTTCGCAACACGACTGCGGGGTGAGGCTTACCTTTTAGTCACATCGAATCCAATAAGCTCTTTCGAGGAAACCAAAAAACTCATTACTCGAAACTATTTACCAAGGAAAACTTATCAAGAATTGGTAAATGAACTAATATCCATTAGACAATAACCTTTGGAAACTCTTATCGCTTTTACCGCAAGGATAAAGTAGATGCTGGTTCTTTGCAAGGAGGTGGCAGATCAGAAGTACGGCGCTGTACGAGATCCAGCTGTGAAATCACTGCTTGAGGATTTTGCCAAGAATGCACTAAAAAGTGGTATCACAAACCCTTATCTTTGTCACTATTTACCATACCATAGGGGAAGAGACTTTAGACACACTGATACAAAAGACGTTAGGCATGGAAAAATTTCAACAAGCAGTTTTTCACACACAAAAAAACCCCAATATACCTCTGTATCCTCCTATCTAATTTCCTAGAAACTACACAGATAATTTTCTGATCCCTGGGCCCATGTTTCACAACAACAGCTTTGCAAAATCACAACACCAGATGAACCCACAAGCAGTATCTTTAAGTCCAAGTTCTAGTTCAAAAAGCACCAAGGTCCCACAGTAGCAAGGACAAAATGTACGTTTTAGCAAAGATTTTCACACAATTACTGCCAGCATAATTTGTAGTTTTTGTAATAAAAAACGCAATATCTATATATTGTATTACAAGAAAAAATACACCTTTCTGTTATCATTGCAAGATGAACAACCATGATATTCGTGATTGTCTCCATGTAACGAAATGTCGAAACGTCCGAGGGTGGGTGTTGAGGCCCACAATAGTAAATTTGTTTTTGCCTGAAAAAAAACATCAATCGCGCAATATTAAAAGGGAAATACAATTATACCAAGGGCAACAAAAACAATAATAGAAAATTTTTTCGAAAGGCAGAAAATAGAATTCCCAAAAAGCCTTTACACACACCCGCGTATAATGCGAAATTCTTTCATATTCGTAGTGGAGCAATACAACATTTATTGTAGTAAAGCAAATAAAGCGTTTCGCTTAAATTAGTAGGTACGCACTGAATGCTAATGCCAGTGACGCTACGCTACTCCAACTCTACTGCTGGCTGCACGCTACATTAGGTAACACCGCAACTATTACACTTGTTCCCCTTTGGTAGGTACGCACTGAATGCGAATGCCAGTGACGCTATGCTACTCCGACATTGCTGCTAGCTACACACTGCAGTAGGTAACACCGCAATTAAAACATTTGTTTTTTTTTGTAGTAGGTAACGCACTCAATACGAATGTCACTGACGCTACCCTACTCCGTATCCCGACAGCCCGACCGAAAATACGCTTAGTTATTATTATTTGGTGGCAGCCTTCAGCAGAGTAGGGGGAATAACACAGAAATACATGTGGCCGCAACTATCTCTAAATGGTGGAAGTGCGATCAAACGGTTCTCATGGAACGTACGCTCACTGTATAGAGCTCGAGCTGCACAGCAGCTAGCCGATAACCTGTCCAAATATAATGCTGTCAAACCAGCGATTCAGGAGATGCGGTGGACGGGGAAGTGTCTTACAAAAATCAGAATATGACACATATTACAGCTGTCTTGCAAGACATCATGTGCTCGGGATGGAGTTTCTAGTCAGCAAAAGAATGAAACCCACCGTTATCGGCTTTAAAGCAGCAAATGAACGGCTATGCACCCGTTTCGTGCGGGGCAGATTTAAAAACATAAGCCTTATAAATGTTCACGCACTACAGAGAATTCCCCACATGATAAAAAAGAAGAATTCTTTGAATCAGTTGAACGGGAACTTCTTACCTGTCGTCAGTATGACGTAAAAATCATTCTGGGGGACAACTTCTATAAAATTTGAAGAAAATCGAGTTAATTTTTTTAAAAACAATTTTTGGACCCTGGGGGCCCGGGATATCGAAATTTTTTACAAAAAGTGTTGTCCATCGGAGATACACATGTGTATAAAACTTTATCAAAATCGGGTTAATTTTTATTTTAAATTTGTATGAGACCCCACGATCCCAGGGCCCGGCGTCTGTAAAATTTTACAAACAGTGTTGTCCATCGGAGATAACAGAGTATATAAAATTTGAAAAAATTTGGGTAAATTTTTTTTAAAAAATTTGTTGGGCCCCATGACCCTGATGTCTGCAAAATTTAAAAAAAAAGTATTGTCTATCGGAGATACACACGTATATAATATTTGAAGAAAATCGGGTTAAGTTTTTTAAAAAATGTGTTGGGGCCCTATGACCCTGGGGCCCGTGGTCTCCAAAATTTGTACAAAAAGTGTTGTCGATCGGAGATACATATGTGTCGGATATTTTTTTTTTAATTTTATGTGGGCAAATTTTAATAGAAAGTTTTGTCTCCGGAAATACACATGTGTGCAATTTCAATAAAATCGGGCTTTGGAAAGTGAGTTTAAAATTGATCGCAAGATTCCACGAAAAACAGACCGACCGACAGACAGACGTGCCACGGGCAATCAAATTTAAAAATTGAAAAGTGGTGTCACAAACCCTTATCTTTGTCACTATTTACCATACCATAGGGGACGAGACTTTAGACACACTGATACAAAAGACGTTAGGCATGGAAAAATTTCAACAAGCAGTTTTTCACACACAAAAAAACCCCAATATACCTCTGTATCCTCCTATCTAATTTCCTAGAAACTACACAGATAATTTTCTGATCCCTGGGCCCATGTTTCACAACAACAGCTTTGCAAAATCACAACACCAGATGAACCCACAAGCAGTATCTTTAAGTCCAAGTTCTAGTTCATAAAGCACCAAGGTCCCACAGTCGCAAGGACAAAATGTACGTTTTAGCAAAGATTTTCACACAATTACTGCCAGCATAATTTGTAGTTTTTGTAATAAAAAACGCAATATCTATATATTGTATTACAAGAAAAAAATACACCTTTCTGTTATCATTGCAAGATGAACAACCATGATATTCGTGATTGTCTCCATGTAACGAAATGTCGAAACGTCCGAGGGTGGGTGTTCAGGCCCACAATAGTAAATTTGTTTTTGCCTGAAAAAAAAATCAATCGCGCAATATTAAAAGGGAAATACAATTATACCAAGGGCAACAAAAACAATAATAGAAAAATATAATTTTTTCGAAAGGCAGAAAATAGAATTCCCAAAAAGCCTTTACACACACCCGCGTATAATGCGAAATTCTTTCATATTCGTAGTGGAGCAATACAACATTTATTGTAGTTGAGCAAATAAAGCGTTTCGCTTAAATTAGTAGGTACGCACTGAATGCTAATGCCAGTGATGCTACGCTACTCCAACTCTACTGCTGGCTGCACGCTACATTAGGTAACACCGCAACTATTACACTTGTTCCCCTTTGGTAGGTACGCACTGAATGCGAATGCCAGTGACGCTACGCTACTCCGACATTGCTGCTAGCTACACACTGCAGGTAACACCGCAATTAATACATTTGTTTTTTTTTGTAGTAGGTAACGCACTCAATACGAATGTCAGTGACGCTACCCTACTCCGTATCCCGACAGCCCGACCGAAAATACGCTTAGTTATTATTATTTGGTGGCAGCCTTCAGCAGAGTAGGGGGAATAACACAGAAATACATGTGGCCGCAACTATCTCTAAATGGTGGAAGTGCGATCAAACGGTTTAAGAATTTTCTCATGGAACGTACGCTCACTGTATAGAGATCGAGCTGCACAGCAGCTAGCCGATACCCTGTCCAAACATCATGCTGTCATAACAGCGATTCAGGAGATGCGGTGGACGGGGAAGTGTCTTACAAAAATCAGAATATGACACATATTACAGCTGTCTTGCAAGACATCATGTGCTCGGGATGGAGTTTCTAGTCAGCAAAAGAATGAAACCCACCGTTATCGGCTTTAAAGCAGCAAATGAACGGCTATGCACCCGTTTCGTGCGGGGCAGATTTAAAAACATAAGCCTTATAAATGTTCACGCACTACAGAGAATTCCCCACATGATAAAAAAGAAGAATTCTTTGAATCAGTTGAACGGGAACTTCTTGCCTGTCGTCAGTATGACGTAAAAATCATTCTGGGGGACAACTTCTATAAAATTTGAAGAAAATCGAGTTAATTTTTTTAAAAACAATTTTTGGACCCTGGTGGCCCGGGGTATCGAAATTTTTTACAAAAAGTGTTGTCCATCGGAGATACACATGTGTATAAAACTTTACCAAAATCGGGTTAATTTTTATTTTAAATTTGTATGAGACCCCACGATCCCAGGGCCCGGCGTCTGTAAAATTTTACAAACAGTGTTGTCCATCGGAGATAACAGAGTATATAAAATTTGAAAAAATTTGGGTAAATTTTTTTTAAAAAATTTGTTGGGCCCCATGACCCTGATGTCTGCAAAATTTAAAAAAAAAGTATTGTCTATCGGAGATACACACGTATATAATATTTGAAGAAAATCGGGTTAAGTTTTTTAAAAAATGTGTTGGGGCCCTATGACCCTGGGGCCCGTGGTCTCCAAAATTTGTACAAAAAGTGTTGTCGATCGGAGATACATATGTGTCGGATATTTTTTTTTTTAATTTTATGTGGGCAAATTTTAATAGAAAGTTTTGTCTCCGGAAATACACATGTGTGCAATTTCAATAAAATCGAGCTTTGGAAAGTGAGTTTAAAATTGATCGCAAGATTCCACGAAAAACAGACCGACCGACAGACAGACGTGCCACGGGCAATCGAATTTAAAAATTTAAATTTTTCTTGTAAACCCTCTGATCGGAGATGCGATTTTGTGGTGAAATTTCTCATTTGGTGGTAAAGACATAGCAGCCACAGCGCACGGTTGGTGCGACGTACACACAACAAAATACGAAGTACCACTAAAATTCTTTCTTTTGAGTTGAGTTAAGCTGTAAAGTAGTGTGAGTGCGTAACCAGTTCTTCGAATACTCGTATTATTGTCCAAAACCCAAATTAAGAATGCACTCACACAACTGAGTATACAAAATACAACACATTTCAATTGCGGAACCATTCAGTTTTGTATAAAAATATTTGTTCTACTTCCTCTTGATATCTCTATACTCTCTGCTGCAACACAACAACAAAACAACCGCAATCGTAAAGCAAGCAGCCCTGCTAACAGCGCATCAGCTCATCAGCGCACACAGAACACAGTCATCATAGTATGATATGACTATGAAAACTTAAAAAATTTGTTTGTAATCCCGCAGCTGTTTGAAATTTTATTAGAAAGTATTGTCACCGGAAATATACATGTGTGCAAAATTTCAATAAAATCGGGCTTTGGGAAGTTGGTTAAAAATTGATCAAAAAATCTGACCAGCTAGCCAGCCAGGCACTCAAAGTTAATATAGAGAATTTATTAAATAAAAAAAATAAATTTGTTTTATAATTTGTAACGCCTCCGATAAGAAACGAACCCTGGGTCCGGCGAGCGTTACCCAGCAAACACTGTTACAAATTTGGCGCCGACTGACCGAAAAGAAAACTATATCTACCGAAGCTTACCAGAAATATAGCCGATCAAAGCACCCAAAATAAAGCTTTTGATTTTTGCCGACCGAACAACTGTTTGTTTGTAGAGCTGCCAACCAGCCGAAATTATACAAAGAGGTGAAAGCGTCACTAAGTAGCAGAGCCATCAAGTGGTGAGTGGGTCAACTAAAACTCACATTACCAGAACAGAGTCACTGAGTGAGAGTTGGACAAACTTTTATTAGCGGAAAATAAGCATAGAACTATAATATCTACCGCAGAAATAATTCTTAGTGCGTCTGAAATATATCTGCTCCGGAAAGAGGAGCTAGTAGCCGTATTGGGCCGACGTGGTACCAACAGCACGGGCAGTGTGGATGACCGGCGCAAACGGCTGTCTAGTGACGTTAAGCAGCATAAATCCTTTGGAGATTTACGCACACTAGGTAAGCAGTCAAGCGGCAAGGGAAACCTCCCCATACCACCTCCAATAACAACAATACCGACTATCTCATAAACGCCATCCGAAATGAAGTTGAACTCTCTACAGTCTGACCGTCCCCCCACAACCTACCGTCCGTCCGATGCCAACATCATGGACAAAGTTCAAAAGTAGAAGTCCGGTATGACGGAAATAGTGACCCACTTGAATTCCTGGAACGAGTAGAAGAATTATCTGATTGTTATCAGATACCGCTCGACCGCATCGTTCGTACCTTACCCGAACTATTAAAAGCTACTGCACTGGTCTGGTACAGGAACAACAAAGAGTTCCTATGCAGTTGGAAAGAATTCAGCCATCAAGTACGCCAATTCTTCTTGCCACGACGCTATACCGCTCAACTTCTCGACCGCATACGAAACTGTACTCAGATGGCTAGAGAGAAAGGGAAAGACTTTATGACCGCCATTCAAGCCATGATGAGATAGATGGCAAGCATCTTTAACGGCCGAGGAAAAACTTGATCGGATTTATGATAATCTTCGACCCGAGTACCGCCACTATATCAAGCGGTGGGATTTCGTTACCTTGGCCGCGTTGACAGAATTAGCTAGGTGGGAAATGCCAGCGGGTTGTCCAATATCGTGAGACTTAAGACACCACCACCACCGTCACCCCTAGTCGCACCGTATACACCTTACCGATCCGATTTGCGCAGCAGTTGTTCAAGGCAGTAATTGAAACCGGTGCATAAAGATCAAGCATGGGCAGATCATTCAGAGGGATTTACGTTCTCTTTGGCCGACAAATCCACCGTCACTGCCCACCAGGCGTATACGCTCCGATTTAGTTGGGGAAATTGTAAGTTCGAGCAAGAGTTTGCCTACATACCAAACATAATGCACAAGTTATTGTCTAAACACCATTTCACCATAAATCGAGGAAACGAGACTATAGTATCCCAGATAGACTCAAAGATTCCGAGAATCCGAAGTTTCGCAACGAAGAAAAAACCAACCAGACAAGTAGGGAGTTTCTTGATTGGCTAAATATTTCCATTCCTGAATGTGAACAGGAAATAAAAATTAAAAGGAAAAAAAAGGAAGAACACCAAGTGTTTGTTCAAATTTTCGCAACACGACTGCGGGGTGAGGCTTACCTTTTAGTCACATCGAATCCAATAAGCTCTTTCGAGGAAACCAAAAAACTCATTACTCGAAACTATTTACCAAGGAAAACTTATCAAGAATTGGTAAATAAACTAATATCCATTAGACAATAACCTTTGGAAACTCTTATCGCTTTTACCGCAAGGATAAAGTAGATGCTGGTTCTTTGCAAGGAGGTGGCAGATCAGAAGTACGGCGCTGTACGAGATCCAGCTGTGAAATCACTGCTTGAGGATTTTGCCAAGAATGCACTAAAAAGTGGTATCACAAACCCTTATCTTTGTCACTATTTACCATACCATAGGGGAAGAGACACACTGATACAAAAGACGTTAGGCATGGAAAAATTTCAACAAGCAGTTTTTCACACACAAAAAAACCCCAATATACCTCTGTATCCTCCTATCTAATTTCCTAGAAACTACACAGATAATTTTCTGATCCCTGGGCCCATGTTTCACAACAACAGCTTTGCAAAATCACAACACCAGATGAACCCACAAGCAGTATCTTTAAGTCCAAGTTCTAGTTCAAAAAGCACCAAGGTCCCACAGTAGCAAGGACAAAATGTACGTTTTAGCAAAGATTTTCACACAATTACTGCCAGCATAATTTGTAGTTTTTGTAATAAGAAACGCAATATCTATATATTGTATTACAAGAAAAAATACACCTTTCTGTTATCATTGCAAGATGAACAACCATGATATTCGTGATTGTCTCCATGTAACGAAATGTCGAAACGTCCGAGGGTGGGTGTTGAGGCCCACAATAGTAAATTTGTTTTTGCCTGAAAAAAAACATCAATCGCGCAATATTAAAAGGGAAATACAATTATACCAAGGGCAACAAAAACAATAATAGAAAATTTTTTCGAAAGGCAGAAAATAGAATTCCCAAAAAGCCTTTACACACACCCGCGTATAATGCGAAATTCTTTCATATTCGTAGTGGAGCAATACAACATTTATTGTAGTAAAGCAAATAAAGCGTTTCGCTTAAATTAGTAGGTACGCACTGAATGCTAATGCCAGTGACGCTACGCTACTCCAACTCTACTGCTGGCTGCACGCTACATTAGGTAACACCGCAACTATTACACTTGTTCCCCTTTGGTAGGTACGCACTGAATGCGAATGCCAGTGACGCTATGCTACTCCGACATTGCTGCTAGCTACACACTGCAGTAGGTAACACCGCAATTAAAACATTTGTTTTTTTTTGTAGTAGGTAACGCACTCAATACGAATGTCACTGACGCTACCCTACTCCGTATCCCGACAGCCCGACCGAAAATACGCTTAGTTATTATTATTTGGTGGCAGCCTTCAGCAGAGTAGGGGGAATAACACAGAAATACATGTGGCCGCAACTATCTCTAAATGGTGGAAGTGCGATCAAACGGTTCTCATGGAACGTACGCTCACTGTATAGAGCTCGAGCTGCACAGCAGCTAGCCGATAACCTGTCCAAATATAATGCTGTCAAACCAGCGATTCAGGAGATGCGGTGGACGGGGAAGTGTCTTACAAAAATCAGAATATGACACATATTACAGCTGTCTTGCAAGACATCATGTGCTCGGGATGGAGTTTCTAGTCAGCAAAAGAATGAAACCCACCGTTATCGGCTTTAAAGCAGCAAATGAACGGCTATGCACCCGTTTCGTGCGGGGCAGATTTAAAAACATAAGCCTTATAAATGTTCACGCACTACAGAGAATTCCCCACATGATAAAAAAGAAGAATTCTTTGAATCAGTTGAACGGGAACTTCTTACCTGTCGTCAGTATGACGTAAAAATCATTCTGGGGGACAACTTCTATAAAATTTGAAGAAAATCGAGTTAATTTTTTTAAAAACAATTTTTGGACCCTGGGGGCCCGGGGTATCGAAATTTTTTACAAAAAGTGTTGTCCATCGGAGATACACATGTGTATAAAACTTTATCAAAATCGGGTTAATTTTTATTTTAAATTTGTATGAGACCCCACGATCCCAGGGCCCGGCGTCTGTAAAATTTTACAAACAGTGTTGTCCATCGGAGATAACAGAGTATATAAAATTTGAAAAAATTTGGGTAAATTTTTTTTAAAAAATTTATTGGGCCCCATGACCCTGATGTCTGCAAAATTTAAAAAAAAAGTATTGTCTATCGGAGATACACACGTATATAATATTTGAAGAAAATCGGGTTAAGTTTTTTAAAAAATGTGTTGGGGCCCTATGACCCTGGGGCCCGTGGTCTCCAAAATTTGTACAAAAAGTGTTGTCGATCGGAGATACATATGTGTCGGATATTTTTTTTTTAATTTTATGTGGGCAAATTTTAATAGAAAGTTTTGTCTCCGGAAATACACATGTGTGCAATTTCAATAAAATCGGGCTTTGGAAAGTGAGTTTAAAATTGATCGCAAGATTCCACGAAAAACAGACCGACCGACAGACAGACGTGCCACGGGCAATCAAATTTAAAAATTGAAAAGTGGTGTCACAAACCCTTATCTTTGTCACTATTTACCATACCATAGGGGACGAGACTTTAGACACACTGATACAAAAGACGTTAGGCATGGAAAAATTTCAACAAGCAGTTTTTCACACACAAAAAAACCCCAATATACCTCTGTATCCTCCTATCTAATTTCCTAGAAACTACACAGATAATTTTCTGATCCCTGGGCCCATGTTTCACAACAACAGCTTTGCAAAATCACAACACCAGATGAACCCACAAGCAGTATCTTTAAGTCCAAGTTCTAGTTCATAAAGCACCAAGGTCCCACAGTCGCAAGGACAAAATGTATGTTTTAGCAAAGATTTTCACACAATTACTGCCAGCATAATTTGTAGTTTTTGTAATAAAAAACGCAATATCTATATATTGTATTACAAGAAAAAAATACACCTTTCTGTTATCATTGCAAGATGAACAACCATGATATTCGTGATTGTCTCCATGTAACGAAATGTCGAAACGTCCGAGGGTGGGTGTTCAGGCCCACAATAGTAAATTTGTTTTTGCCTGAAAAAAAAATCAATCGCGCAATATTAAAAGGGAAATACAATTATACCAAGGGCAACAAAAACAATAATAGAAAAATATAATTTTTTCGAAAGGCAGAAAATAGAATTCCCAAAAAGCCTTTACACACACCCGCGTATAATGCGAAATTCTTTCATATTCGTAGTGGAGCAATACAACATTTATTGTAGTTGAGCAAATAAAGCGTTTCGCTTAAATTAGTAGGTACGCACTGAATGCTAATGCCAGTGATGCTACGCTACTCCAACTCTACTGCTGGCTGCACGCTACATTAGGTAACACCGCAACTATTACACTTGTTCCCCTTTGGTAGGTACGCACTGAATGCGAATGCCAGTGACGCTACGCTACTCCGACATTGCTGCTAGCTACACACTGCACTAGGTAACACCGCAATTAATACATTTGTTTTTTTTTGTAGTAGGTAACGCACTCAATACGAATGTCAGTGACGCTACCCTACTCCGTATCCCGACAGCCCGACCGAAAATACGCTTAGTTATTATTATTTGGTGGCAGCCTTCAGCAGAGTAGGGGGAATAACACAGAAATACATGTGGCCGCAACTATCTCTAAATGGTGGAAGTGCGATCAAACGGTTTAAGAATTTTCTCATGGAACGTACGCTCACTGTATAGAGATCGAGCTGCACAGCAGCTAGCCGATACCCTGTCCAAACATCATGCTGTCATAACAGCGATTCAGGAGATGCGGTGGACGGGGAAGTGTCTTACAAAAATCAGAATATGACACATATTACAGCTGTCTTGCAAGACATCATGTGCTCGGGATGGAGTTTCTAGTCAGCAAAAGAATGAAACCCACCGTTATCGGCTTTAAAGCAGCAAATGAACGGCTATGCACCCGTTTCGTGCGGGGCAGATTTAAAAACATAAGCCTTATAAATGTTCACGCACTACAGAGAATTCCCCACATGATAAAAAAGAAGAATTCTTTGAATCAGTTGAACGGGAACTTCTTGCCTGTCGTCAGTATGACGTAAAAATCATTCTGGGGGACAACTTCTATAAAATTTGAAGAAAATCGAGTTAATTTTTTTAAAAACAATTTTTGGACCCTGGTGGCCCGGGGTATCGAAATTTTTTACAAAAAGTGTTGTCCATCGGAGATACACATGTGTATAAAACTTTACCAAAATCGGGTTAATTTTTATTTTAAATTTGTATGAGACCCCACGATCCCAGGGCCCGGCGTCTGTAAAATTTTACAAACAGTGTTGTCCATCGGAGATAACAGAGTATATAAAATTTGAAAAAATTTGGGTAAATTTTTTTTAAAAAATTTGTTGGGCCCCATGACCCTGATGTCTGCAAAATTTAAAAAAAAAGTATTGTCTATCGGAGATACACACGTATATAATATTTGAAGAAAATCGGGTTAAGTTTTTTAAAAAATGTGTTGGGGCCCTATGACCCTGGGGCCCGTGGTCTCCAAAATTTGTACAAAAAGTGTTGTCGATCGGAGATACATATGTGTCGGATATTTTTTTTTTTAATTTTATGTGGGCAAATTTTAATAGAAAGTTTTGTCTCCGGAAATACACATGTGTGCAATTTCAATAAAATCGAGCTTTGGAAAGTGAGTTTAAAATTGATCGCAAGATTCCACGAAAAACAGACCGACCGACAGACAGACGTGCCACGGGCAATCGAATTTAAAAATTTAAATTTTTCTTGTAAACCCTCTGATCGGAGATGCGATTTTGTGGTGAAATTTCTCATTTGGTGGTAAAGACATAGCAGCCACAGCGCACGGTTGGTGCGACGTACACACAACAAAATAAGAAGTACCACTAAAATTCATTCTTTTGAGTTGAGTTAAGCTGTAAAGTAGTGTGAGTGCGTAACCAGTTCTTCGAATACTCGTATTATTGTCCAAAACCCAAATTAAGAATGCACTCACACAACTGAGTATACAAAATACAACATTTCAACTTTTCACATTATTTCAATTGCGGAACCATTCAGTTTTGTATAAAAATATTTGTTCTACTTCCTCTTGATATCTCTATACTCTCTGCTGCAACACAACAACAAAACAACCGCAATCGTAAAGCAAGCAGCCCTGCTAACAGCGCATCAGCTCATCAGCGCACACAGAACACAGTCATCATAGTATGATATGACTATGAAAACTTAAAAAATTTGTTTGTAATCCCGCAGCTGTTTGAAATTTTATTAGAAAGTATTGTCACCGGAAATATACATGTGTGCAAAATTTCAATAAAATCGGGCTTTGGGAAGTTGGTTAAAAATTGATCAAAAAATCTGACCAGCTAGCCAGCCAGGCACTCAAAGTTAATATAGAGAATTTATTAAATAAAAAAAAATAAATTTGTTTTATAATTTGTAACGCCTCCGATAAGAAACGAACCCTGGGTCCGGCGAGCGTTACCCAGCAAACACTGTTACAAATTTGGCGCCGACTGACCGAAAAGAAAACTATATCTACCGAAGCTTACCAGAAATATAGCCGATCAAAGCACCCAAAATAAAGCTTTTGATTTTTGCCGACCGAACAACTGTTTTAGTAGAGCTGCCAACCAGCCGAAATTATACAAAGAGGTGAAAGCGTCACTAAGTAGCAGAGCCATCAAGTGGTGAGTGGGTCAACTAAAACTCACATTACCAGAACAGAGTCACTGAGTGAGAGTTGGACAAACTTTTATTAGCGGAAAATAAGCATAGAACTATAATATCTACCGCAGAAATAATTCTTAGTGCGTCTGAAATATATCTGCTCCGGAAAGAGGAGCTAGTAGCCGTATTGGGCCGACGTGGTACCAACAGCACGGGCAGTGTGGATGACCGGCGCAAACGGCTGTCTAGTGACGTTAAGCAGCATAAATCCTTTGGAGATTTACGCACACTAGGTAAGCAGTCAAGCGGCAAGGGAAACCTCCCCATACCACCTCCAATAACAACAATACCGACTATCTCATAAACGCCATCCGAAATGAAGTTGAACTCTCTACAGTCTGACCGTCCCCCCACAACCTACCGTCCGTCCGTCATGGACAAAGTTCAAAAGTAGAAGTCCGGTATGACGGAAATAGTGACCCACTTGAATTCCTGGAACGAGCAGAAGAATTATCTGATTGTTATCAGATACCGCTCGACCGCATCGTTCGTACCTTACCCGAACTATTAAAAGCTACTGCACTGGTCTGGTACAGGAACAACAAAGAGCTCCTATGCAGTTGGAAAGAATTCAGCCATTAACTACGCCAATTCTTCTTGCCACGACGCTATACCGCTCAACTTCTCGACCGCATACGAAACTGTACTCAGATGGCTAGAGAGAAAGGAAAACACTTTATCACCGCCATTCAAGCCATGATGAGATAGATGGCAAGCATCATTAACGGCCGAGGAAAAACTTGATCGGATTTATGATAATCTTCGACCCGAGTACCGCCAAGCGGCGGGATTTCGTTACCTTGGCCGCGTTGACAGAATTAGCTAGGTGGGAAATGCCAGCGGGTTGTCCAATATCGTGAGACTTTAGACACCACCACCACCGTCACCCCTAGTCGCACCATATACACCTTACCGATCCGATTTGCGCAGCAGTCGTTCAAGGCAGTGATGGACACCGGTGCATAAAGATCAAGCATGGGCAGATCATTCAGAGGGATTTATGTTCTCTTTGGCCGACAAATCCACCGTCACTGGGAAATTGTAAGTTCGAGCAAGAGTTTGCCTACATACCAAACATAATGCACAAGTTATTGTCTAAACCCCATTTCACCATAAATCGAGGAAACGAGACTATAGTATCCCAGATAGACTCAAAGATGCCGAGAATCCGAAGTTTCGCAACGAAGAAAAAACAAACCAGACAAATTTCTAGCATTTGAACTATCCGAGTTCGACCATTTCAAGGGCCTACCTACCGTCACAATCTGTTTTGTCTATTGACTTCAGCTCTGTCCACAAATCAGGAGATCCCAACGACAAATCAGGCTTGTCTTTTTTTTTTTTTAAATCCGAAAGTTTTTTCCGCGCACTGCACTTAATTATTTTTGTGTCACACGCACAGCAATTGTATTATTGCTGTTTTTTCTTTTCGGTATTTTTTTACTGAGGCTCTGCTCAGATACCAGTTTAATATTCTTATTATAAAAAACCAAAAAAATATAATTTTAACAAGAATTGAACTAAGACTGAATTAATACTGAGTTACAAAATTGAATATCTCTAAAAATTAGAACTACACGTTTGATGATTAATCACCGTAATCAAACGAAATTTACTGATTTAGCATTTCTTAAGAAAGCGGCTGACTTGTGGAATGTATTTATACGTATTAACAGACATCAAGTAAGAAACATAACACAAATACTCGTAGTTTAACAATTATCCACTGAAATCAACATAACTACTATTTAGCTCGTCGTTATACTGCTGTTTGCTGCAGCGCAGTGTCTATTTTTATACGCAAATTATCTTGCCTTTGTCGAAATGTTATTCAGTTAGCAAGTTCTTTTAAACAAAAATAAGTCAAAAAGATGCGTTGTCCAAAGATTTGACCCTACCGCCCCAGCGGGGAAATAATAAGAACAAACCACTACATTTACATTTTATCAAAATGAGCACATAGACCAATTGCAAAAGTCATTAGGAAACATATGATCATAAGAAGAATCTCGGGTCAATTGTAGGAATCGATAATACCTTGAAAACGTGCGCAATTACATAAAGCCTACAATAGTATATTCAAGTTTAACCCATAAAATGGAAGAAGCACGCATATAAGAAAATTGTCATACTTAAGATCCGATACTTGGGTGCTGCATTAACCACCCTCACATCTTACCCGGGTTAGAAAGTAAAGTCTTACGGAGAATTTTTGTCCTCATATTGAGGAACAACCTAGCTGGAGATACTGAAGTGATGAGTTACCGTAATTTTGACATCGCAAAGAGAATCAGCACGGTATGCTACGGTGACCGGGACAACTAGCTTGTATGACAAAAGAGGAGGAAGTAGTAATCGAAAATGACAATGAGGCAGTCCAAGCCTACGCTGGACGAATGGCGTAAACCAGAACAACGGATAGTAATGTAACTTAAAATTTTCAAATTATTGCTTACACTGTTTATAACGCCGGATCCAGCTGAGTTTCTGAGGATTCCAAAAATAATCAAAGCTGAAAGAATACAAAAATAAAATGTAATTATGTATTTTAATAAAAACAAATTCTAAAAAGAGCTGAGGGCGAATAGCGCGTTTCATAACCTTGCTGAAACTGAAAAAAAACACTACACTTTTTAACTTAAAATTCATTGCTTTTGTTCGATATTTGTAATTTGCCTAGATTTTATGATGTAATACGCGTGAGTTTTGAGAGTTCCCGCTTTATCTTTCATACTTTAAATATTTATTTATATTTTTAATCCAAAAAACATGCTCCTAACCACAAGGTAGGCATTTGTGCAGAATTCTTTTTTAATTTCCGGCCTTTGAACTAAACTATTCTAAGTCTCTAAGTGCTCACAGTTTTACCAGCCTTTTTCTTACTGTGCTTGGAAAATTATTTCTTCTGTTGCTCTTTGCTGATGCCTGAAAAAGGTTTTGAATCAAGTCCGAAGGTTTTGAAGCACCAAAAAGCGATTAACCGAACGTGAAAAAAAATAAAATCTTACAAAAACCATTACAATGTTTTTCAGCAAAAAATTACGTGGAATACCACGAACAGAAACTGGCGACGCGAGCGAATCGAGTATTCAGTACTGAACTCCGAACTTGATCGAAGTTAGTTCAAGATGAAGCTTCATTATTTTAAATTGTGCTAACAAATAGTTATCATCATCATCATATTTGGCTCTACAACCGGTGTCCGGTCCTGGCCTCCCACAAAAAGTCTATCCACCGGTCCCGATTTCGAGCCGATGTCATCCAATTTGGCATCCCTAAGCTCTGGGCGTCCTGGTCTCCACCATCCTTCCAGCGTAGGCTTGGCCGGCCCCGCTGTCGTGTTCCATAAATCCTACCGCAAGGACTTTCCGAGCAAGATACTCTTCGATCATGTGAGCTAGGTGTCCTGCCCACCGGAGCCTACCGAGCTTAATTTACTTCACGATGTCTACATCGCGGTAACGCTCGTAGATCTCATCATTATAGAGTCTCCGCAATCGTCCTTCCTCACATACTGGGCCAACAATTCTCCATAAGACTTTTCTCTCGAATGCGGCTAAGAGGTCAGAATGCTTTTTTGCTAAGCACCCAACTCTCGGATCCATAAGTAAGTACTGGTATGACCATTGTCTTATATACCAGCAGCTTGGATGTTATGTTTAAATTCTTGGATTTGAAGAGTCTTGATTTGGATTTGTTGGCTTTAAGCAACCGTGCGCGTATTTCTGATTCCATGCTTTTATCGGCTGCTACAGTTGAGCCGAGATAGTTAAAGGATGGCACTACTTCAAATTCGCGCTCCACTATTTTAATTGCGGGACCATTGTTGGATCTTCTAGTCGCTAGACGTGGCCACCATGTACTTTGTTTTGCTCTCATTTATGTGCAGCCCCAAATTTCGTTCCGCCTGCTCGATCTGGATAAAAGCTTCATGTACAGCTCTTGGGTTTCTACCAACGATGTCAATATCGTCTGCGTAAGCCAGTATCTGAATGGACTTTTAGAGGATTGTTCCTCTCTCTGTTCTCTCATACATCAGAGTCTCGGATCACTCTCTCCAACGCTAGGTTCAAGAGGATGCAGGCCAGTCCATCCCCTGTCGGAGCCCGTTATAGATGTTGAATAAACTTGATAGTGATCCGGATATTTTTACTTGGCTTATAACATTGGTCATGGTCAACCTACATCGTGTCGTGTCGTGTCTTGTCAGTTTATTTGGGATGCCGAACATTCTCATGGCTTTATAAAGTTATACTCTAGCTATGCTATCATAGGCGGCTTTAAAGTCTATAAAAAGATGGAGTAGGGAGTTTTAAACTCGCTTGACCGTAGCTTTTTCTGGTCTCTTCGTTGCGAAGGGCATCCATGTTGACTCGAATCTAATTCGCGGATGCTGTCTTTCTTAATGATGCAATCCGCGCTCGGAGCACCATACCAACAAGATAGTGGTCCGAGTCGACGTTGGCACCTCAGGTTGCTGTTGTGGCGGCGGTATATCAACACGTGGTCTATCTGGTTGCGAGTGGCTCCATCAGGAGATACCTAGGTGGCTTTGTGGATATTTACGCGCAACGTACTCGCAACGATTGCTTGCTGTCATCTCTATGACTCGTTGTCCATTGTCATTGGTGTTCTCATGCAAGCTATGGGTGCCAATGTACTGCCTGAGCCGATTACGGTGGGTTTCATTCTTTTGCTGACTAGAATCCCCACCCCGAGCACATGATGTCTTGCATGACAGCAGTCATTGCGCGCCCGAAGGGCGAAGCTTATATTCAGAGGACATAAAAATTTCTCACCGAGCGTGCGAACGTTTGTAACGTTTGTACGTTTGTCGTGTCGTATATCTTTGATTCTACCAGTCAAAATTTGATGGGAATTGTTTTAAAACAATTGGTTAGCGCCCGGCTTGCGGTGGCGTAATTTTTTCAATCATAGGGGTTACTACCCCTGAGAAAACTGAAAAAAAAATACTCAATCTATCCATCACTATCGATTTTTTAAGCCTAAACGTTTGCAAAGTAAAATGTGGTTTTTTCAGTCTTTTTCAGAAGACGCTTCTTACTGAACGCCCTATCGCATATGAATGAAAGACCTACAATTAACGTTGCATACTATTAGGCTTCTAAGATAAGTTAGTCGTTAGACTGAATTACAGCTAAATATACATACACGGGTGTGTGTAGTCACTCGCATAGCAGAATACATTAGCTCGTGTGTCTATAGTAGGGTTTTTGGTAGGAACTCGTATTTATCTCGGCTTCCACCAGTCAGAATTTAATGGGACTAGTTTTAAAACAATTTTGACGCGTGTCGCGTGAGGCGCGTATGGCGCATGTGACGCTTGTGGCGCAAAAAATTAAATTTTTTCAAAAAAAAAAAGAAAAAAAAAGTGTTTACGAATTTTGTGAATTAAATGGTTACGGCTTTTAAGATAGTTCAGTGTTTAGACTGAATTACACCTATCCATATGGCGAGCTGAGAAGCTCGCTTTACTATCTTATATGCCATATTCTGATTTTTGTAAGACCCATCCACCGCATCTCCTGAATTGCTGTTATATCAGCATTATATTTGGACAGGGCATCGGCTAGCTGCTGTGCAGCTCGAGCTCTATACAGTGTGCGTTCGTTACAGGAGAAAATTGTAAATCGCTTAGCCTTTTTCGTTACCGTGGTCGTCGTCATTAATTAGTGTATCCGAGGCTGAGTTGGGGTTCCGTACTAAGGTTTTTTTACGGACGAGGTTATTGAACTCGCGCCAACCCTACTTTGAAGTGACTAGCCCGATCATTTCGCTTTTCCTGTATTGGAGGAAAATTAACAGCGGCCACCTCGTGGGGGTTTGATCGCACATCCACCAGTCAGACATGGTGGAGGCATCTGTAACGAACACTCGAAAAAGTTGGCGTTGTGCAGGGATTCGTGCGGTCTATTACCTCAGCTAACGACTCCGTGTGAACGGAGGGGAGGGGGTTTTCCGAATTTGGAACAAAGGCCTGTTTTAGACCGCAAGGAGAGGGACAGACAGAGGAGAAAGACTACACATCATGATCTTTGGATATTCCAGCTCCACTTCACTACAAAAGAGTAAACTTTTACCGACATAGAGAAAATGAGTGAATACGAAAAGAAAGCTCGAACATGTAATTTTGAGGAACAATGTTTTTATTTATTCATGTAAAAGCTATCTATTTACATTTATTTTTGCTTAACTATTTCTTATTTATCTTGTATATTTATTTTATATGACTAAAACCACATTGTATTGATATGGAGAAGGATTTTTGTTTGCTTATTTTGATTTATTTATCTTATTTGCTTCTATCTTGTTTATTGTTGCAATATCAAATTTCGCAATTTATATAAATATATCTATACATTTGTGGTTTATATTTCTTTTAAATTTAAGTTGGTAAAATTATAAACCATTTTTATAATTTATATATAATAAGAGTTAATCAATATTAAAAACTAAATTGATAATAATTGATAATAATAGTAATAAAAATAGTAATAAGAATAAAAATTATTTATCTATATAAAGGGTGTTTTTTTGGGAGGTTTGTTTTTCCGATAGATGTCGTTTTATTTTATGACAGTTGTTTTGACAGCTCAAAGTGGCATTTCTACTCAGTATTGTTTGGCAAATCATTATGAAAAAAAAAAAAAAAAAAATGACATTTGTGAAAAATAGTCGTGGTAGCCATATGCCAGAAATTGTGTTTAAATGTTAAATGCCAAAAAATTATCTACCGAATAAAAAAAAATTTTGGTCATTTCTTAATTTTATATGTGTTTTATTCAAAAAAAAAATCGGCAACCTCTTAAAAAAACACGTTATATCTAACGGGTGTTTTTTTAAGAGGTTGCCGATTTTTTTTTTGAATAAAACACATATAAAATTATGAAATGACCAAACTTTTTTTTTATTTGGTAGATAATTTTTTGGCATTTAACATTTAAACACAATTTCTGGCATATGGCTACCACGACTATTTTTCACAAATGTCATTTTTTTTTTTTTTTTTTTTTTTTTTTTTTTTTCATAATGATTTGCCAAACAATACTGAGTAGAAATGCCACTTTGAGCTGTCAAAACAACTGTCATAAAATAAAACGACATCTATCGGAAAAACAAACCTCCCAAAAAAACACCCTTTATAATAATAATAATAATAATTGAGAAAAAATATATCATTAAATCCTATTCCTATTGATAACATTAAATTTTATTAAAAGTAGTTGTAAATGACAAACAAAAAAAACGTTATACAGTATTGATTGGGTGCTGAGTTGCTCCCACGATGAAGACAGCTGCCTTATCCAATGAGTTCAGATCGTATCCGATGTTGAGATAAGTTCTTTAATTTTATTTGTTTTGTCTTATGTCGTAACCGATTTAAACTTATTTCTATGTCGTAGCCGAATTGACTTCTTTAATTTCATTTCTATGTAGGTGCCGAATCCGGCTCGATTGTACCACCCACCAATCTTTAATCCCCTTCAGCGTGACCCAACAAAGTAGCCCATATCGTTTGACGGTTCAACGACTGGTACCCCCGTAATTCACATGTTGGAGCACCAAGCGTTGACTAACCGAATCCATTTGCAACAAATTTCTAATAATATGAGTTATTTTCTCCGTGGCATCGCAGCAGATTGATATTGGGATTTCATTCAACGTTATGGCAATGTTGAATGGCAATGTTGAATGGCAATTTCTGAAGAATGAGCTTACAAATAGGTTCGCTGACAGACGGTAGGATTTGGAAATACAACGTGGTACAGAATAAAAGAAACAGCGACCGAATGAAAAGTTTATTGAGTCTTATAACTCAGTTCTATCAATGTCTCTGCAAATGGATACTCCTATTCCAGATTCTGAACTCATTTTCATTCCAACTCAAAATATGCGGCCAGGTTTACAGGACCAGCTTGCTTGGGTTCGAAATCGAATTTTACCAGAAGTAGTTTTTGAGTCCCGTAAATATGCTCATGAGTTACTAGGTTTGCCAAACACAAATCACACTGACGTTAGCTGTGATAATGTAACGAGGTTTTTCAGCCGGGGTAATCCTAAGTGTGACCACGGTTCTATTTATATTTGAGGTACAATAATAAGATTTATTTATGAAGGTTCTCGGAATTCTTTATTTAGTTAATATTTAGTTCAATATTCATTCAATTTAATTTAAAATAAAATGTTTGTGGCTCCTTGAGGTGTGTAGCGATGGGCTTCTAGCGACGCTCCTTGGCAGCGCGTAATGTCGTGGCGATCTGTTGTCTAGCGATGCCTCCTTGGCAGCGCGTATGGCAAGATAAGTACTCTTTAACCATTAAGTAGTTGATTCCAAAAGGAACTCAGGGAGACTGCCCTTTCTGTCAACTCAATTTTTCAATTCATTTATTTATTTATATTTTAAGGAAATTTACTGTTTTACAAAGTATTTATAATAAAGAGTAGATAAGGCATTTGGCATAGTAGTTTTACTATTTATCACAAATATATATTTTTATTGTTTTGAAATTTTAATATGTTTATGTTTGTTATTATAGTTTATTTTTAAGTTTTATATATGGAAAATTTTTAAAACCATATTATATCAATTTACATTTGATTTTTTTAAAAAATATTTACAATCTTAACCTATCCTAAAAATAACTTACATGCTAAAAATAATTACATCAGATAATGTAACGGGTTTTTCAATAAAAGCACTTCAACTTTTTTTTTGAATAAAACACAAACTGTTAGATTTTTGAACTAACTTTTTTTTTATGAACGAACTTGAACATATGCATATGACACATTTAAGTATGAAACTCGATTTCTTTTGCATGACCACCGCGTGCACGTTTTACGAAGTCCAATCTTTGAACCCAATTTTCGACCACTCTTTCGCATAAATCGGCCGAAATTCCAGCAATTTCACGTTCAATATTGGCTCTGAGCTCTTGCAACGTCGCCGGCTTATTGGCATAGACCAATGACTTCACATAACCCCAAAGAAAATAATCTAGAGGTGTCAAATCACACGAGCGCGGCGGCCACTGGACGGGCCCATTTCGCGAAATAACACGCTCATCGAACTTAGTCTTCAATAACGCGATTGTATCGTGTGCTGTGTGGCATGTGGCCCCGTCCTGCTGAAACCACATGTCGTCCAAGTCCATTCCATTCAATTGCGGCCAAAAAAAATCGTTTATCATATCGCGGTACCGATTTCCATTAACAGTAACGTGGCGATCGTTATCGTCGATGAAAAAATATGGCCCAATGACGCCGCCGGCATGTAATCCGCACCAAACAGTGACTTTTTCGGGATGCAACGGTGCCTCATGAATCACGTGTGGGTTGCTTTCTGCCCAGTAACGCATATTTTGCTTGTTGACAAATCCTTCTAGCCAAAAGTGAGCCTCATCGCTGAAGATGATTTTTCGGTGAAAATCTGCTCTTAAAGTAGCGGCAACAGAACGATTATTTTGATAAAAAATTTGCACGATTTGCAATCGCTGTTCACATGTGTAGCGTTCCATGATGAAATGTATACTAATGAAGTTTCCAAATGACAAAAGAACAATAAAAAATATGGCGTCGTTCGTACATAAATTGTGCAGTATTATAAATTTCCAAATTTCTGTCATGAAATTTCTTATTATAAAAAGTTAATAAGTTTTGATTATTATATAAAGAATTATTTTCGTGTAGGTTTAACAATTTAAATGGTGGAAAGTATTTATAGAGTGGAAAATTCCTTATAAGTGGAGGATTACAACTACTTAGTAGAATGTTATCTAAATAATTTACATTTACACCTCTCAAGAATTTCAGTCCCAAATTAACCATGAAGCTATCAATTCTCTTTATTTGCGCAAAATCATATAATTTTTTATTAGATATTGTTTTATTGTCAATTGTGTAGTTGAGATTGCAAGCATGTCTCAAGCATTTTCTTTCAGTTATTCTAATTTTTTCCATGTTCGCAGAGGAAGTCTGAAACCAAATTGGAAAACCATAAGACAAGGTAGGCCGCACTATTTGTTTATAAATAATTTTTTTAATGTGAAGAAGAGAGTTTTTTGGTTGGTTTCAGTACCTGGCTAAAAACAATTGCTTTTACTTTTGCCTTTCTTGTTACTTCTATAAAAATATATACTGATATAAAAATATTATAAAGTACAGGACCAAGTATTGAGCCCTGGGGAACTCCAGCGTGAGTTCTAAAAAGATGTAATATTAGGTTAGCACTTGTAAACCCAAAAGTACTGACGGTAACGAGATGCGTGCTAGCTGGAAATAACACTTTTTTTTTGTTCCCTTTGGGTTGACCGAAATGGCTGTCGCATATTCTCAAGCTGTAAATTTCCTTTTGCTAAAACTATTCCATATTCCAGACAAAGGCAACAACAACGTGTTTGCAACTCGCATACGTTGGTGAGATTCCGAAAACTCTTTTGCTACCTGAAATTTACCCTAAGTTAAATAGAGTAAGTCAGTCTGGAAATATACCGGAAAGTCAGGCGATAATTTGCAACCAATTACGCAGCAGACTTGCATTCGTGTTTTCGGTGACTTATACACTTGTACGTATGTATCAAGATCATGTCGAATGCGCTTTTGCCACGTAGGCAGAACACAACGGAGAACAAGAAATAAAAAGAAAACAACAACGAATGCACTAGCGACTGTCGATAATATTAAGTTAGCAAGTTGAGAAAAACGAAAATTATGGAGGAGTCGCATTTTATGCATGGTCGAAAAAGGTTGCGTCGTCCGCGACCGAATTAGCAACGGTTTTGAATTATTTTGCGCCTAGTACAGGCAATTCATTTTTGTATTGGAGTCCAAGTCCGTGAACCCGGATCGGGACAGGAGCCTTTGCGAAATTTTAAGCTACGGCGGTGTAAATCGTCTGGCCAGAACGGCGTAAAGGTTTTATAGTTGCGACGTCACAAATATCCCGCGTATTAAAGGCAGTCAATTTGCTAACGCCCAAGAAATGCCGTTGCGCTACTCGTTCGAGTCGACGCACCGTAGAAATTATTGAATGTTCCAGAAGAACAACGATTCAGGTTTGGAAACTGTGACGATTTTTGCAGAAGCGGTATTGAGTGCCTTTACTGTTCCGTTAGTTAAGTAGTAGTGTTGGCATTATATAATTTATTTTCTTTCTTGAAATAAGATTATTTCTTTTCCTTTAGAGATAACTTAAGTATCGAAAAGTATATATATATTGTAACGAGGTTTTCCCAGCCGGGGTAGAACTCAGTGTGACCAGGGTTCCTTCTATTAGGGTCGTTACAATAAAAAGAATTTGTTTTTAGTTGGGAATGGAATTCAATCGTTCTTTATTTGTTCTTCGCTTAATCTGTACACTTAAAATTATCGGTTGTTTAAAGCTATATATTATTTTACTGTATAAGTTTCAATTATGATTAAAGGAGACCGACGTATCTCCAGGCGGGATGATAGTCTGTTCTCGCGTAGAGCGTGGATTTGAAGGCAAGGACTTCGCTCTTGAACCTCCAATAGTGTGGATAATGTCTAGCGTTAGGCGTGGGCGTGAAGGCAAGGACTTCGCTCTTGAACCTCCAATCTAGCGTACAGCGTGGGTAATGTCTAGCGTAAAGCGTGGGCGTGAAGGCAAGGACTTCGCTCTTGAACCTCCAATCTAGCGTACAGCGTGGGTAATGTCTAGCGTAAAGCGTGGGCGTGAAGGCAAGGACTTCGCTCTTGAACCTCCAATCTAGCGTACAGCGTGGGTAATGTCTAGCGTAAAGCGTGGGCGTGAAGGCAAGGACCTCGCTCTTGAACCTCCAACCTAGCGTAAAGCGTGGGTAATGTCTAGCGTAAAGCGTGGGCGTGAAGGCAAGGACTTCGCTCTTGAACCTCCAACCTAGCGTAAAGCGTGGGTAATGTCTAGCGTAAAGCGTGGGCGTGAAGGCAAGGACTTCGCTCTTGAACCTCCAATCTAGCGTAAAGCGTGGGTAATGTCTAGCGTAAAGCGTGGGCGTGAAGGCAAGGACTTCGCTCTTGAACCTCCAATCTAGCGTAAAGCGTGGATAATGTCTAGCGTAAAGCGTGGGCGTGAAGGCAAGGACTTCGCTCTTGAACCTCCAATCTAGCGTAAAGCGTGGATAATGTCTAGCGTAAAGCGTGGGCGTGAAGGCAAGGACTTCGCTCTTGAACCTCCAATCTAGCGTAAAGCGTGGATACTGTCTAGCGTAAAGCGTGGGCGTGAAGGCAAGGACTTCGCTCTTGAACCTCCAATCTAGCGTAAAGCGTGGATACTGTCTAGCGTAAAGCGTGGGCGTGAAGGCAAGGACTTCGCTCTTGAACCTCCAGTCTAGCGTAAAGCGTGGATACTGTCTAGCGTAAAGCGTGGGCGTGAAGGCAAGGACTTCGCTCTTGAACCTCCAATCTAGCGTAAAGCGTGGATACTGTCTAGCGTAAAGCGTGGGCGTGAAGGCAAGGACTTCGCTCTTGAACCTCCAATCTTTAGGATAACTACTGGCGTAAAGTGTAAAGTGAAGGCAAGGACTTCGCTCTTGAACCATTCACTCTGACTTGTTGCCGGGAAGAGGGATTTCTAGGAAAGAAGACCGATTGTTAGGACTGCTGGCCTTTTATAGTCCTCCATCGAGTGTGGAAATCCCGTTGTTGCAACGATCGTGAAATCCGCTAACTCGCCTGATGGTGTGCTGTTGTTGTTGTTTCCTTTGATGTGATATGGTTGTTGTTGTTTTGTCCGGCCGGTCAGTATTGCTGCGCTCGGCGGTCTATTGGTTCGTGATCCCGTTGGTGCAACGATAGGGAAATCCGCTACGTCACATGATCGGTGGGACTTGGTAGTGTTGTTGTTGCCTCTTTGATGTTTGTTAGTTCCAAGATCCCGTTGATGCAACGATAGGGAAATCCGCTACGTCACATGATCGGTGGGACTTGGTAGTGTTGTTGTTGCCTCTTTGATGTTTGTTAGTTCCAAGATCCCGTTGATGCAAAATTAGGGAACTCCGCTACATCGCATGATAGGTGTAGTGTTGTTGTTGGTTTGCCTCGAAAATGCGTGCTGTCGTACATTGTGTGTTGTTTGTTGTTGTTTTTTTTTTTCTTTTGGTTGTCTAATGATGCTGCAGACTTCTGATTGTCCGCTATCATATTTTGCATGCTGTTTGTTGTTGCCTTTTACGTGGGTCTGCGCCGTCTTACACTGCATGCTTTGTTGTTGTTGTTCTCCTTGACTTGTCTGATGCAAAATGTATGCATGTTGTTTGTTGTTGTTTTGAATATTGGTCGGGTATTCTGTGTCTGTGGTGCTGTATGCCTGCTGTTGTTGTTTTCTCCGATGATGCTGTGTGCTTCTGCATGTATTGTGAGTCACGAGCGGGGTATCCCTAGTCTGTGTGGTCTGGTGCTGTATGTGTGTCGTCATTCTCTCACTCAGCTGCTTGATGATGGCGTGCATTGGTTGTGCGTGGTGAATTTACGCGTTGTGAAATATAGAGAACCTGTGTATCATAAGCCGAGAGTAATTTCGGCGAGTAATTTACCACTTAAAAGAGTGGGAAACATGTTGCTAGGTTTAAGAACATTATGGTAAACGTTTCTTTGTAATGTGTATGCAAGTTTTTATTAAATTCAAAAGAAAGTGTTGTTTACAAAAAGATGGTTGCGTACCAAAAATAATGTGTGGAAAAAATTGTGTGGCAAATTTTCCCTTCACACCTCCCCCTTACTTCGACGGATGCTGATCTTTCCCTTCCTGGTGACTAGCACTCCAAGTCGGGTCTTGTCCTGCACATGGAAGAAATGTATCCTTCGTAGTTCTCCCGCTTGTACTCTCGCCTTTGCCGTATCTATCTTGGCCTGGAGTTCATGGGATACGGTTTCGCTCATGGTCTCTTCTTTGTGCACTATGTCACTCCCTGTGAGTGACAGGACATCTTCCTGTCGTCGGGTCGTCGCGGTTTTTGGTGGGTTGTTCCTGTCTGGTCCGGGTTCGAGGAGGCCTGTCGGCGGGGTGAAACTTCTTTCCCTCGGTTTGTTGTTGTGGCTGCCACTGCTACTGCTGCTGCTACTACGGTTGCTGCTGTTGCTCCCACTACTGCTGCTGCTGCGGGTACTGTTGCTACTACTGTCACTGCTGCTGCTACTGCTATCGTGTCTGCTGCGGCTGCGGTAGCGGTGGCGAGTGCGGCGCGGAGTTTTTGGCCTGCTGCGGTTGACTCTTTCTCGGATGTTACAGTCTATGTCGTCATCGCCTAGTCCGAGATCTGGAAACTTAATTGCTGGGTCGGCGCTTCTTTGGATGAGGTTGGCAAGCATTCTCCGTTTCTTGCTGGCGCTGTCCGGCGACATCCTCTGGCCTGGCGAGTCGGGTCCTGCCAGTCCCCAGGTGAGGACTTTCTCCGCTGCTTCCAGTAAAAATGCGCCACAATCCACCCCATTTCGCTGTTGTGGCATCTCCATGTGTCGGCCTGGGTATGAGTCCTGGAACTCTGCCCACGTCCAGTGATGTCCCTTCGATAGGTGCTGTTGCACGACGTAGCCGCGAATTACCTCAATGGCCTCGTTCCTTGGTGTTTTGGCCCACGAATCGTACACATCAATGGTGGCACGGTGAGGTCTCCCCGGGTTGGTAACCACCACGAGGTACCAATGGTTGCCGTCGCAAATGGGCACTAAAACCAGGTCTTTCCTGATGAGGTCCTTGTGCCGGTCCCACCTGCTCACTAGTGCGTGTCGCCTAATGGCCGTTGACTCGGGGCTCTCCTGCTTATCTGGCTGGTACTGCTGCATCCGTGAGAAGAGGAATGTGCTGCAGATCTTGATTCTCTCCCGGTGGCTTTCCTCCATCCTTCTCTCTAACCACCTGAGTCCGACTCCCACCAGAACGTCGTTGAAGTATACCCCTTTCTTTAGTCGGCAGTAGTCGGCCATTCGCACATCGATGCCACCTGGCCCTGGAGGAAAACTTCCGATCACCTGGTTTAACTCGGCGTCTCCGGATGCGTGAATCGTGTTTGTGGCTTCCATGCAGATGCGTTGTATGGCTTCGTTGTCTATCTTGGGTGTCCTCTGGGTATTCATCTTTTAAAAATTTTGTTGGTTTTGGTTTTGTTTACGATGTCTGGATACACTGAGTAATCACTTGAGACTAATTTTTACTTGTTGTGTGTACTTGAAACGAAAACAAGTTGCGGGACCTGTACTCCGTTATTTTCTTCTTCTGGTGTAGTTTACTTCGTTGTTTCAGCATTGGGGTGTCGTGGTGTTACTTTGGATGTGTTGTCTTTTCTTTCTTTTCCCAAGTTGATATCATAGTTTCTGTAATTTAACTCTTTTGGTTACAGATGGGATCGTCAAATGCCGTTTCAGTGTCAGTGTGTTGCTGACGTATTGCTCTGGATTTCGATGATGATGCTATTGATCGCTGTCGCATTTTCGTCATGCCCCTGACTTCTCTCTCCCGCTTGTGTTCTTTTGTGTGGTCGTCTTGAGGTTTGTTGCCGATTGTTTTGTCTTATGGTTTTTAATGGAACGATGTTCTGTTCATGGTTCCCCGTCCCAGACCGCCAGTTGCGCGGGTGATTATACCATTCGTGCTGATGTTTGCTGCCGTGTTGTATCACTGTGGGCTCGTTAGAGGGTTGGGTGTGGGGTGTCACTGTTATTGCGATGCGGTTTGTCTTCTCTGGTTCGGGTGGGGAGTTTCCGTGGAAGTCTTTCAACTCATTGACGTGGGCTGTGCGCTCCTTGTTTTGCCCATGTTTCCTTAGCCTTACTATGACAGGTGAGACGAAGCTCATCACTAAGTATGGCCCGTCGTATCGTGGTGCTAGTTTACTAGCGAACCCTTCCACTGCCTTTGATAGGTGGTGCTGTTTGACCAGCACCAGCTTCCCGATCTCGGGCTTCCAAGGACGTCGTCTGAGGTTGTAGTGGCGGGCTTGATCCTTCGCAGCTCGTTCTAAGTTTCGTCGCACGATCTCGAAGATCTCGTTCATCTGGGTCTTTCGGTCCTCTGGTTTTTTACCTAGTATACCCGTCCCAGGAGTGATCTCGTCGTACAGCGTGTTCGGGAGGCGGGGTTCTCGGCCCTGTGTCAGGAACACCGGGCTGTATCCTGTTGAGTCCTGTACGCTTGAATTTATTGCTAGCATAATTTCGGGCAGCTTCTCGTCCCAAGTGCGTTGTTGCGTTCCCGCTAGTTGTGCAATTATTGTTTTAGCGGTGCGGTTGACCCTTTCAGTGGGATTTTCTTGGGGGGTATATGGCGCTGTAAATTGCTGGCGTATGCCCATGGTCTCCAAGAATCGACGAAATGCCCTGCTACTGAATTGCGCCCCGTTGTCTGTTATCAGGATCTTGGGTACGCCGTATCGGGCCAGTATACGTTCGCGAAAAGCCCGTTGAACTCCTTCGGTCGTTGCCCTTCGCATTGGAATCAGTTCGACCCATTTCGAAAACCGATCAAAGAAAACCAGTAACATGGTATTTCCGTGTTTCGATCTAGGGAGTGGCCCAACGAAGTCACTACACAATGTGGCCCATGGTTCGTCGGCCACCTGGGTAAGCATTTTACCTGCTGCTTGCTGTTGGCTGGGTTTGTAGCACTGGCAGCTTTCACATTTCTTTACATACTGACGAATGTCACGAAACATACCCGGCCAATAGTAGCGACCGCATATTCTCGCCGTGGTCTTCCGGATCCCCAGGTGCCCTGCTGATGCGCTGTCATGGTTTTCCTGCAGTACCCGACTTCGAAGGTTACTCGGCACACACAGTTTCCACGGTGTTGAGTCCTCGTCTCCGGCTCGATGCCCTATGTGTCGATACAGCTGCTGGCCTTCGATCACGTAGTCGGGGAATTTGGCTGGGTTCTCTGTGACCTGCTGGACCTTCTTTTGCAGCCAGTGGCACTTCTGTTGCTCTACGTGTTCCTCGGAGGTTGCCATCAGTGTTTCTTGCGGTTGTCTTGATAGAGCGTCTGCAACGACGTTGAGTTTGCCCCGCCTGTACTGTATGTCGTATGTATACTGCTGTAGTTCTAGCGCCCACCGTGCGATCCGGCCGGACGGGCTGGATATCGAGTTTAGCCATTTGAGCGAGAGGTGGTCTGTTATTACTGTAAACCTATACCCTTCGATGTATGCCCGCATCTTCCTTATTCCCCATACGATGGCCAGGCATTCCTTTTCGGTCGGCGAGTAGTTCTTCTCTACGGGGTTTAGGTGTCGACTGGCATACGCTATGACCCGTTCACTGTCGTCTATCTCCTGGGTGAGGACTGCTCCTAAACCATAATCGCTGGCATCCGTCTGGAGTGTGAACTTCTTAGAGAAATCGGGGCAGGCCAGGATTGGGGCCTCGGTAAGTTTAACTTTGAGTGCTTCGAATGCTTGCTGCTGCTCTTCTCCCCACTTCCAGTGCTTGCCTTTCTTGAGGAGGCTCGTCATCGGTCGCACGGTCTCGGCGAAATCTGGAACAAATCGGCGGTACCATGAAGCGATGCCCAGGTACCGGCGTACCTCTCGTACATTACTCGGGGGTTGGAGCTCTTTGATGGCCGCTATTTTGTCGGGGTCAGTGTGTATGCCTTTGTTACTGACCACGTGTCCCAAGTACCGTATTTCCGTTTTGCAGAACTCACATTTTTCCGGGTTAATTTTTAGGTTAGCCATCTGCAATCGCCTGAACACCTTGCGCAGATTTCCCATGTGTTCGTCAAACGTTCTCCCGATGACGACTATGTCGTCAAGATATGCAAACGCATGGGGCTCCATCTCTGGTCCGATGACTCGATCGAGCGCTCGCTGGAAGGTCGCAGGGGCCGAATGTAGCCCAAACGGCATCACGCGCCATTGGAACAAGCCACGGCCGGGTACCGTGAAGGCGGTGTACTGCTTACTCTTCTCCTCCATGGGGATTTGCCAATATCCATTTCTCAGGTCCAGACTACTGATGAATTTGGCACCGCGAAGCTTTTCTAGAATGTGTTGGATTCGTGGCAGGGGGTATGCGTCGGGCACTGATCGTGCATTCAGTTCTCGATAGTCGATACATAGTCTCCATTTGCCCGTCTTCTTTCGCACGAGAACTATGGGCGCGCTGTGGGGGCTATGTGAAGGCTCGATACATCCTTTTTCCAACAACTCGTCGATCTCTGTATTTATTATTTCCTGCATGGCTGGATTACGGGGGAAGTAGCGCTGCTTTATTGGGCGTTCATCGTGCATGATGATTCTGTGTTCCGTGATGTTGGAAACGGCGGGTAGTTGATCAAATTTCTTGAATTCTTGTTGCAGAAACGCTGAAAGCTGTTCCTGTTCTGTCCGTGGTGTTTCTTGCGTGGTGGTGCATTGTCGGATGTGTTCTGCGGGCGTTGTTCTGTGCTGTAATTTTATGGTCTGGCCACCGCAGCTTAGACGGGCCTCCACCCGTGACAAAAAGTCCAGACCTAAGATTACTTCATCCATTGCATCTGGGAGAATCAAGAATGGAAACTGTATCTCCCTATTACCTATCTCGACATCTAGCTGTAGGGCCTCTCGGATCAACTTGGGTGTCCCTTCGGCCATCCGTACGGTCACATCCATGGGTAGACTCTTTGTTGTCCCCCTTTTGTCTTCTGCAAAACGTTCGCTCACAAAACTCCTAGTAGCCCCTGTGTCAATCGTAGCTTTTACCGGCGTCCCTCCTAGAGTGATGGTGGCGAGGATCCGGTTAGAATCGTAGGCAAGGAAGTTTACTGGGCCCGGGGTGTCGGTCTTGGGGTTTCCGTCGCACCACGGTTTCGGCGGTCCCCTTGCTCGTTTCCCGGTCGTTCGACGCGTTTCCGGCAGCATTCCACGGTCCGAACATTTCGAAGGCCGCAGTCCCAACAGAAGATGGTTTGGGGGTTACGACAGTCCCGCCTCATGTGTCCGTCCTGGCCACATCGCAGGCAAGCCGTCCTTACATTTATTCGCGCTTCCATATTTTGTGCTACCATGAAATTCCTTTCGGGTTGTCTGGGTCGGGGCGAGGGTTTGATAGGTTCTGCTGCACCAGCGATGCCTTCGAAATCTTCTGCCAGACTGATGAGTTCGTGGAGGTCTCTAAAATCCTTCCTCCGGATATAGTACTGGTACTCTTGGCGACAGTTTCGGAAGATCCTTTCGACCTGTTGTGTACCGGTGTAGTTTGCGTGCCTCATGAGGTTCTGCATTATGATTACGAAATCCTTGAAGCGCTCCTTTGGCTTTTGCTGGCGTTGACGAATTTCGTCTTCTAGATGTTCCCAGTACCTGGAGGGCAGGAAGAACTGTAGAAAATCTGTCGTAAAGGCGTTCCAGGTCTCCCATTTTCGGTTGTTGTTTCGGAACCATAATAACGCGCGGTCACGGAGTAGTTCCGGCATGGTTCTGGGTAGAAGGTCCCTGTTTAAACAGTAGGCATCCGCAAGTTCTTCTAGCCTTTCGATGAATAGGAGAGGCTCCTTACCACCATCGTACTTCACCGACCACTTCCTCACCTGGTCCATTATTTGAGCGTACGACGTAACTGTCGTGTCCGTCCTGCTTCGCGTTGGAACCACTTCCGGTGGTGCCGGAGAGATTGCCCTGATGGTTGCCTTTGGGTCGTCGCGTACCGTGGCTTCAGATGGATTCAAGGTTATAAGGGGCGCTTGTGATGGGCTGCGTCTATGCTTCTCCTCGAGCTCACTTAGGCGTATCTCGTCCTCCGACGTAACGTCTCGTCCCGAAACAAAGCTGGAAAACCTTTTCCTTAAATCTTCCACTGCGCCGTTGCTGTCGATTCGGAACTCGCTCATGTAGCTCTTCAGCTCCTCTTTCGACAGTGTATAAATCCAACTGGTCTTAACCATCGTGGTTACCTAATTGTGTTCTTTCTTTATTGGTATATTTTTTTTTTTTCTCTATCAAATTCCAGGGTCCCTGCTCGGGCGCCAATTGTAACGAGGTTTTCCCAGCCGGGGTAGAACTCAGTGTGACCAGGGTTCCTTCTATTAGGGTCGTTACAATAAAAAGAATTTGTTTTTAGTTGGGAATGGAATTCAATCGTTCTTTATTTGTTCTTCGCTTAATCTGTACACTTAAAATTATCGGTTGTTTAAAGCTATATATTATTTTACTGTATAAGTTTCAATTATGATTAAAGGAGACCGACGTATCTCCAGGCGGGATGATAGTCTGTTCTCGCGTAGAGCGTGGATTTGAAGGCAAGGACTTCGCTCTTGAACCTCCAATAGTGTGGATAATGTCTAGCGTTAGGCGTGGGCGTGAAGGCAAGGACTTCGCTCTTGAACCTCCAATCTAGCGTACAGCGTGGGTAATGTCTAGCGTAAAGCGTGGGCGTGAAGGCAAGGACTTCGCTCTTGAACCTCCAATCTAGCGTAAAGCGTGGATACTGTCTAGCGTAAAGCGTGGGCGTGAAGGCAAGGACTTCGCTCTTGAACCTCCAGTCTAGCGTAAAGCGTGGATACTGTCTAGCGTAAAGCGTGGGCGTGAAGGCAAGGACTTCGCTCTTGAACCTCCAATCTAGCGTAAAGCGTGGATACTGTCTAGCGTAAAGCGTGGGCGTGAAGGCAAGGACTTCGCTCTTGAACCTCCAATCTTTAGGATAACTACTGGCGTAAAGTGTAAAGTGAAGGCAAGGACTTCGCTCTTGAACCATTCACTCTGACTTGTTGCCGGGAAGAGGGATTTCTAGGAAAGAAGACCGATTGTTAGGACTGCTGGCCTTTTATAGTCCTCCATCGAGTGTGGAAATCCCGTTGTTGCAACGATCGTGAAATCCGCTAACTCGCCTGATGGTGTGCTGTTGTTGTTGTTTCCTTTGATGTGATATGGTTGTTGTTGTTTTGTCCGGCCGGTCAGTACTGCTGCGCTCGGCGGTCTATTGGTTCGTGATCCCGTTGGTGCAACGATAGGGAAATCCGCTACGTCACATGATCGGTGGGATTATCAAAATTATAAATTTTAAATTTATTAAGTAAACCGTTGATCCATACAGAGTCGAACGCTTTCTTTATGTCTAAGCAGCACGCTAAAGTTGATCCTTTTAAATTTAAGTTATTCGTTACACCAGTTCCGAATACCAGGAGAGGATGTAAGGTTGAATAGTGTCTGCGGAATCCCATTTGAAAAGTTTTAAGGATATTGTTATTAGAAATATGTTCATTAATTTTGTTTAGTATACAACGTTCGAAAATCTTTGAAATGTTTGATAAGAGTGAAATCGGCCTATAGCTTTCAGCGTGGTTTGGTTTGGTTTTTTTTTTTTTTTTATAATTCGCGCACGCTTCAAGGGGTTCGCACCCTTATAATGCTCGGCTATATGCTTGGCACAGCGTGGGCGTTAAGGAAGAGGAGGAGAAAAGAGGAGATGTCTATGAGCTTGTGTTTTGAATGCCTGTGGATCATAGTGATGTGGGAAGACAGAGCTTGGCAGAGCATTCCACATACGAGTTGTACGGCTGAAGAACGAATCCCTGAATTTAACTGTACGTCCGAAGATGGGCTTAAGGGTAAACTGATGAGCATTTAGAGCGCCACGAGTATTGCGGTTGAATTCAAGGAGAGGTGGCATGCAGCTGGCTATTTCTCTTGAGCACCGCTGGTAGAAGAAGCGATAAAACAGTGACAAGCAAGAAACGTTCCTGCGGTGTTCAAGCGAATCAATCGATTTCGCTATATTTTCGTCACCGATAAGTTTTATCGCGCGGTTTTGTATTCTATCTAGCTGATGCAAAGTAGTCTTAGGCGCACCAGACCAGATATGGCAATTGTACTCAAGTTTTGGGCGAATAAAAGCCTTGTAAATGGAAGCCAGATCAGAGGGAGTGAAATATTTCTTGCACCGGGCTAGAAAACCTAAACATTTCGCAGCATTTTTAGCGAATGTAAATATGTGGTCATTCCAACGAAGCTTGTCGTTAACGCACATACCGAGAATTGCGAGATTTTCAGTTTCCTCGATGCAAGTGCCATTCATGGATAATGGCATGGGGTTTAGGATTCGCTTGGACGACAGGAGACAGCATTGGGTTTTGGAAGCGTTAAATTCTACTATATTGTTTTCTCCCCATTGTATTATGCTGTCAAGGTCAGAATTTAACGCGCTTAACATACGAAGTTGTTTGAGTTCCACATCAGAGGTTGAGGGACGTTCCTCAAACTTATATGAGAAGCTGAGAGTGCTGTCGTCAGCGAAAGAGTGAATTGGATTAGAAGTCACAGATAAGAGATCATTAATAAAAATGAGAAAGAGTGTCGGGGACAGAACAGAGCCCTGGGGAACGCCAGCATTTATGTGGTGTATTTCAGATTTGAAACCGTCTAAAACAACTTGAATTGAGCGGTCCAAAAGATAGCTTCTAATCCATTGAAGCAGTTTATCATCGACACCATAAGCACGCATTTTAGACAAAAGAGCTTGATGCCAAACTCTGTCAAATGCCTTTGAAATATCGAGTGCAACAGCTTTGCTTTCTCCAAAATGATGCAAAGATCGGTTCCACTGTTCGGTGAGATAAGCCATCAAATCACCAGTAGAACGTTGCCCAAGAAACCCATACTGCCGGTCACTAAGGATTACGTTGGTTTCAAGATATTTCTTAAGCTGATAATTAATCAGCGTTTCCATGACCATGGAAAGAATGGATGTAAGTGCTATGGGTCGGTACGAAGAAGGAGACGACGGTTCGCCTTTTTTGGGTATGGGCTGGACAAATGCTGTTTTCCAACTTCTCGGGAAGAGTCCAGAAGAATAGGATAGATGGAAAAGCTTACGCAATGGTAATGCCAGCTTGGAAGAACACCTCTTCAGAACTAATGGAGAAATACCATCTGGACCAGCGGATTTGTGTGTGTTAAGATCATTTAACACTCTAGCAACTGCACGAGTACGAAAAAATATCTGTCCCATAGAGTGTTCAATACTCTGAGGTGCAGGAGGCGGCAATGCACAATCTGGAAGCGTAGAGCTAGCTGCGAAATGCGCAGCAAACAGATAGAGCTGACAACTGGAATGTCATTATAAATGAGCGTTGGAATCGACGACGAGGCTGAATTTTTGATTCTTTTCACGAACGACCAAAAATTTTTACTACCTATGGGACATTGTAGTATTTTTTACCTTAATTTTCGGTCGTAGGCGAATTTGACTCGCCGAAGATGGGCATTGCAATCATTTCTTGCTCGTTTAAACTTTTTTCGGTTTTCCTCGGAAGGGTTTGCTTTGTAAAACCGAAAGCATACCTCTCTAATCCTAGAAGCCTCTTTACAGCTCAAGTCATACCATCCATCTTCCTTTGATTTGATAGATTTATTCCTAAAAGGGATAAACTTTATCATACCAATAAGAATGATGTTTGTTATTGCATCAGCGGCGGCATCCACGTTGCTATCGCGAAACAATAGCGACCAGTTATAACTCCCAAAGAAGTTAATAAGGCCATCCCAATTGGCTTTCTCGTATTGCCATACTATTTTTTTGGGAGTTTTTTCTCTAACTACGTGGTTTATTAACGAGAAATTAGCTGATACTACACAATGGTCTGATGAGCCTAGGGGCGATATTACATTGACGGAGTATTTATCAGGACGAGAGGTAAGGAACAAGGTTAGGGTGTTTGCGGAACGATTTGCAATGTCAGGTATTCGTGTAGGCTCATTTATAAGCTGAGTAAGGTGATTAAACTCAGCGAATAACTCAACACACCTTCCTTCGAGTGTTGTCTGGCCAGAATGGCGAAGCCACCCAGAATTGTGTACATTGAAATCTCCCGCAATAACGATTTCATTTTTACGATTTCCAATTCTTAAGATGGAATCAGACAGTGCATCAAACTCGCTCTGAGTTGCGCTCATGTACCTTTACTTTGAGCCAAATGAAATTGAATTCCGGATTGGAACTTTGGCTAAATTGAGGCAAAAGCTGAAACGCAACATCTCTACGGACATAGATTGCGAGTCCGCGTCGAGGGAAAAATAATGGCACCAAGCTATACCCAGGTAGATTAAATTCCGATGCATCAGAATTATCAAATACCTGAGTTTCACTCAGTGCCAGAATTGCTGGCCTGTGGACATGTACATGGTTAAACACAGCGAACGAATTCGTTCTCAGCCCACGTATGTTGCTGAGATCCACTCTGAAAACACACATAACTACAACAAACAAACACACAAAACACAACTTACCGCTTCTTTTTACCGAATTGAGAAGAGAATGTCTCAAAATGGATTATCAACACAAATTGTCGCCAGTGTTATGCCTTCACGACAAAATGAGTTAAATCACCAGAAGAAACAAACACTCACAATCCGTTATTCTAATAGCTAAAGAAATAGATCATCAACAGACTGCCGCATACAAAATATACGACAGTTATATTTCACCAATTTCTTTAGCTGCGATGATGGGGATGGGGAACACGGACACTCACACTGCACTTTGCACTTGTTGATCGGCGCCGATCACGCGAACCGTTGATTGTTTTGCGAGCACTTTAATTTTGGTTTTGTTTTTGCGCAAGCACAATACACGACGTTGTTTTTTTACTTCGCGTGTGCTGGAGTGCAGCACGACTGGCGCAGCGGCGTTTGGGAGACAACTCTGGGTTTATTGGGTTTAAGGATTGGTACAATGTTTGCACTCTTCCAGACCGAAGGAAAATAACTAATATTAATACAATGATTGAATAAAACTGCCAGGAATTCATGGAAATATGATTTTGTCTTTTTTATAAGACAATTTGGTATGTTGTCTGTGCCAGACGACTTTTTATTATTTAAATTTTTTATAATTGAACTTATGTTCTCAGAAGTTAAGAATATATTTCTATTGAGTGGACTTAATGCATTAAGTTCACTAAACTGAGTTATTGGTTCCATAATTTGCATTATCTCATTTGTTTTAATATTGACTTCGGTTAAATGTTCAGCGTTTGAAATTATTGGCTCAGCAAAATTTTTCTCAAAGAACTTTCCAATTGTATTTAACTTTTGTCTTTTATCATTTAAAAGAACATTGTTTCTATCATATATCGGGGGGATTATTGTATTCCTCCCTAGTCCATGAATTCGCTTAATTTTACTTATTGTAGTATTGTCCATTTTCATTGTAGAGAGTAACTTACAGTAGTACTCTCTAGTATAAATAACGATTTTATCCTGAATTATTTTATTCAGCAATCTGATTTGAGACCTTAGCAGATGGTTATTTGATTCATAGCGATTGTTGAACCATATTCTACGCAGTCTTTTCTTTTCGCTTATTATTTGTAAGATGTCATCAGGAAGATTTAATTGTCCATTACAATTAAATAATGATGTTTTCTGCAGGGGCTTTGCAGTGTTGACAATGATCTCGACTGCAGAGTGATCTGATTGGAAGTCAAGAGTTTTTAGTTTTTGTCCAAAGTTTTGGTCAAATTTGATATATAGGGAATTTGAACAAATAAAGAAATCCAGATATGTGTGGCTTTCTCCTTTATGACACGTAGGTTCTTGCGAGCAACACATATCGTTGTGCCAATTATATAAAGCATTACCTGCCGTGTTGGTAACAGCAGGATTATTGCCCCAGAGTGGGTGCTTTGCGTTAAAATCTCCGAAAATAATAAACGCAGAGGGTCCTATGAAATCTATTATTTTATTTAAGTCATCTATGAATAACGATCTATTCGATGCTCCGTTATAGATACTGAATATGTATAATGATCTATTATTTTCACAATAAATCTTGAACGCGGTAACATCAAGGTAATTCATACTTGGAGTACTTACAATCTCAGATTTAATTTTATTTTTAATTAAAATTGCCGTACCAACAGAACCATTATTTTTGTCGGTGAGTATCGTATCATAATTTTTAAACGAAACTTTATGTTTAGGTAGCAGTTTTGACTCAGATATACAAACCACGTGAGGTTTATGCTTGATCAAAAATTTGTTAAGAAAATGTCTCTTTGACAGGGAGACCAAACTATTCACGCTAAGTGTTATTATTTTTAAATCATTGTACACCATTTTCACATAGTTGAAAGAAAAGACCGAACAACTGTTCCTTCTTTTCGTTATTGCTTTTAAGCTTTTTATATCCTGGTAGGAACGAATTTATTTTGCCTAAAATGTCGCTAAGACTTAACCCGAATAGATTTTTACATTCGTTACTGATGAAATCAGAATTACCAAGGTTACTTTTGTTAGGGTGTGTAATTTCACTCATTTTAGTGGCTTGTGAAAAAGTTAAGCTAGGCCTGACAAAATTCCTAGCAGATTCATGTGAGAATTTTGATTGATTTTGTTTAGTATTTTTTTTTAATTTGAAAAGTCTTTATTTTTTCTAAATATACAGGACATTTTCGGTAATTTTGCCGTATGACCAAATTGGTTACACCCTACACAAAACATAGCAATACCAATTTGCTCTTTAATTGTTCCATCAGACTGGGGGAGATAAAAAATTTCATTATTATTTTCTTTGGATGGTAATTCACATAATTTTGGGCCGTGACTTTTACAACACTTGACACACCAAAATGGCATATTGCAATTAATGGACACGTGTCCAAACCGCTGGCATCTCTTACATTGTGTCACAGTGTTAGGCTTATGCTTCCGAAAGTAGACCTTGTGGCTGAGCAATCTAGAAATGTTCGTTATTTCTCTATTATCAAATTTGGTGATCCAAAATTTTTTAACCTGGGTCAACTTAATTAGTTTTGCTTCAATTTGCATTGACTTAATAGCCGCGATTATGTCGTTTTCGCCATAATAACTGGGAAGGTTGTGTAGCGATTATGTTACGGGCCTTTCGTCTTAGGTGTAAATGTAAATTTTTTTTCATTTTTAAGCAATTCTTTAGTTTTCTTAAATTCTTCGATATTATTTGTTTGGATAGTTATAATATCATTATTTAATTTATTAAAGCTAAAGTGGTTATGTTTAAATATTTTATAGAGTTCTTCGGATAATACTTTTGTGTTTACCTTAAATGTTTTTATGATAGGTGGTTTTCCTAACTTTGTTTTGATTTGATTGCTAATCTTGCTAGTCTTCTTTGTTGTTCCTTGAGTTTGATTTTTGATTTTCGAAATCTTCATCTAAGTTAATGTCTGGTGGTCCCTCATCAGTGCTGAGCTGGGCGTACGGGTTGTTTTGATTTTGATTGATGTATACTTGTTTTGACAATGCTTAAAATTTTTGTAGCAAGTCTTCGTACAACTCCTGAATTTTCGTGCATTTCTGCAGCCAATTGATCTCCTTGGGTTGGAGGTCTGCTTTGGTCGTCATGTTAAATTGGGAACTTATACAGTCCTCATGAATACTTTTATTTTTTGGATAAGTTTCAAAGAACCGACCTTCGATTTTACGTTTAGCGTGGCATGAAGCCAGCTTGTTGGTAAATTCTTTATCACAGATTGTTTATTATTTTTATATAACTTAAAGTTGGTAAATTCTTGGACACAGAATGTTTATTAATTTTAATTTACACTTAATGTTGGTAAATTCTTTATCACAGATTGTATATTGTTTTTAAATTTACACTAATGTTGGTAAATTCTTTATCACAGATTGTTTATTCTTTTTAAATATACACTAATGTTAGTAATTTTTTTTTTCATAGAATGATTATACTTTTATTTCACATGAAGTACAACACTGGTGGAAGTCTGTTTTTTCTACAAACTGGTCACTATTGACAACGATATGATGACTGTTGTTAATTATTGCACAACACTGTATATCTGATGTTCTGATGAGAGCCCTTTCTGTCGAGCTGCATGCTCCTTTTATACTTTTGTGCGTTGCTATGCAGCGTGGTTTTCCGTTAGTTTGTCGTTATCCTTGTGTTTTGTTGTTGTTTTCTTCGATTTTCCCACTACAGTCTGATGCATACTGCCATATATTAGTGGCAATATACAGGGTTGACGTATTTTTGCATACATGTTTCACATTTATTACAATATAGGTACATGTTTTGTCGTATTGCAATATACATGTAATATACATGTTTTAATTTTTTTATATGCATGCTTTACTCATTACCATATGCATGTAGTGTGTTTGTTGGATCATATCTCTGCCAACGTCATTTGAAGATTCGGTTTTGAAAACCGGTTTTGTGATTTAAAGCGGAGTTTCGATCATCGGTCATAAACAATGCGTATGAGTCTGAAGTGACCTATGACCAAGTGTTAGCGGGACAGGCGTATTTTCGGGCGAATTCAATGCTGCTCTCGTCTTGTGCACTTAGAATAGTATATTACATAACGAGCAAGGAAAGTGGAGTTTATCGTGCGAGGTTGAAGCTTGACGAACGAGGCGAAAGCCGAAGCTTCAAAGGCTTTTGATATGGTGGACCACTCTTTGCTACTAAATAAACTATATCATGCCGGCTTCAGAGGTTTTATACACGAATGGTTCACTTCTTTTTTGTCCAATCGTAAGCAAAGAGAAAGAAATAAAGAATTGTCTCAGCTCTCTAAATTGTACAAATATGGGTGTCCCACAAGGATCTGTTCTGGACCTTATCCTGTTTTTAATTTATGTTAATTCTTTATTCATCCAACTTTTTAATGGAAAAATTTCGTCATTCGCTGACGACACTGCTCTATAATATTCTAACAACAGCCTTTTTAATAGTTTCAGATGTTAATAATGATTTAGAATTACAGCGAAGATGGTTTAAAATACACAGATTAGTAATCAGTAACAAAACAAAATTCATGATTTTTAGCTTTACTGGTACTGTTAATATATTAAGACTATCTCACAATGCTCGCTTCTGTGATGTAACTGCCCCACGTATATTTAACTACTTACCAGATACCGTAAGATGTGAGAAAGTAAAATTAGTTTTCTTGAAAAATTATTGGCTTTTAAATTATAGTCACGTCACTATAGAGGATTTTTTCTTTCCTATGGTTTAACTAATTTATTCAGCTTAAGTTCATTTTAGTTCTTTTTTAAGTTCATCTTAGTTCTTTTTTGCGTTGCACCTACATAAATTTTTCTTATTATCCAATTACTAATTTTGTTTAATTAAATTTTCTTTTTCTTGTAAATTTTTATTTTTTTTATTTATATGTAGCACATTCGCCAGAAGGATTCATATTAATTTAATCAAAACTCAATACAATTTTAAATTTATTTTTTGTATAATTTAGTTATGAAATAATAATTTTATTGTAATCTTTTTAGTTCTTAAGTTTTGTTAAATAAGGATATAAATCTAATCTAATCTAGCGTATAGAAAAATATATAATATTCTTTATATAGGGTGTTTTTTTGGGAGGTTTGTTTTTCCGATAGATGTCGTTTTATTTTATGACAGTTGTTTTGACAGCTCAAAGTGGCATTTCTACTCAGTATTGTTTGGCAAATCATTATGAAAAAAAAAAAAAAAAAAAAAAAAATGACATTTGTGAAAAATAGTCGTGGTAGCCATATGCCAGAAATTGTGTTTAAATGTTAAATGCTATCTACCAAATAAAAAAAAATTTTGGTCATTTCATAATTTTATATGTGTTTTATTCAAAAAAAAAATCGGCAACCTCTTAAAAAAACACGTTATATCTAACGCAGCGACGCAGACTGTCACCAGTGCCACCTATAACCATAAGCGTAACGCCTCCAGCACCCCATGAGTCAACAGCCATTCGAATCCCATCGGAGACATCATATCCCATGGCCATGCTCCTAATGCATAATTACTAGCATCTGTTGTAAGGGTAATTTTTTTTGTAAAGTCAGGGTAACTTAGTATTGGATCGTTTATTAATTTTAGTGTGTTAAACTTTCTTGATATTTTATATTTGAAATGTCTATTTTAGTATTCTTTTTTAAGAATGATGTCATTGGTTTTGCTATTAATGAATAGTCTTTAATTAATTTCCTATAATAACCAGTGAGTCCTAAGAATTGTTTAATTTGTTTCGTAGTTTTTGGTATTGGAAATTTATTTATGCATTCAAGCTTTTTGGGATTTGGTTTTATTCTGCGTATTTCCATTTGAGGATTTCCCATTGATACACATTTGCTCGTCGCCAAGTCGTAAAAAAATCATACGCAATTTTGTGCAGCCTGTGACAATTTCAATACAGGGTCATTATGGTGGTGACTACTGAGCATTTTTTTTCTCTGGCAGTCGCCCCCACAAGATATATACGAAAATGAAGAAAAACATGAAGTAGTAAAAAAATTTCAAACACGTTTTTTTTTTACAAGGTGTTCAAGCCTTCACAGAGAATTTCTTTCATATGTACATACATATGTGTACATATGTTTCCATAAAATTCTAATTATTTTAATTTATTAATTTATTTCCGCTGTAGGTCATTGCACATTGCGAAATTGATCGCATGTGCAACGAACTACAGCAAAAGAAAAACAAACAAAAATCAAATTATAAGAATCAACAATAACTAAGTATTGCACGTTTAGCAATGTAACCAGAATAAAATTATAAGAGTCAGCCATAATTTAGTATTTAGTATGTATGTATGTATGTATGTCCGGTATGGACTGCCAAACACTTCAACCGATCGCGTTCTAACTTTGCATATGGGTTTTCTACTATAATAGGCACTTAATAGGCATATTTTGAAAGTGGTCAGACTCCTAGGGGTCACCATACGATTTTTTTTATTGTTTTTACAAATTGCATGTTTTTACGAATCGATCGCGTTCAAGCTTTGCATAGGGGTTTTATACCATAATGAACACATAATAGGCATATTTTGATAGTGGTCAGACTCCTGAGTCAAAGGGTCTCCATAAGAATTTTTTTAATGTTTCTACAAATTGCATGTTTATATGAACCAATCGCGTTCAAACATATTCTATAGTTTTCTGGGCTGGTGAGGTGGTCAGTTGGTGGGTTGGTCAATTGGTTCGGGTTCAGTGGGTGGGGGTGGTCTGTGAGTGGGTGGTCATTTGAGGCCAGAGGTCCGTGGGCTGGCGGTCAGATGGCGGTGGGTCAGTGGGCGGGGAGTCAGTGGGATGGGGCAGCCGGGAAACGCCGGGTATTTCCGCTAGTTTTAAATAAAAGACAGAGATACAATTATTCAACTCATTGGAGTGTTTATTTTTTCCACTCGTATATATATATATATATATATATATATATATATATTTTATATTGGTGCCATCGTCTTGATAACAATTAAAAACATTTTGATCGGTTCTACCATAACATCAGCGATATCCTTGTTCTTGTGCATTCGCTTGGACAAGGACTTCAGCAACCATTTTGATTGATAAATTCACCTTTCATAGATATTCTGGTGACCCCGGATCTTGTAACTTGGCACAGGATCAAATAATTGAACACTGCAACTACCAACTGATTATATATTCTGCAACCTGGCACATAATTCGCACTGCCAACACACAAGCAGGCCTTTTTCGGATTGGCAATACCCGCTGTCAACAAAGCTATCTTCAAGGAATATACAGTTAATAAATACAGGACAACAATTTCTTAATCTTCAACGTACGAAACAGGACTTCTTAAAATAGCAGCTGCTCCAGAGGACTCAGATATGACTTCGTTCAATCAACTAACAGTGGCGCAACGCACAACTGGTGAACTTATAGAAAGCATTATTCGCAACGTCAAAAAGGCTCATGCTTCCAGCGAAACAGTAAATTACTATGAGGAACGACTCAGAAGATTGGAAAAAAAAATGCGGTGTCTCGAAAATATTCCAATAGACCATAAGTACTTCACCTACAAGTACTACGACAAAATATTGGAACTTACAACAAAGAACCAAGAAACATTTGAATCAGCCATGATGGAAACTTCAAAAGGGCCAACAAAAGAGACAAATAAACACTCTACTGCCTATAAGCCCACTGTAGCCATCAGGACAACTACAACAAGTAACAGCGACACAACACAGCCATTCTTCTCAACAAACACCGCAATTAGATCCCAAAATGTGATGGTGGGATCGCTGAAACGGTTACTCATCATGGATCCGACAGCAACAAATATGAATCTCAAGGAAAAACTGTGGGAGCAAATCCAAAATTTGCATTTTTCAATTAGGGAAAGCAGTCATGATCCACTGAAAGAAGGATATAATATGGACTCATACACAAATCTTGAGAAAATTTTAAGCTGTCATCAAATATTGCACTAGAACAAAAATCCGAATTTAAGCAAAACAACGTTCTACCGATTCTACCGCTAACCATTCCAAAATTCAATGGGGATTATCTTAAATGGAGGACACTTCGCGACTTCTCATGGTACAAAATGTGGTAGGAGATGCTGAAAAACTAATAAGTCATCTTTCAGCTACAGCTGAAAAGTATGATACAGCATGGAAATTGTTACAAGAGCGGTACAACAATAAGCGAGTTCTTGTCGCAACGCTTATACAGCAACTGCTCGAACAACCATCAGCCGGGTCATCAGCAGCAGCCATCAAGCAGCTGCAGACGTCACACAAGAATGCTTGCATGCATTACAAAACATTGGGGTCGACACAATCTATTGGGACCCTATTTTGCTGCACCTGCTAGTAAAAAAACTGGATCGTGGCGTACATGTTCTTTATTAGTGATCAATAACCAGTCCAAATAACTTCCACAAGTCAAACATTTCTTTTGCGTTTCTGAAAACCCGCTTTCAATCAATGGAAGCTATGGGTCAGAAAAAAAAATTATCAACAAGGGTACGTGCTTCAGCTGCTGCTTCTAACCAAAATTGAAACCGATGTGCACTTTGCAAAAATGGTCCTCATCCACTATTTCGGTGTCAAAACAATTCCTAAACAATTAACCCCTTCTAAACGCCTGAGTTTGAAATCGTGCCGTTCTGCTAAAACTTACATCTCAAGATCTTGCATGAATTGCAACAAGAAACACAGTTTACTGCTACACCTTGAAAACAAAACAAAAAGCAATTATCACGTAATAGAAACAACTCCAAGGGGACATCATCAGCTGCAACAGCAATATCTAAAAAAGATACACAAAAAACCACTTCACCAATTACTTGTACGCCAGATGAATCAGAAGCCGCCTCAATCGCTGCAGCCAATAAAAAATTATCAAATTTATACGTTCTACTCAGCACTGAAGTAGTAAAGGTAAAGAGCGAACAAACAGAAGTCGAGTGCCGTGTTTTGGACTCAGGTTCTCAAGTCAATTTTGTCACTGAGCGTCTTGTAAAACGACTTGGCATTTCAATGCAGCCATTATCTGTAAACATTAACGGACTTGGAGCAACTAACATCAAAAACCGGCGGTCAGCCATCAGCACAATAGGGGGAATAACACAGAATGCTCTAGAATTGAAGGTGGCCGTAACTATCTCTGACTGGTGGAAGCGCGATCAAACCTCCACGTGGTAGCCGCCGGTAATTTTCCTCCAATGCAAAAAATGCGGAATGATCGGGCTAGTCCCTTCAAAGTAAGGTTGGCGCGAGGCCAATAACGTCGCCCGTAAAAAATTATTATTATGGAACCCAAAATCAGCATCGGATACACTGATGTACGACGACGACTACGGCAACGAAAGCGGCTAAACGAATTTACAATTTTCTCATAGAACGTACGCTCACTGTATAGAGCTATAGCTGCACAGCAGCTGGCCGATACCCTGTCCAAATACAATGCTGACATAACAGCAATTCAGGAAATTTTTGATTCCCCAGATGATGAAAAAGAATAATTCTTTGAATCAGTCGAACGGAAACTCCATGCCTGCCCTCATTATGATGTAAAAATCATTCTGGGGGATATGAATGCTAAAATAGGTAGGGAGCCAGTATTCAGGCAGTACATTGGCACCCATAGCTTACACGAGAACACTAATGACAATGGACAACGAATCATCGAGATGGCAGCAAGCAAAAATTTTGTCGTTGCGAGAACAAGATTTGCGCGTAAAAATATCCACAAAGCCACCTGCGTATCTCCTGATAGAGTCACTCGCAACCAGATAGACCACGTGAGATATATCGACCAACGACACAGTCGTCGAGGCGATATCAACCCCTAAACCATTATTAATAAATTGGACGAAGCAATAAAATTGCTGGCCTCAAAGCGGCCATAAAAACCGAATGAATACTAACGATCGGACTTATTCTTATTTTTCTCATTGTTTTACAACTTATACAAAACTGGCACAGTCGTGGAGTTTAACTCTAAAGAGTTAAAACTGAAAGAACCCCTAAGAATATAAAAAGAAATTCGTGAAATTTAACTTAAGTTAAATATTGAACAAGTCGTGGAGTTTAACTCTAAAGAGTTAACACTAAAAACACCCTTAAAAATAGAAAAAGAAAGTCGTGAAATTTAACTTAAGTTAAATATTGAACAAGTCGTGGAGTTTAACTCTAAAGAGTTGTGTTTTTTTAACGTTTTTTAAATTTTTTTTTAAGTCTTTTCTTTAATCGTGGAGTTTTATTTTAAAGTGATAAAGTGTAAACTCACAAAAAAAAGAAAAAATTTAGAAATAAAGGGTGTTTTTTTGGGAGGTTTGTTTTTCCGATAGATGTCGTTTTATTTTATGACAGTTGTTTTGACAGCTCAAAGTGGCATTTCTACTCAGTATTGTTTGGCAAATCATTATGAAAAAAAAAAAAAAAAAAAAAAAAAAATGACATTTGTGAAAAATAATAAAAAAAATAAAAAAAAATTATAAAATTATGAAATGACCAAAATTTCTTTTATTTTGGTAGATAATTTTTTGGCATTTAACATTTTAACACAATTTCTGGCATATGGCTACCACGACTATTTTTCACAAATGTCATTTTTTTTTTTTTTTTTTTTTTTTCATAATGATTTGCCAAACAATACTGAGTAGAAATGCCACTTTGAGCTGTCAAAACAACTGTCATAAAATAAAACGACATCTATCGGAAAAACAAACCTCCCAAAAAAACACCCTATATAAAAAATTTAAGAGATGCATATTACATATTAGAAGAGTATTAGGGAGTGATTAAAAGTGAACAAAGTTACAACTTACAAGTTATGACAGAAAATACTCTAGGACCGAACAAAATTTTCAAATGGTATCGGGACAAAATAGTACACATCTCGGACAGTTTAGCCAAAACAATAATACAAATTTTGGACAATTTAGACCAAACAATAATACTGGTCAGTTTATGCAAAACCATAACATAAACTCTGGACAATTTAGACAAAATAACAGACAACATACAAACTTTGGTAGTTCGGGACAACAACGATTTAACAGAGATTATTCTGGACAGTTCAGGCAAAACAGAGTAGAACAGATGGAAGTTGATCATATTCAGTCAGATAATGATGAACAAGTAAATTTTCAATCGGTGGACAGGAACCTTGTTTTCCGATAGTAGAATTGACCGTAGGTAAAAGTAAAATAAGGTGTTTAATAGATACAGGCTCAACAACATCATTATTAAACTACCACAATACAAACGAGTTAGACTTACAAACTAAATATACTTCAAAACACTAAGTGGACAGACAAAAGTAGAGTATGAAATAATAACTGAATTACCAGAAGAATTCAAAGAAGAGAAATACATGTGTTGGAAACTAACCAATTTTGAAAATAAAAACTTTGATGGTCTCATTGGACAAAATATTTTGAAACCAATGCAACCCATTATAAATCTAGAGGAGGAATTGATACAAATTCATAATAATAAAATAAAATTTGTAAATTCGTGCCCATTCAAGTTTGAAGACATACATCAACTTGAAGAATGCTATGTAGAGGATAATATTTTAGAAAAACTTCAAAGACAGGACATGAACTACAAGGAAAAGTTACAGTTAAGAAAACTTATTAATAAAATAGAGATTTATTTTTTTAGGAAGGTCAAAACCTTAACCATACTCATGAGATACAACACGAAATAGTGACCACAATGAGTAAACCAATATACTCTAAAATCTATAGATATCCTCAAATTCATGAAGAGGAAATCAACCAACAGATTGGAGATATGTTAAAGCAGGGAATAATAAAGGAAAGTTACTCTCTTTATAACTCACCACTTTGGATAGTTCCAAAAAAAAGCGGATAATTCAGGAAAAAAGAAATGGCGTGTAGTAATTGACTACCGTAACCTTAATGAAGTAACAGAAAGTTAAAAATTTCCCAGTCCATGAAAAACTAGGAAGAGCTCAATACTTCACTACCTTGGATCTTGCAAAGGGATTCCACCAAGTAGTAATCAAATGGGAAGATAGACCAAAAACAGCATTTTCTACACCTAGAGGACATTACGAGTTTATCAGGATGCCGTTTGAACTAAAAAATGCCCCAGCGACATTTCAAAGACTTCAAAGATATATTAATAAAATATGTGTAGTATATTTAGATGATATTCTAATTTTTAGCATAAATATTGAGGAACATACACAAAACATACAAAAAATATTCAATAAATTAAGAATAAGAATCATAATTTAAAAATTCAGATAGACAAATGCAAGTTTTTTGCAAGATCAACAGGGTATCTAGGACATACGTTAACCACAGAGGGAATAAAACCGAATCTTAACAAAATTGAAATCATTCAAAAATTAGAATTACCAACTACAGTTAGACAAATCAAATCTTTCCTAGGAATGACCGGATATTATCGTAAATTCGTAAATGATTACGCAAAGATTGCACATGGACTCACTAAATATTTAAAAAAGGGCGTAAAAATAAATACAAAAGATCCACAATACACGGATGCATTTGAGAAACTAAAAACATTACTAACAAACCCACCAATCCTTAAATATCCAGACTTTAAATAATATAAGTTTAAAATTGCAACAGATGCTAGCGAATTCGCAATAGGAGCAGTACTTTCTCAAAACGATCATCCAATTAGCTATGGAAGTCGCACTCTGAATGAGCACGAGAGAAAATATTCAACAACAGAACAAGAGTTATTGGCGATCGTTTGGGCAGTAAATTATTTTAGACCCTATGTTTATGGAAGACAATTCGATCTTTTAACAGATCACCAACCACTAGTCTGGTTGAAAACTAAAAGCAAAGGTAAGGATATAAATCCAAGACTTCAGCGTTGGTTTCTAAAGCTAGGAGAATATGTGTTATGTATTGGAGAACATGCGCATCAACGTATTATGTATTGTGTATGTTCACATCGCATGTTATGTATTGGAGAACAACGTATTATGTACTGTGTATGTTCACTGTTATTATAGATCGAATAAAGTCAGTCTTGTTGTAGACATCGTATGATCGAGTAATCTTCTCTTTTACTTGAATTACACAATTTCACTATTGCAGAACACAGCAATTGGCGCAGTCGGTATACTAGTAATATAACTAAGTAATATGACTAAGTAAAATATCACGTTGTGTTACGAATAATAATTTTTGCAAATATTATAAATTGTGGCTAATTAATTACAAAAATAAGCAAAACAAAAACTATTGTGAAATTCTGGAGAAACTACGGTACTGATCATCCGTTATCGTAATTAATGCCGCCAAAACCGGGTGTGTCATCTGATATTGAGGACATCAAACCTGCTCTTACTGTGCAAGCGACTAACATGTCGATATTAACCGGAGCTTTAGAGCAATTTGATGTGACACAATCGGAAAAATGGACATCATACATTGCAGGTTTCGAGCTGTACCTTATAGCCAATGAGATCCAAGGAGAAAATCGTCAGAGTGCCATATTTTTAACAATGTGTGGACCTAATTTATATGATCTCGTGGTCTCATTGGCATCACCAAAAGAGGTAAGCAAATTGAAATTGTCTGATATTAAACGAATTCTAACGGATCATTTTTCTCCGCGTCCATCCGAAATTGCGGCATTCTACAAATTTTTTAAACGTGATCAACAACCGGACGAATGTTTTGCTGCATATGTCGCTGAGTTACGTCGTTTATCCATCGATAATAATTTTGGAAATTCATTGGACCGCATGTTGCGAGATCGATTAGTTTTTGGTTTGCGTGACGGAGGATTACAGAGGTCACTACTGGCTGATACCACACTGACCTTGCAGAAAGTAATCGACCAGTCAAGTTCCGCGGAAGCAGCGTCAAAAAATCAAATGGAAATTCGACATCCATCTATCTATCGACATCTATTCTCTAGTGAGTTGGGTCAGTTCCAAGGTCAACTCGTATCCCTGCAAATCGACGACACGGTTCATCCAGTTAGATTATCGCCGCGCCGCATTCCTCTGGCTACAAAGGGAATGGTGGAAGCAGAGCTCGATCGACTCATTGAACAAGGGATTTTAGTGCCAGTGGAGTATTCAGACTGGGCTACTCCGATCGTTCCCGTGCATAAAAGTAACGGATCAATCAGGATCTGTGGTGACTACAAGTCAACTCTGAATAAAGTTTTGAAACTTCATTGTTTTCAAATCCCGGCTATCAGCACTCTGTTATCGTCACTCGCAGGAGGTAAAGTCTTTGCCAAGCTAGACTTGGCTCAGGCATATCAACAATTGTCTGTCGATGAAAAATCCTCTTTTTTACAGACGATTATCACTCACAAGAGTGCATTTCGAGTTAAGAGATTGCAATTCGGAATATCATCCGCACCTGGCATTTTCCAGAACATAATCGAAAATTTATTGAGAGGAGTTTCGGGTGTCGTTCCATATTTCGATGATATCGTAATTACTGGAACGAATGAGCAAGAGCTCGCCATTCGTCTCGATGAAGTTCTGATGAGATTCGATAAGTATGGTCCTCGTTTACGCAAGGATAAGTGCAAGTTTGGAGTCTCGACCGTAATTTTTCTCGGTTTCAAGATCGACGCTTTGGGCATCAGGCCGACAACACAAAAAGTTGAAGCTATAAGAAATGCTCCAGTACCGTGCGACAAGAAACAATTACAGGCCTTTCTGGGACTTTTAAATTTTAATCACTCATTCCTCCCCCAAAAAGCTTCTATAGCAGAGCCATTACATCGTCTGCTTGACAAAAATTCAAAATGGAAGTGGGAAGAAAAGCACAAAAAAGCATTTGACAAATTGAAGGATATGGTGTCATCCGATAGTGTATTGATACATTACGAATTAAGACTTCCTGTGTCGATCGTGTGTGATGCATCGCCATATGGTATTGGAGCCGTCCTTTGCCATAAATTAAAGGATGGATCGGAAAGGCCAATCTCATTTTATTCAAAAACCTTATCGAAAGCAGAGAGAAATTATGCTCAAATCGATCGTGAGTCTGTAGCAATCATTTCCGGAATAAAAAAATTTCACGAGTTCGTTTACGGAAGACATTTCACCACCGTCACGGATCATCGTCCGTTGTTAGGCTTATTCAATCCCAATAAGCAAATTCCAACAGTGATGTCAGCACAGATGTTGAGACGTCGCATTTTCCTCAATGCCTACGACTACGATATAATTTACCGTTCAGGATCAAAAATGGCTAACGCCGATTGTCTTAGCCGCCTACCACTCAAAACACCAGAAGAGGAGCAAATCGAAGATGTTCTTATGATAGCAGATATTTCATCACCAGTTCTTGATGCGAACGAAATATCAAGGATGACGTCGAAAAATGCCGATTTGTCCAAAGTAAAAAGCTGGGCGTTAAGGAGGTGGCCGGATTCATTAGATCGGACGGATGGACTTTTTCCGTATTTCATTCACCGCAACGAGGTATCGTGTCTACAAGGCTGTTTACTTTGGGGAAATAGGACCATCATTCCATCTGCGGGACAAGCCATCATCCTCAAGGCACTACACTCCTGGTATCGTGCGAATGAAGGCGCTGGCCAGATCTTATGTATGGTGGCCCAATATGGATTCCGACATCGAGCGTACAGTGAAATCGTGTATTCCGTGCCAGGAAACGTGACCGGAAGCCCCTCATGCACCAATCCGCCCATGGGAAACAACAAAATATCCTTGGTCCAGACTTCATGTCGATTTTGCTGGTCCTTTCCAAGGACATATTTTCTTTATCGTGGCAGACTCATACTCAAAATGGTTGGATGTTAGCATCGTGAAGACAACATCGTCAAGGTGTGCAATTCGACAGCTTCGATCATTGTTTGCTACCCATGGGCTACCAGATGTCATCGTATCAGATAATGGCACATCATTCACGTCAAACGAGTTCAGAGTTTTTTGTGAAGCAAATCAGATTCGCCATGTTTGCGTCGCGCCTTTTCACCCATCATCGAACGGTCAAGCCGAGCGGATGGTTCGGACAGCTAAGGATTTCTTAAAGAAAATCAGATCAAAGGATGATTTGGAGACCACGCTGGCCCGATTTTTGTTTAGCCAACATATTACACCGTCTACGGCAACCAATAAATCACCTGCTGAGCTTCTATACAATAGACAACTAAAAAACTACCTCGACAATATTCATCCGCATTCATTACCACTGCCATCACCAGCGATGGATAGCCTACATGTCAGTCGATCATTCGAGACCGGGTCCTCAGTTTGGATTCGTAATTATGCAAGGGGACCGAGGTGGATTCCAGCCATCATTATCAAGCAAACTGGACCAATTTCATACAATGTACGTGTGGGCCCCGAACAAGTAATGAAGAGACATATTGATCAAATACGTCGTCGGGAATTTGATCAAACATCGTACGCCGAATCAACTATTGACACCAACGACAAACATCAAAAAATACCAGACCATGAATCACCAATTAATATGTCAACTTTTCCTTTCACACCTTTACGAGAACAAGAACTACCTACGAGTTCTCCAGGGACACATCATCGAAATGATATTCAGTCAACGCCTAGAAGTGAAACACCGCTTCGTCGTTCGTCGCGTCAAAAAAATGTTCCTGATTTTTTTTGTGCTGGGCGTTAAGGGGTGTTATGTATTGGAGAACATGCGCATCAACGTATTATGTATTGTGTATGTTCACATCGCATGTTATGTATTGGAGAACAACGTATTATGTACTGTGTATGGATCGAATAAAGTCAGTCTTGTTGTAGACATCGTATGATCGAGTAATCTTCTCTTTTACTTGCATTACACAATTTCACTATTGCAGAACACAACAATATGACTTTGAAATTAGTTACGTAAAAGGTAAAGAGAAAAACGCTGCAGACTTTTTAAGTAGAATAAATGATAACAAAGGACAAATATACGAAATAATCGAGGAAACCTTCAAATATTAGACACTGTCGTCAATAGATTTAATACACAAATAATATTAACTAATGAAAAGCTTAAAGAAATCGAAGTTATAATGGGTAAACGCAAAATATATTTAAACTCACAGGATATTAGAAATAATTTTATGACAGATATTTTTCGTAGATTCCTAAAAAAAGGTAAAGTATAGGAATTTACTCTGAGTTATCAGAGCACGAATACAATATGGTTCAGCAAAAGCTAATCCAATTATTCAGTGGAAGCCTGGTATTCTATAAATGTACACATCATGCAAAAGACATGAAAACTGACGAAGAAACATTTAAACAAATTGCAAAATATCATAAATATGAAACAGGACATAATGGAATAAGTGAAAACTATGAAGGTTTAAAGAAAATTATTTATAGGGAAAATTTAAAGAAATTAATACAAAAATACATTAATAATTGTGACACTTGTAATCGAGCTAAATATGACAGAAAACCTTTAAAACCTAAATATAATATATCAGAAACACCAAAGTGTTTGAATCAAATAATACACATAGATACGTATACTAATTCGAAACATAATTATATTACATTCATAGACAAACTTTCAAAACATGCAGTAGCATTTTATTTGGAAAACAAAAATAGTTTGACACTCATTGAAAAAATTAGATTATATATCTCTTTAAAAGGCAAACGTATTACGGAAAATGAATTCAATACAATTAATATAAAAGATTTTTTCAGACAAAAAGCAATAGAGGTACATTATACACACCCAAATAGTCATACAGGGAACGCAGATAGAGAAAAATTTCATAGAACTAAGTGAAAAACTAAGAGTATTAGAAGCAGAGAAATCACAACTGACAGCACAGGAAAAGCTATATAAATCTATAGAATTATACAACAAATCTATACATTCGGTTATTAAACATAGGCCAATAGACGTTGTAGACGGAAAGGTTGACTTAGAGAAACTAACTGACATATTAATAGAATATAAAAATAAAACAATTGACAACGCAAATAGAAACGGAAGAATTCAATAAACCAGATAAAGAAGGTTATGTTAAGAACTAAAGAGCACTTAAACATAAAAATGAACTCAGGTATAGAAAACTCAATTTAGAAAATATTCATCCAGTAAGAATAAAACGACCAAATAAATTCAGAGACCAATTAAACATTGATAACATAGATATTGACGATAAATACACCAAAATGTTTCTTCCTTCTTTTTAATAATAAAGTAATACATAAAATTAATTGCAGATTCTTAGATTTATAATCATAATGGCATCAGTATGTCTGGTAACGGGACGATTAGAAGTACAGACAATCAGAGAGGACAGCGGATATGCTGAATTTAATACCCAAAAACAAGACTTAGTAACTGAAACTGAACTTATTGTACACTTAATTGATCCCAAGGAAATTATATATATTATAAATAATATGACCGTCAACATTGCACTTTTAGACTACAATTATAAGAAAATATTATCAAACGAATTAAAAGAGTTAAAAAGCAAGGTATACACAATTCTGCCCAAAGTAGATAACAAAGAAAGACCAAAACGAGGATTAGTTAATGTGGTGGGCTCAGCTTTTAAGTATTTATTCGGTACAATGAACGAAGATGACAGAAAAGACATAGAACAACATTTTATAACCACAGACATAAATCTTCATAACACCTTAACCAATATGAATCAACAAATAATAAAAACAACCCATAAAAATTAAAATTTTTCATGTAAATTCTCTAATAGGAGATGGGTATGTGTTAAAATTTGAAGAAAATCGGACTAATTTTTAAAAAATTTAAATGGACACCACACGGGTCTCATGGCCCTATCACTCCAACAAATTTACAAAAAGTTATGTCCATCAGTGTTAAAAATGTGTGAAAAATTTAAAGAAAATCGAGCTAATTTTTAAAAAACTTATACATGTGTAGAAAATTTGAAGAAAATCGAGTAAAATTTTGTAAAATATTTGTATGGGAGCCCCCCGTTTGGAATTGAATGTGTTGTCTCCGGAAATACATATGTGTGCAAAATTTCAATAAAATCGGTCCTTGGGAAGTGGGTCAAAAATTGATCGCAAGATTCCACGACGACCGACGACCGACATCCGTGCCTCGGACAAGTGAAGTTAATATAGAGAATTTAAAAAATAAATGACTACTTTAACAAAACATTTAATAAACTGAAAGACATTATACAGGGTGTATCCGTTAAGGTGGCAAATACTTATTGGGGTGATTCCTTGGTTAATTTCGTGTAAAAAATCGTATGGAAAGGGGGGGTCTATTTTCAACCCCTGCGGTGTACGTAGCGTTTTAATGCGAAGGAACGTACTTTTGACCTTACATCACTTCATTCCCTGTAACTCTTGAACGCTTCTAGCTACAAGGTCACTGGTTGGTCATTTTTAAAAGAAAATTAAATTTTTAAGATTAAATAATTTACATTTTTTTTAATGCATGAAATCGTTACCGATATAAAAGTCGTCAAAATCCAAAAATGTTTTTTTTTTTTTAAATTTTATTTTCAAACGCGAATATTTCGAAAATTGCTCTCGGATAATTTTTTTTTGACAAATGCAATATTAAAGCCTATTCAATTTTCTACAAATCCATTTCACAATATTTATGCATTCGGTCAATAGGAGCAGGGTTAAAAATAAAACTTTTTAAAATGAACGAAAACGTACTGTTGACCTTACATGACTTCAGACCATATTACTCTTGAACGCTTTCAGCTACAAGCTTACCGTTGGTCTTTTTTGAAAGAAAATTAAATTTCTAATATCCAACAATGTACACTTTCTTAAATTATTTTAGCCATACCGATACCATGTATCGAAGAAAAATGAGAGAAGTGCAGCGTAGTGTAAGACGTGACAAGCGTAACTATATTAACAACCTGGCCTCAGAAGCAGAGGAAGCAGCGAGCCGGTGCGATAGCAGAACCGTTTACAGAATCACCAAAGAGCTGACAGTTGGTCACCGCTCTAGCCAACATCCGGTGAAAGGCCTAGATGGTACCGTACTCGTTTCAGATGAGGATCAGCTCAAGCGATGGAAGGAGCATTTCTCTACGGTCCTTAACCGTGTATTTGCTAACGATATGCACCTAAATCAAGCGGAAATGCCGGAAGTAACAATTTCCCGAATTCGCACCTCAACTCCCAGTAAAGACGAGATCGCTACCGCGATTAACGCACTAAAGAACAACAAGTCGGTAGGACTAGATGGTATACCCGCAGAGCTTCTGCGTGCAGCTCCAACGACATCAGCAGAGCTTTTATATCCTCTTGTAGAGAGAGCTTGGGAGGTAGAAAGTTTCCCCGAAGAGTGGAAGAAGGGAATGATTGTCAAGCTCCCTTAGTCTTATGGAGTGCGAAAACTGGAGAGGCATTTGCGTTCTCCCTGCAGTTGCAAAAGTAATAGCCAAAGTAGTACTTGAACGTATTAAGGAACATCTGGAAGATACACTCGATGCCGAACAAGCAGGTTTCCGCACTGGATCATCCTGTGTAGAACACATAAACACCCTGCGGATCATTATTGAACAGTGCGTTGAATTCCGGTCACCACTGCACCTGCTGTTCATCGATTTTGAGAATGCGTTTGACAGTGTCAACAGACAGTTTATCTGGCTTGCCTTGCGCAGGAGAGGTATACCCGATAAACTAATAGCTATTATTAAAGCAACCTATGATGGCTCTAAATGTCATGTGCTGCATAGAGGAAAGCTGTCAGAGGAATTCGAGATCCTAAGTGGGGTACGACAAGGTTGCATTCTATCGCCGATACTTTTTTTGTTGGTGATTAGCGATGTACTTCGCGCAGCTTTATCTACTGGAAACGGAGGAATTCGTTGGACTCTTACATCTCAACTCAAACATCTGGATTACGCTGACGACGTTTGTTTACTCTCCCATAGAATTATGGAGCTGCACCAAATGACAACAAATGTGGAGAGGGAGGCAAATGTTGCGGGTTTGAAGATTAATACTGCCAAAACCAAAATCATCAACCTCGGCACTAACTCAGTTACTCATGTTAACATTGCTGGACAGCCGGTAGAGAGAGTAGAGAGTTTCCAATATCTTGGGAGTATTGTCTCGACCGAAGGTGGAACCGAACAGGACATTGCCAACCGAATCGGCAAAGCAAAATCGGTGTTTGGAATGATGTCCATGATATGGCGAAGCAATGCGATCAGCTTAAACACCAAGCTGCGACTGTTCCGCTCAAATGTTGAATCTGTGCTGTTGTATGGGTGCAGCACTTGGAAGGTGACCGCTACTATCACAAAAAGATTACAAACATTTGTAAATAGGTGCCTACGGAACATCATAAGGGTTTTCTGGCCTAACCGTATCTCTAACAAACATCTTTACCAGAGAACGGGTCAGGAACCAATAGGCACAACCATCCAACGACGGAAGTGGCAGTGGATTGATCATACACTCCGAAAAGGCGACAGTTCCATAGCAAACTACGCAATGCAATGGAACCCGTTATCTCAGGATGGTAGAAGAACGGGTCGTCCGAGAAATACATGGCGCAGAACAGTTGAGGAGGAGGCACGGCAATTGGGGAAGAGTTGGAGAGAGCTGAAGCTCATTGCCAGGAACCGCACGCGATGGCGCGTAGGCGTAGTAGAGGCCCTAGGACCCATAAGGGGATACAGGACATAAAGAAGAAGAAGATATAAAGGTCGTCAACTTCAAAATAAAATTTTTTAAAATTGTTTTTACAAACACGATTAATTCGAGAAATCCTATCGGATAAATTTTTTTTGACAAATGCTGTATTAAAGCATATTTAATATCCTATAACTCCTTGACAAAATATTTGTGCATTCAGTCAATAAGAGCGAGATAGTGCAGGTTGTCTTAATAATAATACGTATAAGAAGGGTTGCATGACTTCCTAGTGTTCCTGCAGAACAGTGCAACAAAATTACACGGGCAGTGGATGTACCCTTACCACTGCATAGTCTGCTTCATAAGGACTTACCAAGAAAGACCTAATTTTGTGTGTCGATTTCAAAACATCGAATGGACACATAAAATTGGTTGTGAAAATGACACATGAAAATGGTATCCACTCACAAAATTAGGTACTTCTTGGTATGTCCTGTTGAAGCAGATTATGCTCTGGAGAGAACTGACAAGTGTGCATCTATTCCACGTATAATTTTGTTGCACTCTTGCTACGGGAACACTGAGACGTCATGCAACTCATCTTATACGTAATAGCAGTAACCCAACCCGCACTATCTCGCTCTTTTTGACTGAATGCACAAATATTTTGTCAAGGACTTATAGTATATTAAATATGCTTTAATACAGCATTTGTCAAAAAAATGTATCCGATAGGATTTCTCGAATTAATCGTGTTTGTAAAAAAAATTTTAAACAATTTTATTTTGAAGTTGACGACCTTTATATCGGTATGGCTAAAATAATTTAAGAAAGTGTACATTTTTGGATATTAGAAATTTAATTTTCTTTTAAAAAAGACAAACGGTAAGCTTGTGGCTGAAAGCGTTCAAGAGTAATATGGTCTGAAGTCATGTAAGGTCAACAGTACGTTTTCGTTCATTTTAAAAAGTTTTTTTTTAACCCTGCTCCTATTGACCGAATGCATAAATATTGTGAGATGGATTTGTAGAAAATTGAATAGGCTTTAATATTGCATTTGTCAAAAAAAAATTATCCGAGAGCAATTTTCGAAATATTCGCATTTGAAAATAAAATTTAAAAAAAGAAAAAACATTTTTGGATTTTGACGACTTTTATATCGGTAACGATTTCATGCATTAAAAAAATGTAAATTATTTAATCTTAAAAATTTAATTTTCTTTTAAAAATGACCGACCAGTGACCTTGTAGCTAGAAGCGTTCAAGAGTTACAGGGAATGAAGTGATGTAAGGTCAAAAGTACGTTCCTTTGCATTAAAACGCTACGTACACCGCAGGGGTTGAAAATAGACCCCAAAAATGCCAAAATGCCTTTTCCAAATAAAGAATTTTACGAAATTGACTCAAATATTGAAATTGTTTTTAGTTATAAAAATACAACATACACTTATGAAACTAGTAAAACCCTTAATGAGGTAAAAATCTCAAAACACTGCAGTTTAGAAAACAACTGTAAGATGATAAAAAATATTATAACTGAGGTTATAGAAATAGATGACGAAATTATTGTATTGAAAAACCCAAATAATATAACTGTCAAACATGATTGCGATGAAAGAAAAATTGTTTTAGAAAAAAATATTTGGATCCATTTACAATCAGTATAGTAAATTAAAGATATTAAACCATAACTTTTCAAATAAAAAACAAATATTTCAAGAACGTTTTTATTATAAAAATTCAATTACAAGAAATTTTACAAAACAATTAACATTTAATGAACAATTTTGAAAACTTGAAAGATATTAATGAACTAAAATATAATAGAAAATTATCAAATTGAATATCAATAACCATAATCATTGTAGTTATATTCCTACTCTTGGGATTAGTATACATTTCAAAAAAACAAAAAGAAATAAAATACAGCCCAAATTTTAGGAGAAATTTAAAACAAGGGGGGAGAAGTTATATCGACCAACGACACAGTCGTCGAGGCGATATCAAGCCCTAAACCATTATTAATAAATTGGACGAAGCAATAAAATTGCTTGCCTCAAAGCGTTCATAAAAACCGAATGAATACTATCGATCCGATAGTACCAACAAAATCTTTTATGATCCGATCTTATTTCGATATGTTTCTTACCAATTCTCGATCCAATAAATAAACAAACAATTAACGATCAGAACATTATGGTCAATCTCCAAAAGTCACGTTCAAAGATCTTCATGATCTTTGAGCAATTAAATCAAGAATGTATAATCTCAAAATGTCACGTTCAAAGATCTTCATGATCTTTGAGCAACTAAGCAAAGACTATGTAAGTAGCAGTAAATTCACCATATGTATATTTGTATATTGAAGTACATAATAAATATATTGTGGAGCAGAGTTGATTTGTAATCTGTCCCACAAAAATAATCCAGTTCAACTTTAAACTTAAAAGAATAAAGACATACTCGTAGTTCTCCGGACTTATTCTTATTTTTCTTATTTTTCTCATTGTTTTACAACTTATACAAAACTCGTGTGATAGACCGCTACCACAACCCGAACCAGATAACGGTACGAACGTACCGAGGTGCCAACGTCGACTCGGACCACTATCTTGTTGGTATGGTCTCCGAGCGCGGATTGCATCATCACGAAAGACTGCGTCCGCGAATCAGATTCGAGTCAACACGGCTGCCCTTCGCAACGAAGAGACCAGAAACAACTACGGTCAAGCAATAGGACTAGTACTAAATACAGGGAGAGTAAGTCCTGGGGCTGAGATGTCAGGCGTAGAAGAGAAATGGACACGCCATAAAAATACTGTCATTAGTACTGCTGACTCCATCTTAGTTAGAAGTCGTAGAGATCGGAACGACTGGTTCGATGACGAATGTAAGCTAGCGACTGAACGTAAGAATGTTGCGTACCGAGCAATGCAACAATCTCATAGAACGCGGGCATGCGAAGATGAATATAAAGAGCTCAGAAGATATGAAAAAACAGTTCACCGGCGAAAGAAAGCAGCCTGGGAGAAAACTCTCGTCCGTGAAGTAGAACAGCGTAAGGACCGCATCAGGCGCGGAAGTTCTACCAAAAAGTCCGCGGTATGACACAATATACACCGCGTTGCACATACTACAAGGACAAAGAGGGTAATCTGATCGGCGATCTTAAAGGCATCTTAGAGCGATGGGAAGAGCACTTTCATGAGTTGTTAAATGGCCAGCTAACTGAGGAATTGGAGGCTCCACCAATGACCGAAGATCATACTACGCTGCCGCCACCAAGCATAGACGAAGTGAGCATAGCGATAAATCGGCTTAAAAATAATAAGGCCCCGGGATCTGATAAAAATAGTAGGCTCCAGATTCCACCAATAATTCATGAAATATTAGTTCAAGTATGGGAGGAAGAAGCATGCCAGAAGACTGGCGAAGAGGCATCTGCGTTGAGTACCGCGTATAAGATTTTCTCCTCTATCCTTCAGGACAGGATAGCCCCATACGCTAAGGTCATCATTGGTCCATACCAGTGTGGCTTCATCCCAGGCACTCAACAATTGATCAGATTTACACCCTTAGGCAGGTGATGGAAAAATGTCTAGAGTTTCAAAACTCACTACACCATCTTTTTATAGACTTTAAGGCCGCCTATGATAGCATAGCCAGAGTAGAACCCATGTAGAAGCCATGAGAGAATTCGGAACCCCAAATAAACTGACACGACTCTGTAGGTTGACCATGACCAATGTTATAAGCTAAGTAAAAATATCAGGATCACTATTAAGCCCATTCAACATCTATAACGGGCTCCGACAAGGGGATGGACTGGCCTGTGTCCTCGTCAACCTGGCGTTGGAGAAAGTGATCCGAGACTCTGACGTACCGGCGAGAGGAACAATCCTCTATAAGTCCATTCAGATACTAGCTTACGCAGACGATATTGACATCGTTGGTAGAAACCGAAGAGCGGTACAGGAAGCTTTCATCCAGATAGAGCAGGCGGCACGAAATCTGGGGCTGCACATAAATGAGAGCAAAACAAAGTACATGGTGGCCACGTCTGCGAGTAGAAGATCCAACATTGGTCCCTCAAATAAAATAGTGGAGCGCGAATTTGAAGTAAGCCGATAACAGTACGGAACCAGAAATACGCGCACGGTTGCTAAAAGCCAACAAAGCCTACTATAGTCTGTCAAGATTCTTCAAATCAAAGAACTTAACCATAACATCCAAGCTGATGATATATAAGACAATGGCCATAGCAGTACTTACATATGGATCCGAGACTTGGGTGCTTAGCAAAAAGCATTCTAACCTCTTAGCCGCGTTCGAGAGTAAAGTCTTACGGAGAATTGTTGGCCCCATATGTGAGGAGACTCTATAATGATGAGATCTACGAGCATTACCGCGATGTCGACATCGTGAAGAAAATTAAGGTCGGTAGGCTCCGGTGGGCAGGGCACCTAGCTAGCTGGAACACAGCAACAGCGAGGCCGGCCAAGCCTACGCTGGAAGGATGGCATAGACCAGGACGCCCAGAGTTTAGGGATGCCAAACTGAATGACATCGGCTTGAAATCGGGACCAGTGGGGAGACTTTTACAGTCTCGCATTAAAGGCTTTTTAACACGACTTGAAGCACTTGTACTGCCTCGCTTAATTTCGCCGCAATCATCGCAATTCATCAACACGGATTAATGGTCGCTACCCAAAAATCTCGTGGTAGCAGATCCAGCCTTTAATCGCCCCGAACACTTCGCGCAACACACCATCAAGAACCATGAAAATCGATTCATAGTGAAAATACAATTTAACCAAAGCCTTAATACGTTAGGCGATTCACACGGAATTGCTCTTAACAAATTTCTCTCGCTCTAGCGTCGACTCCAGAAAATTCCCGCAGTAAGGGCTGAATACACATCAAGTTTATGGATGAATACGAATCAATGGGGCACATGACAAAAATATCAGCAGATGCAGTCATCTCACCAAACTACTTCATTCCACACCACTGCGTGTTAAGACCTGACAGCTCAACCATTAAGATCGCCAAGTTCAACTCATTATTTGGAGAAGAGAAGCCGCAAAGCCCATAATGTACTACCAGCTCGACACGGTTATTTATGGCACAAGAGTTGCTCCGTATTTAGCGACAAAGTGTTTATAACAACTGGCAAAAGAGAACACCGTTCGTAACCCGCTTGTCGCGCAATTTGTTCAGAAGAATTTCTATGTGGATGACGGCCTCGCCGGAGGAGATAGCTTGGTGACTGCAATACAATTACAAGAACAACTAACACAGATCATGAAAGAAACTTGTTTTAAATTACGAAAATAGTGTGCAAGCCCCCCACAATTATTCTAAACATCCCTCAAGGGAATTTAGAAGTAAATTTGAAGGGACAAAAGCTGACTCCATAAAAACATTGGGATTCACATGGATGGCGAAGGACAAAAAGGTATGCGTTAAAGTGAACCTCGAAGCATTAAAAAGGATTACTAAACGCACTGCCACATCAGCCTTTGCAAGACTTTTCAAATATCAACGCACAACTTTAGAGGAAGAGTTCCAGAAGCCACCCAATTCTGAAAAGGCGTATGGAGCAGCAGCTCAGTGTTCAAAGACGGCACCATCATGCTACGATTGTTATGCACAAAATCTAGTGTAACTCCACTCAAAAGGCAAACAATACAACGTTTGGAGTTGTATGCGGCGTTACTAGGAGCACAATTAACAGCCAAAATCAAATCAGATCTCAAACCAACCCAACATGGCTATGGACTGATTCAGAAATCGTTTTATCATAGATATATTCAACATCAGCATTATTTTACACTTTCGTAACAAACTGAAAATCCGTCATCAAAGAAACAACACGAGCAGATCAATGGCGTTATGTCAACTCAAAAAGCAATTCATCAGATATTCTATCTCGGGGAATGTCACCAAAGGCTCTGAAGTGTTTCTGTGTTTCTATGGACCACTGTTTCTACATGGTAAAGAAACAACTTGGCCACCAAAGTTTAAGCCAGGCCTTGCTATTAAAAACAACTTGGAACGAAAAAGGAAGGCACCCGAATCATTATTCGTGGCAGCTGCAGAACCTGATTTTGTATATAAAATCAACCACAAAACTTATTTTCATCGACTACAGCGAATTGTGGGCTACGTTTTACGCTTTATAACCCACACCATGTGTCAAAAGGATCGCCGAAAGTCTCAAACATCATTAACAACGAAGGAATTAGATCAAGCACTAATCCCAATTATCGCACAAATTCAATCATTGGAATTCAAAAAGGAAATTCAGCAGCTAAAAAGATATAACGAATTAGTAGGAAATTTATGTAATCTCGGCCATTTATAAACGCTGGAGTAGAATACTATGGTCCAATAACAGTACACTACAAACTGCGTGGAAAAAGACCGCACGGGCTTATATTGCAGTCTTTTGTTGTTTTGCGCCGGTACATCTAGCGCATGTGAGTGATCTCAGCATAGAGGGATTCATTGGTGCTCTCAAAAGATTCATCGGCCGACGTGGACACTGCCAAAACTTGTATTGTGACAATGCAACGAACTTCACTGGAGCGAAAAATAAAATACCTGAACTGTCAACTGTAATCCACACATCTGACGCACAAGAAGCAATTACAAATGCATGCAACAACAGAGGCACACAGTTCAATTTCATACCACCAAGAGCACCACACTTTAGTGACCTATTGGAAGCAGCTGTGAAATCTGCAAAACATCTCTTAGTTCGAAGTTTAGGAAATGCATCTTTGACCTATGAGGAACTGGAAACACTGGTAATCGAAATTGAAGCAATACTAAATTCCAGACCAATTTAACCAATGTCAAATGATCCAAACGATGTAGCTGCACTAACTCCAGGATATTTCATAATCGGTGAACCACTCACAGCTCAGATTGACGCACAAGCTAAATCTATGAACACCAGCTTGGAAACAAGATGGAAGCTAGTTTCTCGTCTTAAGCATGAATTATGGATAAGGTGGTCGCGGGACTACCTTAACGAATTACAATACCGAAATAAATGGCAAGAGCGGGCAAAAAACGTTAAAGAAGATGATATCATTATCATCCCGGAAAAGAACGTTCCAGTCATGAAATGGCCCTTATGACGTGTAATAAACCGAACCGACGACATCGTAAGTGTTGCAAATATTAAAACGGCTTCAGACGTATTTAAACGAGCAGTTCGATATCTGGCACCACTTCCTAGACTCAGCGACGAGAACCATGTGAAACACAACTAAATCAACAGGCTACGATATAAACCGACAATTGCGAATCACAGCCCTCTGCACCACCATCTGATGAAATGCCAAAAATTAACAAGCGGATAATATCAGCACTTCCCAACATGCCTATATTACTTATAGCATTGCTCACACTCCCACTAATTTTCGCAGGGAAATAACGGAGTTTGAATCAAAAATCGGCTTACACATCGAAGAAATTGGCAACACGCGAGCATCACGATCCGAATGGAATATTATAACCTACTACAAACTACAACCATCTTGGCAAGAGATGGCTGCTTTAACCAATGGAAATAGAGCTCTGCAATATTTATGCAAACTCATAAATCAAAAGGCAACTTGCATAAATGCACTACGAATCCTTGAATTCGGATTAGCAGACTTGAATGATGTAAACATTCTACTGAAAGGCAAGAGAGTCAAACGTGGCGCTGTAAGCTCTTTCGGCAATGTCGCTAATTCGCTGTTCGGTGTCATAGATTCGAATTACGCAGAACAAATGTCGAACACCATCAACTCAATCAAAGAAAACGAATGCAACCTAAAAAGCTCCTCACGAATCAAACATCAATTATTGATTCTACGCTCAACGTATTCAAACAAGGTGAACGCAAGATAAAGGAAAAAGTCGACAACCTAGATGCACAATTAACGGAAATCGTATCATGACTACACGAATATAAAAAGGAAAGTCACCAAAAAAAATTTAGTTCAAATTTGTTTTTCATTATCTGCTCAACTTTCCATTATATCATTAAGATTTTATCGAATTCAAACTACAATAGTCGTAGCATTATCCTACTCGCACCATGGAAAAATCAGACCAATGTTGTTATCACCATCACATCTTCAATTTGAACTAGTACAAGAAAGAAATCACCTTTCAACATCTCTACGGTTGCCGGTCAGCCTACAACTTTACAAGATAATGAACGTAAAGGGTGGAGTAACCAACGACTATGTCTTCTTTCACATAACCATCCCTTTATGTGATCCAGTGACTTTCGAACTCTAAAAACCACATTCAATTCCAACGCCAATAAACAACATAATGGTTGCAATTCGACCATGCAGTGACCTCATAGCTGTAAATGCACACAGAGATCAATATTTTGTATTAACTGAAAGGCAGTGAAGATCATGCATAACAATAAAGGAAGATGATTTCTTGTGCTCAAACATACAATATAAATGCAACGCAGATGCGGGCAGATGCTTGTGTGAAATCTCTCTTCTCAATAACAACAGTTGCACTAGTTGCAATGCCTCGGATACATATCGAATTTATCAACAATGACCTTTGGCCCACGGAAAAGGACACGTTTTGGAACTTGGAACATTCGCACGCTCGTCAAGACAACAACGCTTGCACAATTAACAAAATAATTCCGTAAATACCATCTAAAGATTCTTAGTCTTAGTGAGGTGAGATGGCCTGGAGTAGGGGAAAACGAACATCTACAGGCGAGTTTTTAATTTTTTTCGGGTAAGCCTGCAGGAGAACACCATTGCGAAAACTGGAGAGGAATTACCCTGCTAAACACCATAAACAAAGTGATCTTCTCTATAATAGCTAGGCGCTTACGGAATGCGTAAGAGCCAATTTTGAGAAATGAACAAGCAGGATTTCGCCCAAACCGTTACTGTACTGATCAAATTAACACCCTGCGTATAATTATTGAACAGTTAGTTGAGTATCGCTCTCCTCTGTATATGGTTTTTGTAGAGTTTAAACGCGCTTTTGATAGCGTGTGCCGAAACATGATGTGAAAGATTTTGGATAGCTTTGGTGTTCCGGAAAAACTCATTAATATCATTAAGGAGCTGTACCGCGATTCAACATTCCGCGTCATTCAGAACGGTCATCTTGGCTCATCTTTCAACATCTACTCGGGAGTCAAGCAAGGTTGCACCCTCTCACCATTGCTTTTCACAATTGTCATCGACTGATGAAAATAGTATCCCGTACTTCATCAGGTTTTCCATGGAATTTTTTCCACCGCATAGGAGACCTGGACTATGCCGATGATATCTGTCTCCTATCACAATCGTTAGGTTACATGGTGCGTAAATTAAACTCAGTAGAACTTCACGCTAACAAAACAAAGCAAAAATAAAACTACTTCGCGTTAACGCCAGTGGAACATGCGATCTCTCGATTGACGGACATCAGATAGAGGAAATAGATAAGTTTTGTTATTTGGGCAGCTGGATGTCAAAAAATTGTGGTGCTGACTCGGATGTGTGCTCTCGTGTAAACAAGGCGCGACACTCTTATAGTATGCTAAATAATATCTGGAACTCCACACAAATCTCCCGGAATCTGAAGCCGATCTTCAGTTCTAACGTTCTCTCAGTACCCTTGTGTGGCTGCGAAACGTGGAAAGTCACAGAGTCAATTGTGACGCGCCTCCAAGTCTTTGTCAACAAGTGCTTAAGGAGGATACTGAGAATAAGATGGCCGGACATTATCACCAATCAAGACATGTGGAGAGTAACGCAACAGGAAGATATTGCGAAACTAGCTCTCGACTGGAAGCCGCCGAGTTGGACGTCCTAGCAAGACATAGAAAATGACAATAGAAGAGGAAGCCAGATCCCAGGGAACAGAGTGGCGTCTCTTGAAACCTCAGGCAATAAATCGAGTTCGTTCTCAATTAACTTTGAAGGGCTCCGGGCAACAAAGCCTACTTTAGTATGTCAAGGCTATTCAAATCCAGGAATTTAACCATAACATCCAAGCGGGTGCATAAGACAGTGGTCATACCTGTACTTACATATGGATTCTGACCTCTTAGCCGCGTTCGAAAGCAAAGTCTTACGGAGAATTGTAGGTCCCGTTTGTGAGGAAGGACGATTCCGGAGACTCTATAATGATGAGATCTTCGACCGTTACCGCGATGTCGACATGGTGAAGAGAATTAAACTCGGTAGGCTACGGTGGGCAGGACACCTAGCTCGCACGATATAAGAGGTTCTTGCTCGGAAAATCCTTTGCGGTAGGATTTATGGAACACGACAGCGAGGCCGGCCAAGCCTACGCTGGAAGGATGGCATAGACCAGGACGCCCAGAGGTTATGGATTCCCAACTTGATGACATCGGCTCGAAATCGGGACCGGAGAAATGATTTTTTACGGGAGGCCAGGACCGGACACTAGTTGTAGAGCCAAATATGATGATGATTATCTATTATTAGAAGAATTTTTGTTTGATTTTTTTAGCATGAGCATACAATTTAAACTGAAACGGTGACGGATATTTTGTTTTTGTTGAGCCGGCCAATAAATTTCAAGGTCAGACGATCGCATATACTTTCGGTTTTTTGTTTTGCTTTTGAATTTTAAATAAAATATTATTCTTGGGATCAAGAATATTAGTTTAAATTATCAACATTTGTTTTTTTTGATGTCTTTCATGGAAGTGGGTCAGTAGAATTCACAAAGAATGATGACTGAATTCCACTTAGCGGGAAGCCCAAAAATAACTATATCATTTTGATTTGTGCGTTGAACATCTTTATCAATTTGAGCTTCTATTTTGTTAAATGTTGTGTCAAGAACAGAGAGTTTTGACTCCAGGTGTTTAACTTTCGTCTTCATAAGATTATATTCCTTTAAAACTAAATTCATTTGTTGCTTAAAATCATCAAACATATTCGACACATATGGCTGAGGGTTTTCGACATTCATTATTCTAGTTCGCAAATCATTCAGAATGTTTGAAATTTCTGTAAGATGGGAAGGGGTATTTAATACTGTCCCAATAGAATTTTCAGTTCCATCAATAATCGATCTACGCTTTGATGCTTTACAGGAATCACAAATCCAGGCAGTCATTTTATTACAGATATGATCAAAGAGATCAACAGGTACATTAACACATGCGATATGAAAATATCCTTTGCAGATCCAAAATACAATTTCCATGCAAAAGTAGTTTAGAAGCAATGTATTGTCACACTATTTTATCAGATTAGCACTATTTAAAATAAATCAATATTAGATTGAATGCTTTATTTACTACGGTTAAATATTTGCATTGAATTTCATTCCAATCACAAAAGAAAATATATATATTTCAGTCAATAGCGGACTCAAAATTTTTTTAACTTAACATAAGATTACTGACTCTCTTTTCTGAAATTAGGATGTAAGGCAAAAATTTGTAATTGAAATTGTATTTGGCTTTGTAAAGATAGCGGCTCGTTAACTAAGCTGACTTATTCGAAGTAATTACTAAATATTTATGGAAATTATTAAAAGCGCGCAACATTTTCTCGCTTTTAATGCTTGATTTACATTAAAAAAATGTTAGAAAAAATTACAAGAAATGAAGACAAAACGAAAGTAGTGCAGATACAAATGAGAATATTATGAGGGAGTTCGATTTATGTATATTAATAGAGAGAGAATAAGATTACTCAGAGTATGGATTTTGGCCGCAAATGTGAAAAACTCACCTGAATGTGAGATGTAAATTCGTATACGTACGAGGTGTATAGCATACAATTTTAAAGTTGTGTGATGTTTTTTCTTTCTTTGGCTTAGTGTAATTTAATGGAAGGTTCTAGTAGATATAAGATTCTAGTACAAATTCTGAATCGGTTCGATTTTGTCTAATGCAGACGACAACTCACGTACTCAAAACTAGGTGAGATGTGAAAAAGTCTCACCAAAGTGTTACTCATTGTTTCCACCTCAAGTAACAATAATGCTACAATAAAATAATTTGCTTCTTGCATGTACACGTATACGGGCTTCAAATAATGCTACAATAAATGTGAGCCGAATTGAAGGAAAATATTGTAGGATTATTTTACCATTCCATAAACATTTGCGATATTTTTTAGCATGTATCCGTGTATCAACGAAACAGTTGCGCTTTCTATAGAGAAGGTTTTGGCTGTGATCACCGAAATTATGAACGAAACCACATTTAATGCACTACCAAGCTCAATTTAGGGCGCCCTTACTTTAGTGAGCACCCATTTTGCACACTTGTTTGTTTGTTCTCTTTATTCTATATCATTTGTTATATTTTTCAATTTACCTTTATTCTTTTTATTACTTTGCTTATTAATTATCGAATATGCGATAACATGTGTTCTAAATTTATACTTTAATTTTTGCCGTGAATGCATTTCAGCGATAACTCCATAATTTTACTCACCCAAGCAAATTATTTTATTGTAGCATTTTTGTTATTTGAGGTGGAAACAACGAGTAACACCTGTTGACATTAAAGCAAAAACCAATTATGCGCATGCGCAAAACCTTCTCTATAGAAAGCGGATTTATTTTCATTTTCGTATTTATAATGGTAAATTTTAAAATTTATCCTTGGATTTATACCTCGATATTGATGTCACAGTGGATTTATCCATGGCTATATATATGGCCCTTAATGTCAGTGATTCCGATGATTCTAGTGATTGTTCCTGTAGGAATTACAGACCTGTGACGAAAACGGCGAGACTCATTTATAAATAATTTTTTGAATAAATATAAATTTTTAATATACCGCGTTCTTAAAACGAACTAAAAAGTATAACAATAATTTAAAATTAAAACTATGAAGCGCATGCAAAAGATAATTGATGCTTGAATAGTTGGATACGCTCCACATTTTTCCTTTTAAATCTTCTTAAACATTTATTCAAATTTATCATTTCCTTCTTTTCAATCTTGTGTGTGTGGAGCATTGAACGAAACGCAAATCTTCAAAAATTATTTTCGATTAGATTTTTTTTATATATTTAAGCATATTACCAAGGGAAAACTCCCCAAATGACTTGCACCACGTTTGTGACCGGTTTTGTTTCCCAGAATTATTGATACATTGAAAAAATTGAAGGTGTGGGCAAAACACGACTATCTTTTTTTTTATTTTTTTTTCAACATTTTTTTTTTGGATTTCTTTTTTAATTTTTTTTTGTTTTTTGTTTAAATTTCTTTTGCACTTAACAGATTTCTCCTAAGTGACTTTTTGAGTTATTTACAAAAACTCGAAAAAAGTAAACTGTAATTTCCGGTTGTCAGATTTCCGGCAAAATCATCTGGTCCCTCACAATTTATGTAAAAAGCTTAAATATGAATTTTCAGTGGACACAGAAAAATAAAGACGCAGATTTTTTTCGCTTTTTCTGACTCGCAGATACGGGTAAATCTGCAAAAATCCCCTTTTACTATGTAAAAGAAAGTAAAAGCAATACGAACACGATAACGAGACTAAAACGACGCGAGTCCAAATGTTTAAATCAATGGAATTAGGGTAAAACTACAATAATAATAATAATAATAATTGGAATAGTTTCTTGCATTCGTTATACCTTCCATCAAAAAACAAAACGCATGCGTTCAATAACATGTTATTATGTTATTAGTAATGGTGAACGAAATATGAAAATCCATACATTATTCAAGATTTCGACTTATACGATCATTATTAATATCACTAGCTGATTACGCGGTGTTGCCCAGGTATTTATTCATCCCAATCTTCTATTAGGCAGGGGTAGAAAAAAGAATTATCTATCTATAAGGTAAAATAAGTATTTTAAATTATAGCTACAGTTTTCGGTTATAAAATAAAATTACAATAATACATAATATTAATTTAAACAAAACTTGGTTGTATACAAAGTTCTTAGTTTCACCTTCAAGAGCAAGAATAAATAAATTCTTAGATGGAAATTGCAATCTCTTAAATTTAAAAGGTAGATCCGTTGAAATGAGCGCTATCCCTGGGATAAAAACTGTTTCACACTGCCCTTTTTCTGTCAAGATAGTCGCTTCAATTATATTGCCCAGCATCGCAGAGTCTTTTGCTGTTGCAAAGTTTTGGCGCGTCGAGATTCCATAGCAAAATAATTGTAGATCCCACTGTAAGCAAAAGACGATGTGGTGGCAATTCAGACAAATCAAGTGAGTTTTCCAACTCTGTAAGAAAATTAACTTCCTCATCAGCATCGACTACGGTATCGATAGACTTACACTCAGTGACTGCGCCTATTAACTTGGCAAATTTTTGATATTTTGTTTCGTGGATGTCTCCATTTTTAGCAGCAAGATTGGCAGTCTCTCGCAACTGGTTCAAAGTGTGATAGTTTTGAGAAACAGCCAGATAAATGGAATTTATTAGTTTTGCGGCAGATTTCTAAAAACGGATGTAAATTTAAATTTGCATAAGACACGGCTACTAATCTACCTTTTCCAATTTGAATTAAGAGCAACAATGTCCTCATGCCCAAACCCAGCCGGCCACCGAGTACCATTCTAAACAACACTATTCACCTCAGTGATCCTGAAGACTATAGACACTAATATCGGTACCCCCTCCCCTCAGTTATCGACCACAACCCCATAGAGCTTTCTTACCATCATCATTCAACTCAGCGACCCCGAGAACTATAGAATCGACATTAATATTGGTACCCCCTCCCCCTCAGTGATCGACCTCATTCTCATAGAGCTGTCTTACCATCACCAGTCAACTCAACGACACCAAAAACTATAGAATCACCCCACCATCAGTTATTGACCCCATCTCCCTAGAGCTGTCTTATATTCACCATTCAACTCAGCGACCCCGGAAACTATAGCATCGATACTTATATCGGTCCCCCCCACAGTTATCAACCCCATCTCCCTAGAGCTGTCTTACCATCACCAGTCAACTCAACGACCCCAAAAACTATAGAATAGACAATAATATTGGTCACCCACCCTCGCAGTTATGGACCCCATCTCCCTAGAGCTTTCTTACCATCATTCAAGATCCCGAAAACCATAGAATCGACACTAATACTGGACACCCTCCCCCATGCGGGGATACATAACTCATCCATAGCAGTTTACAACCAGCACTATTCATCACAGCGATACCAAAAACTGTGGGTACGACACTAATATCGGCTGCCACCCCTACCACAGCCAAAAACCTGTTACCCCCCACTCACAGTATCTGGTTCCAGATTGTAATGTATGTGTATACCAAGTTTGGTTAAAATTGGCGAAGGCGTTACAGAGTTAATAAGACACAAACAAACAAACAAACATATAAATTATCTATTTTATATATGAACTAGCAGAAATACCCGGCGTTTCTCGGCTGTCCCATCCCACTGACCCCCGCCCACTAACCTTCGGCCCACTGACACCCCACTAACTAATACAGGCAAAAAATTTACACTTGTTCGAATATTCTTTATATAAAGATCATATACAGGGAAAACTACATTTTCCACCACAACGCCACCTATCAGGTCCAAATTTTGTCAACGACTTTCTTTTAATATTATATGGTGTGAATTTGAGCCAAATCGTTCCATAAATAAGAATTTTCGGGGAAACAACACCAGCACCACCTAGCGGGAATTTCACAATTTACATAAATTCTTATGTCAGCCACAACTCGAAACGTCATCATTCGTTCGCTGCTTTCGATTCAATTCAAATCAGCATGAACTGTCACGGCAATATATGAAATTCATTGAAATGACAGTTGCGCCATCTGTCGAAAATTGATCGTACCAACTCAGAAACCTTCGTGGGCTCATGCACAACAAATTTGCTTAAGATCATCACATGATGAAATGCATAGTTTACGATTCTATAAAGGACATAGAGACAAACATTCATTTTTATATATATAGATATAGATTTTAAATCTTTCTTTGGATTATTTTTTTATTTAATTGTATATTTTTATTTTGCTCCGCACGGTTTAAGCTCTGGGCACCATTTTAAAACTTACTCGCTTTTTCTCGATTCTTTCCTTCATTATCTATAAACAATGACTTCCTCTCTTTTATTTGATTCTGTTTACAAAATGGGACCACTAATTTTTTTTTCTTCATAATCCACAACACACATGAATTTAGACAAAAAATTATTTCCTATTATTCCGTCATACGGAATATTTATTCTCTCTGTAAGTAGACTAAAGGGACGTTCCGAAAGCAGGTGTGAAATGTGGTTTTAAATTCTAAAGTTCCACATATCAACCCCAGGGTTATTAATGAATATGGTTGATATTGTGTACTGTTTTTGCCCGTTTTGTAGATTTTTTTTTTAATAATTTTTTAGTGTGCTTATATCAGCTCCGGTATCAATCAGCAGAGTCGTAACTTTTAATCCGAGGGACTCAATCTGAGCCGTATCGCAGGTTCCTTGAATGCAGGACAGAACGATACGTGGAATTTCAGATTTAGTTCATGGTTCGGTGTATTTCGGCTGTGGTAATCATTCGATAGGGGTTGCCGTATGTCTCCTCCCACTCGAATACCGGACACCTCGATTGTCGTTTTGCCCTATGTTAATTTCGGGTCGTGAATTTCCGCTAAAACTGGCGGTCTGTGCGTTGTTCCTAAATGAATAACGCATTGCCGGTGTATTTTAAGGATAGTTCACCGGAGGTCCATTCCTGGATAACCGTAATCTACAATTATTTTCCTACAATAACCACAAGTTTAACGTTTCCTGAGAGAGACCCTGCTTACATTAAATTTGTACGTTGATGAGTTTTTGCAGAAAACTTATTCCTTGGGACTGGGGGATTGTGGTCTATGCATGCATCATGACCTTCAGCATAAGCTATGATTTTTTTTTTAAATCAGCCTCCCCCCCATAAGCCTTTGCTATTAGTCTAATTTAGTCGTTGTTCTACCCATCCTCAAAGTCTTGAATTTCCAACTTCCGGTTTTCTTCCACGAGAAATTTTCTGAGTATCTCATCGCCGGTTATGGCAAAAGTAGCAGAGTTGAGACAGTTCAGAGCAAACGCGCTCACCAATTTTTTTAACCGTTTCCTTGTAAAGTTGTTTGGTAGTTAACAACTCATTGTGAGCAGAGGAATGCGTTTTCATTTCCTTATACTCAGACTCTAGCTTTTCCTTGAGCGCTGCTTAAGTGGACAAAAAGCTGAACTCAGAGAACTCAAGAGCGGGACCTTGCAACCTAATTTTGACAATTTCTAAAAATTTCTACTGGTCTCCTTCTTTTATTGACCTGAACAGGATATCGCCACACGATAAAAATTTTGCTTGTTTTGTTAGTTTTCCGCCAAAAACAGGAATGATGTCGAAGACATATGTTATTCCCACCTTTATATCCATGTTTGGTTGATTCGAATTTATTTTCTCAAGAGAATGCAAAGGTAAATTTTCAAATAACCCAACTATGATTTTTGTCAAACTAGTTGCCTGTTTGGTTCTTTGTAAACGTGGAAGCGCAGAATTTTGAATTTTAGTCGCGAAACACATAAAAAGAATAACCCGAAATGAATATATTTATATAGGGTGTAACCGTTAAGGTGGCAAATACTTAAAGGGATTCCTTGGTTAATTTCGTGAAAAAAAATTGTATGCGAGGGGGGGGGGTCTATTTTCACCCCCTGCGGTATACGTAGCGTTTTAATGCGAAGAGATGTACATTTGTCCTTACATCACTTCACACCCTCTACTCTTGAACACTTCTAGCTAGAACGACACAGTTGATCTTTTTTGGAAAAGAATTAAATTTCTAAGATCATACAATGTACATTTTTTAAATTCTTCAAACCATTACCGATATAAACGTTTTCTTTCAAAAAAGACCATCAGTGGCCTTGTAGCTAGAAGCGCTCAAGAGTTATAGTTATATGGAAGGCATGTAAGGTCAAAAGTATGTTTGCGTTCATTTTACCAACTTTCAATTTTAGCCCTGCTCCTGTTGACCGAATCTAGAAACGTTGTGAGGTGGATTTGTAGAAAATTTAATAGGCTTAAATACTGCACTTGTCAAAAAAAATTTATCCGAGAGCATTTTTTGAAATCATCGCATTTTTTTCTTCTTACTTTGACGACGTTTATATCGGTAATGGTTTTAAGTTCAGGTGTATATTTTGGTGATTAATTTTCTAAGTACACATAAAAACTTATTGCAACCACACTTGTACTTTACAATTACTTTACAATAATTCTCTTAGGTGGTAGCTCAATCAATTTAGAAGAACTTTTACAACTTGACTGGTTGAATTCCAAATAACTAATGAATTCTCTGCAGCGAACGCCACCTTTTATACTCATTGAGAAGTTTCCAGAAACTTCCAATCCTATAGACAGAAATATCCAGAAAATAGTGGCAACTTCCCTTATTTACAACTAACCATACTCACATGTGTTGAGTCATCTTCTAAAAATAAACTACATGTACAAACTTGTACTTCAACAAAAACCGGGCAAACCGGATTGACTACATTTTTGACCAGTACATAATAATTTAAACTTACAGGCAAAAGGGCTTAATTCTAATTCAGTGCCTATTACCCCACCTTAATTCTGTTCGTCCCGAACAAAGTCAGCTCTCCTACTGTTGATTGTCAATCTGTCAATGTGAACAACTTTCATTTTACATCTGGGGCTTTGTGGAATTCGTTATACTACATCATTTATCCTCTTAATGACCTTGTAAGGACGTTCCCAACTTTGCTGAAGTTTTGCTGATTTACCTTTTCTTTCTTTAGGATTGTAAAGCCAGACCAAATCTCTTTCCTGAGATCCTCTACAGTTTGCACGCAGGTCATATCGCGTTTTCATCCGGTTGCTGGCATTCACTATGCTGCTCCTTTCTGCAGCATGAACAGCGATCATCTTCTGTATTAGATCACGTAGTTCTCCTTTGTGGTCGACTCTACTGGTGGTGATCCAAAGTTAATGGTGCATGGTAGACGAAGTTCTTTGCCAAATGCAACCATTGCTGGTGAGTTTTTAGTCGTGTTGTTGGCAGCACTCAATAACCTATCCAAAACAACGGTATACAACGATCCCATTCATCTTGGTTGGCATTAACGGAGTAGTCCTCGTTTTTTGATGTTAAGTACTTGGCACAACTCTTGAAAGACTATCTATTCAAAATTCCGCCCTTGATCGGAATGTAGCTTCAGTGGTACTCCAAACCTACATATCCAATTATCCACGAATGCCCAAGCCACTGTGCTAGTTTCCTGGTTTGCGATGGGATCTACCTCTGCCTATTCGCTGAAGTAATCAATGCACAAAACTATATAGCGATTTTCATCTATTGTTTCTGGGAATGGACTAGCTATGACCATTGCCACCCGCTCAAATAGAGCTCCAACATTGTACGGTTGCTGTACCTCTTGTCTTTGTTTTGGGCCCTTTGCTTGCTGCGCACATGTCAAACGCTCGACACCAATCTTCCACATCTCTACGGCAATTGTCCCAGTAGCAGCGATTCTTGACTTTATCTAGCGTCTTGTTAACGCCCAAATGTGCTCCTGATGTCCCACTATGTAATTTTTGCATGACTTATCTGATTCGGTTTGTTGGTAGCACAATCTGTGATTTTGTGCTTTGACCATCAATCGACTACCATTGCCTTACTAGTAGTCCATCTTCCAATCTCAATGACTGCCATTGAGCCCAGTAACTTTTTACTGTAGGAATTTCTGTTGCAATCTCGTGCCTTTTGGCCTTTCTCTTTGCTCCATCCATTGAAATATTGGAGCAATCGAATCATGGCGCACTTGTTCCTTCCTTGGCTGCTCTTTTGTCCAGCGATCTTCAACCTGTAGTCTTATTTGTGCAACTACTTCAGAACACTTCTTGTTTTTTAGCCTTATGCAGTGTTTGCATTGGGGTTCACAAGGTCCTGGATAACCCATCGGCATTATTGTGCAACATTCCTTTTCGATGCTCTGTAAATGTTTATGGCTTTCCTTCAAACACAACACTAAAAACCTAGCTGTTGCTGTTCTTTCCAAGTTTGGCAATATTCACCGTGACCTTGGCCTCTCTTCTCTCTTGAATAGCTTACGCCCCGTAAAGCTGGTGTAACTTAGTTTGTACTGGTCTTGGTTCCTCGCGGATAAAATGTCCAGGTTTCTGACATCTAAAGCATTTTGGACGGGAACTAGATGTTGGATTTCCGTCGTAATGAGGGCTTCCAGTTTTTGATTTTCGAATTTCCTCTTTAATTATTGCCATTATTTGTGTGTGTGTGTGTCCTCCGTTTCCAGCTGGCGCAATCTAACAAATTCAGTAGACAAACTGGGTCTAGCTGCTTCGTATTCCAAAGCCGATGCCAATACTTCATTGACTTTTCTCTGGCTATTGTCCTCAAATAAAGTTTTAATTGCTCATCTTTGATAGCATTGATTAAAGCACCCACTTCCAGTCCGTCCAAAATTCCAGCCGGAACTCCACAATAGCAATGACGTGCTAGCTTAGTTATACCCGTTCTAATTCTTGAAGTCATTCTCCTCGCTGTTGTTTCTTCATCTGGACCTGTATTTTGCTTAGCTGTTTGGACTGAACTTTGAAATTCCTCTTTGGTTAATAGAAATGTTTTGTCTTAACCTTTCCTGAATACTATCCAGCTTTTGATTTTGTTGATCAAATTTGTATTTCAGTTCTTGGGTTTGCTGAGTAAATTCCTGCTTGAGTTACTGACGCTTGGAAAATCACCAATTAATTTATTTATTGTCCAGCGATTTGCAAAATTTTAGTGTCTAAGGATCTGCAAAATACTACTGTCTCACAATTTGCAAACTTCCACTTATTGCACCAATTGTTACGAAATATCTATCGAGCTATCGAGTTCGTAAAGGATTTTACAAATAAAACACAACACAAGTTTATTAATTAACTTATAACAACTTTAATAAACAAACAGTAAAAAATAACATAAGTTCTGAATTTATATTGGTGATAACTTTAAATGTACACAAAAACACTTATTACAACAACACTTCTATTATACTATAATTCTCTTAGGTGGTAGCAGTATTACTTTGCAAAACTTTTACAACTATTTACAACTAACCATACTCATATGTAATGAGTCATCTTAAAAATAAACTACATGTGCAATCATGTAGTTTCACAAAAACCGGGCAAACCGCACAAACCGGTTTGACTACATTTTTGACCAGTACATAATGATTAAATCTTACAGTCGGTTACATTTCAAAAAATCTAAAAAAAATTACAGCCTAAAAGTATGCAAGTATATATAAGTATATTCAAAAGTGCTTAATTCTGATTCAGTACCAATTTTTAGCATGGAGTATGTACAATGCGATTTATCTTAAAATCCGAATTGTTTTATCTACGCTACTAGCTACTTTTCGTAACAATATGTTAAAATTTATAAATATTTTTATTTGTTTGAGCTCAACAAGTAAAAAAAAGACAAAAAAATATATATTTCCAAGCAGAAAAAAAAGGACACGTCCGATCAGTTTGAGAAAACTGAAAAAAAAAACAGTCCGCTACACTCGGCCTAAATGCCGAGTGGCTAATACGTCAGGTGTAGAAGAGAAATGGACACGCCTTGGGAATACTGTCATTAGAACTCCATCTTAGGCAGTAGTCCTAGATATCAGGATGACTGGTTCGATGACGAATGTAAGCTAGCGACTACACGTATGAATGTAGCGTACCGAGCAATGCAACAATCTCATAAAACGTGGGCACGCGAAGAAGAATATAAAGAGCTCAGAAGATATAAAAAAACAACCCATAAAAACTAAAATTGTTCATGTAAATTCTCTAATAGGAGATAGGTATGTTTTTAAAATTTGAAGAAAATCGAGCTAATTTTTAAAAAATTTATATGGGCACCCCTCTGGCCTCAGAACCCGTTCACTCCAAAAATTTTACAAAAAATTTTGTCAATCGGATATACACATATTTATTAAATTTGAAGAAAATCGGTTTAATTTTTTTAAAAAAATTTTACGGGGTCTCAAAAATTTTTACAAAAGTGTTGTAAATCGGAGATACACCAGTGTATAGAATTTAAAGAAAATCGGATTAATTTGTAAAAATTTAATAGAAAGTGTTGTCTCCGGAAATACACAAATTTCAATAAATTCCACGACAAACCGACCGGCTGATGACCTTGGGCTCTCTTTTCTCTTCAATAGCTTAGCCCCGTAAAGCTGGTGTAACTTAGTTTGTACTGGTCTTGGTTAAAATGTCCAGGTTTCTGGCATCTAAAGCATTTTGGACGAGAACTAGATGTTGGATTTCCTTCGTAATGAGAGCTTCCAGTTTCTGATTTTCGAATTTCCTTTTTAATTATTGCCATTATTTGTGTGATGTCCTCCGTTACCAGCTGGCGCAATCAAACCAATTCAGTAGACAAACTGGCTCTAGCTGCTTCGTATTCCAAAGCCGATGCCAATACTTCATTGACTTTCCTCTGGCTATTGTCCTCAAATGAAGTTTTAATTGGTCATCTTTGATAGCATTGATGAAAGCACCCACTTACAGTCCGTACAAGATTCCAGCCGGAACTCCACAATAGCATTGACGTGCTAGCTTAGTTATTACCCATTCTAATTCTTGAAGTCGTTCTCCTCGCTTTTGTTACTTCATCTGGACCTGTATATTGCTTAGTTGTTTGGACTGAACTTTGAAATTTTCAAAAGCGGTATCGCCACCAAACGCAGTTGGCTTCAAAATTCATTTCTGGTTACTAGAAGAGTCTGGAAAGGCTATGCGACTGCTTTGTTAAATGTTTTGTCGGACGAATTGGGGACGACTGTCCAACCGAGTCTTAATCTCCTTAATCTTGCCTTCTAGACCACTCACCTTTCCTGTCATGTTCGTCTCAAGCGATTTTACTTTTTCTTGAAATGATGCTTAAATTTCATTTATTTCACTTTTTAGCGTTGATTGAACTCCTTTTATTTACCCTTTGATAATTTCTTGAATTTCGCTAATATCACCTCTAAACTTTTCCTGAATAACATCCAGCTTTTGATTTTGTTGATCAAATTTGGAGTTCAGTTCTTGGGTTTGCTGAGTAAATTCCTGCTTCAGTTCCTGACTTTTTTTCTGCGATTGTTGACTTTGCTATTTAAACTTAACGGTCTGTTTGGAATTTTTGTTGATCCAATTTCTCGTTTAATTTGGAACTCAATTCTAGATTCATCTGTTTGTTCTCCTGACTTTGTTGCTGCGATTACTGATGCGATTCTTGCTTTTGATGAATCAACTCCTTTTTAAATTCTCTATATTAACTTCACTTGCCCGTGGGTCGTCGGTCGGTCGTCGGTCGGTCGTCGGTCGGTCGTCGGTCGGTCGTCGGTCGGTCGTCGGTCGGTCGTCGGTCGGTCGTCGGTCGGTCGTCTGTCGTGGATTCTTGCGATCAATTTTTAACCCACTTCCCATGGCCCGATTTTATTGAAATTTTGCACACATGTGTATTTCCGGAGACAACACTTTCTATTAAATTTTGAGGCCCCTCGAGCTGCGGGGTCGGGGGGCTCCCAAACAAAAATTTTAAAAAATTTATCCGATTTTCTTCAAATTTTACACACATGTGTATACCCAATAAACAATACTTTTTCGAAAATTTGGTAGTGATCGGGTCCCGGGTTCGGCCGCAAGGCCCTTATACATTTTTTAAATATCTGTACTGGCATCAGATATTCGTCGCCCTTTATGGACTTTGTGCGGTGTGTGCTGCGCAGTCGGCTGCGCTGCATGGTTTTGTTGGTGGTGGAGAGAGAGAGAGAAATCTTAGCGCACGCACAAATGAACCCAGCAAATGAAACGAGACATACATGTTTTATGCTTACTTCAACTTACATTTTTATTATATACTGAATTGTATTTTTATTGATGTCGTTTTTTTGTTGTCGATATTAACTTACAGATAGAACAACAAGTTTTCACAATATTCTGTCATTTGGCGTTTTCATAAATTAGTTCAGAGCAGTCAAAGAGTTCTCAAGATAAATGTTCGTGTTTCTTATTTGCTCAGAGTATGAGCGTGCTCTAAGTGCTCAGAATAAAATGATCTGAGCTTTTTCAATTTTAACATCTGATGTCAAATGTTTGTTTCGATGATTTTCTCCTTCAATAAAAAAAAAATGGCCCAGGATCGAGGGGCTCCCATATCAATTTCTGCGATTAGAGAATTTAGATGAAAAATTTAAATTTTTATGGGTTGTTTTTTTTATCTATTCACTTTGTTTACTTTGATGGTCAATTTTGCTGTTTATCTGTTCACTATGCTGGTCAAATTGACGGTTAATTTGTTGTACAGGGGTTTTCAATAAAAGCAACTTCAACTTTTTTTTTGAATAAAACACAAACTGTTCGACTTTTGAACTAACTTTTTTTTTATTAACGAATTTGAACATATACATATGAACATATAGTATGAAACTCAATTTCTTTTGCATGACCACCGCGTGCACGTTTTACGAATTCCAAAAAAAATTGTTTATCAGTATTTTTTAAATTATTTTTATAATTTGTAATATTTTCTTGGTCAAGGTTTTTTGTAGTTTTCCCTGACCATGATTCATTGATAAAAGTATTTGGACTCGCGTCGTTCTAAATTCGTGTTCGTTTTTCGTATTGCTTTTCCAATGAATCAGGGAGAATTCTGAGAAAATAAATTGAAACCGGCTACAAACGTGAGGAATGTGATATATTGTAAATCACATTCTTTCGATTTTTATTTTATTTTGAATTTAATAAAGGGCTTAGCCCAACTTATTGCCGTGACGTAAGTCATTCAGGGAGTCATCCCTTGGCAATAAGTCTCTATATAAAAAAAAAAAAAAAAAAAAAATCTTTGAACCCAATTTTCGACCACTCTTTCGCATAAATCGGCCGAAATTCCAGCAATTTCACGTTCAATATTGGCTCTGGGCTCTTGCAACGTCGCCGGCTTATTGGCATAGACCAATGACTTCACATAACCCCAAAGAAAATAATCTAGAGGTGTCAAATCACACGAGCGCGGCGGCCACTGGACGGGCCCATTTCGCGAAATAACACGCTCATCGAACTTAGTCTTCAATAACGCGATTGTATCGTGTGCTGTGTGGCATGTTGCCCCGACCTGCTGAAACCACATGTCGTCCAAGTCCATTCCATTCAATTGCGGCCAAAAAAAATCGTTTATCATATCGCGGTACCGATTTCCATTAACAGTAACGTGGCGATCGTTATCGTCGATGAAAAAATATGGCCCAATGACGCCGCCGGCATGTAATCCGCACCAAACAGTGACTTTTTCGGGATGCAACGGTGCCTCATGAATCACGTGTGGGTTGCTTTCTGCCCAGTAACGCATATTTTGCTTGTTGACAAATCCTTCTAGCCAAAAGTGAGCCTCATCGCTGAAGATGATTTTTCGGTGAAAATCTGCACTTAAAGTAGCGGCAACAGAACGATTATTTTGATAAAAAATTTGCACGATTTGCAATCGCTGTTCAAATGTGTAGCATTCCATGATGAAATGTATACTAATGAAGTTTCCAAATGATAAAAGAACAATAAAAAATATGGCGTCGTTCGCCGTCCCTATCGGAGAAAAGGTGAAGCGCACCTGTTGAAACACCCGATATTAGAGTATTAAACATTGCCTCCAAGTTTAACACTTAACTATTGCTTATTTCCGGCGGTGCTTAGGCCTCGCCTACCAAGCTCTTCTTTAAGCTCCTGGGAACTATAGGATTTAATGTTTACTGCACTTTCCATTTTATTATTTATTGTTATCGATTTGTTAAAAAATTTCACTTAATTTATTTACTGTCTCAACGCTTGGAAAATCACCAATTAATTTATTTATTGTCCAGCGATTTGCAAAATTTTAGTGTCTAAGGATCTGCAAAATACTACTGTCTCACAATTTGCAAAATCCCACTTATGACACCAATTGTTACGAAATTTAGGCTATCGAGTTCGTAAGGATTTTGCAAATAAAACACAACACAAGTTTATTAATTTACAAATAATAACTTTAATAAACAAACAGTTAAAAATAACATAAGTTCTGAATTTATATTGGTGATAACTTTAAATGTACACAAAAACACTTATTTCAACAACACTTCTATTTCACTATAATTCTCTTAGGTGGTAGCAGTATTACTTTGCAAAAAATTTTACAACTACTTACAACTAACCATACTCATGTGTATTGAGTCATCTCAAGAATAAACTACATGTGCAATCATGTAGTTTCACAAAAACCGGGCAAACCGCACAAACCGGTTTGACTAAATTTATGACCAGTACATAATGATTTAAACTTACAGTCGGTAACATTTCAAAAAGTCTAATAAATCTTACAGCCTAAAAGTATTCAAGAATATATAAGTAGGTTGTTGTTGTTGTTGTAGCAACTATTAATTCGTGTTAGTTCAAACGTTGGGTTGTTGTGTTAGTGTATCTGTTGGAACAGTCCAGGCCCAGAAATGCGGCTGCTTCGACAGCCTATGTCCATAGTGATAGCGGTGTGAGTAACGTCGGATGGGACGGGCAGCTGAATAGATGAGCTGTGTTATGTGATGATGCACCACAATCCGGGCATTGGTCGATAATGCTGTCACGTAAGCGGTGTATGTAGCTATTTAGAAAAGAGCTCCATCCTGATCTCAGTTGTGCCAGGGTTGATCTGGTTTGTCTGGGGAGGTTTTCCTCACTTTGATGTATAGGGGGAGGGCGACCTCCCAACACGATGTTAATTTGGCGATCATCTAGTGCGGCTCTGACTGACGCTTGGTAAATTGCATTTAGGGCTGCTTTATAGTCTGCTGGATCTAGAGGTGTATGTGCGTTGAATTGGTTTGTCTCTTCGCGGAACATACGAATATCGGATCGGATATGCCTGGGTGGTGTGTTGAGGGTGAGCAGGTCACGGTTCGGATGATCGGGTTTGTGGCATGTCAGTAGGAATTGTTTGGCGAGAAGCTCGTTGTGCTCTTTCACTTTAAGCATTTGGGTTTTTTGATGGAGATGGTCCTCATGTGACATGCGGTGGCAGCCAGTGATGATGCGAAGTGCAGCATTCTGACAGGATTGAAGCTTCTGCCATTGTGTGTGGCAGAGGCGAGGTGTCCAGATGGGTGCCGCATAGTTTAGTACCGATCTGCCAATCGCTTGATATGTGGTACGAAGGGTTTTTTTGTCCTTACCCCATGTACTGCCCGCTAGGGATTTGAGGACTTTATTTCTGGACATGACTCGTTTGTTAATGTTTTCCGAATTAGTCGAAAATTTAGAGATTGTCGAATGTGACTCCCAAGATCTTTAGATGTTTGATTGTAGGGATTGTCCTGCCGTGTATCGAGATGTCGAGCTGTAGGTTGACTCTTTGGTCCAGGTAGTGAAAAGTGTAGCGGACGATTTTTCTGGAGACAGGATTAGATTTCGACTGGTAAAAAAGTCTTCTAGGGTATCGAGTTAGGCTTTGATGTTTCTGCAAATGGCGGGGATGTCCTTGCCTGAGGTAATAGTGCAGTAAATCTTACTATATATTAGTATATTCAAAAGTGCTTAATTCTGATTCAGTACCAATTTTTAGCATGCAGTATGTACAATGCGATTTATCTTAGGATCCGAATTCTTTTATCTGCGCTACTGTCTACTTTTCGTAATAATATGTTGAAATTTATAAATATTTTTATTTGTTTGAGCTCAACAAGTAAAAAAAAAAACAAAAAAAATATATTTCCAAGCGGAGAAAAAAGAACACGTCCGATCAGTTTGAGAGAACTGAAAAAACTGAGAGAGCTGCACAGAACGTGCACGCTTTACACGATTTTTTTTTTTTTATAATTCGCGCACGCTTCAAGGGGTTCGCACCCTTATAATGCTCGGCTATATGCTTGGCACAGCGTGGGCGTTAAGGAAGAGGAGGAGAAAAGAGGAGATGTCTATGAGCTTGTGTTTTGAATGCCTGTGGATCATAGTGATGTGGGAAGACAGAGCTTGGCAGAGCATTCCACATACGTGTTGTACGGCTGAAGAACGAATCCCTGAATTTAACTGTACGTCCGAAGATGGGCTTGAGGGTAAAGTGATGAGCATTTAAAGCGCCACGAGTATTGCGGTTGAATTCAAGGAGAGGTGGCATGCAGCTGGATATTTCTCTTGAGCACCGCTGGTAGAAGAAACGATAAAACAGTGACAAACAAGAAACGTTCCTGCGGTGTTCAAGCGAATCTATTGATTTCGCTATATTTTCGTCACCGATAAGTTTTATCGCGCGGTTTTGTATTCTATCTAGCTGATGCAAAGAAGTCTTAGGCGCACCAGACCAGATATGGCAATTGTACTCAAGTTTTGGGTGAATAAAAGCCTTGTATATGGTAGCCAGATCAGAGGGAGAGAAATATTTCTTGCACCGGGCTAAAAAACCTAAACATTTCGTAGCATTTTTAGCGATGGTAAATATGTGGTCATTCCAACGAAGCTTGTCGTTAACGCACTTACCGAGAATTGCGAGATTTTCAGTTTCCTCGATGCAAGTGCCATTCATGGATAATGGCATGGGGTTAAGGATTCGCTTTGACGACAGGAGACAACATTAGGTTTTGGAAGCGTTAAATTCTACTCGATTGATTTCTCCCCATTGTATTATGCTGTCAAGGTCAGAATTCAACGAGCTTAACATACAAAGTTGTTTGTGTTCCACATCAGAAGTGGAGGGACGTTCCACAAACTTATATGAGAAGCTGAGAGTGCTGTCGTCAGCGAAAGAGTGAATTGGATTAGAAGTCACAGATAAGAGATCATTAATAAAAATGAGAAAGAGTGTCGGGGACAGAACAGAGCCCTGGGGAACGCCAGCATTTATGTGGTGTATTTCAGACTTGAAACCGTCCAAAACAACTTGAATTGAGCGGTCCAAAAGATAGCTTCTAATCCAATGAAGCAGTTTATCATCAACACCATAAGCACGCATTTTAGACAAAAGAGCTTGATGCCAAACTCTGTCAAATGCCTTTGAAATATCGAGTGCAACAGCTTTGCTTTCTCCAAAATGATGTAAAGATCGGTTCCACTGTTCGGTGAGAAATACCATCAAATCACCAGTAGAACGTTGCCCACGAAATCCATACTGCCGGTCACTAAGGATTTCGTTGGTTTCAAGATATTTCTTAAGCTGATAATTGATCAGCGTTTCCATGACCTTGGAAAGAATGGATGTAAGTGCTATGGGTCGGTACGAAGAAGGAGACGACGGTTCGCCTTTTTTGGGTATGGGCTGGACAAATGCTGTTTTCCAACTTCTCGGGAAGAGTCCAGAAGAATAGGATAGATGGAAAAGCTTACGCAATGGTAATGCCAGCTTGGAAGAACACCTCTTCAGAACTAATGGAGAAATACCATCTGGACCAGCGGATTTGTATGTGTTAAGATCATTTAACACTCTAGCAACTGCACGAATACGAAAAAATATCTGTCCCATAGAGTGTTCAATACTCTGAGGTGCAGGAGGCGGCAATGCACAATCTGGAAGCGTAGAGCTAGCTGCAAAATGCGCAGCAAACAGATTGGCTTTGTCTATGGAGCTGACAACTGGAATGTCATTATAAATGAGCGTTGGGATTGACGACGAGGCTGTATTTTTGATTCTTTTCACGAAGGACCAAAAATTTTTACTACCTTTGGGACATTGTAGTATTTTTTGCCTTAATTTTCGGTCGTAGGCGAATTTGACTCGCCGAAGATGGGCATTGCAATCATTTCTTGCTCGTTTAAATTTTTTTCGGTTTTCCTCGGTAGGGTTTGCTTTGTAAAACCGAAAGCACACCTCTCTAATCCTAGAAGCCTCCTTACAGCTCAAGTCATACCATCCATCTTCCTTTGATTTGATAGATTTATTCCTGAAAGGAATAAACTTTCTCATACCAATAAGAATGATGTTTGTGATTGCATCAGCGGCGGCATCCACGTTGCTATCACGAAAAAATAGCGACCAGTTAGTTCTCCCAAAGAAGTTGTTAAGGCCGTCCCAATTGGCTTTCTCGTATTGCCATACTATTTTTTTGGGAGTTTTTTCTCTAACTACGTGGTTTATTAACGAGAAATTAGCTGATACTACACAATGGTCTGACGAGCCTAGAGGCGATAATACATTGACAGAGTATTTCTCAGGACGAGAGGTAAGGAACAAGTCAAGGGTGTTAGCGGAATGATATGCAATGTCAGGTATTCGGGTAGGCTCATTTACAAGCTGAGTAAGGTGGTTAAACTCAGCGAATAACTCAAAACACCTTCCTTCGGGTGTTGTCTGGCCAGAATGGCGAAGCCACCCAGAATTGTGTACATTGAAATCGCCCGCAATAACGATTTCATGTTTTTTATCAATTCTTAAGATTGAATCAGACAGTGCATCAAACTCACTCTGAGTTGAAACACTGTCTAAGTTGGGGCTTCTGTAAAGGAAACAATAGTAGATGTTGCGCTCTTGTACCTTAACTTTTAGCCAAATGAAATTGAATTCCGGTTTGGAACTTTGGCTGAATTGAGGCAAAAGCTGAAACGCAACATCTCTCCGTACATAGATTGCGAGTCCGCGTCGAGAGAAAAATAATGGCACCAAGCTATACTGTGAAGGGAGCGTACCAGCGCTAACATAGTATTCAAGGTTAGATCGATTAATTATTCATATAGTCCCGATTCATTGTATTCCTCATAATGCCATCTGCATATGAACCGCAATTAAAATATTACAGCTTAAACACTCAACGAGTGAACAAACAAAAAAAAGAGTCTTATTACTTTGCCAGCACACTTCATGCCTGAGCATGGCATCATACAAAGAAATGAGAGTACGATCGGCGGTCGTTAGCCTATGACAACAAACAAAATGCATAGAAAGCATTATAGGCGAGCGAGCGCTGATCATAAAAAAAATAAATAACGTTCGGTCACTTACCCTTGCGGTGTATGACGGTGACTGAACATGCAATAAAATTATAAACAATGTAGGTCACTTGCCTGTGCTGGTAAATATGTCACATCAGCAATATATAGGCAAGCGACCTGAAGCAATTAAGAATGTTCGGCATATTGGTATGCAATAATGCCAAAATGCTGACCAGCACTAATCGATCTACCTAGTATACATGTGTATACTTTTCTATGTATTCTTATTAAATTGTGTAGTATGTTTTAAGTCTTTGACCACCTATAAATAAGCAACAAGAATCAAATAAAAATCACTTCTAGTTCGAACTTCAGACTAGAAAGCAAAAGCAATACCACCAGTGTTTTCTTAGGCTTGCGAGCCTTAAACCCTAAAGGCATTAGCAGGAACCTCTAGTTGAATTCCCACCTTGAGAGCAGGAAATTGCCCCAAAGGTTCAAGTCTCTGGCGTAATAGCCTTGACTAGTGGAACCCGTTACTAGACATCAAGGAGCATTATACAGTACATGGAAATAAAGCCCTAAATTGCTCCTAGCGTTTCAATCAGCAATAGCGTTACAGTTACTAATCTTTACATGGCGACCCTGCCAAGTTACCATCAATAGCTGGCATACATTACAAGGAGATCCTGCCAGCTCGTGCTATACCCATTGTACAGTACATGGAGATCCTGCCAGCTCGTGCTATACCCATTGTACATTACATGGAGATCCTGCCAGCTCGTGCTATACCCATTGTACATTTGTTGTCATAGGCTAACGACCGCCGATCGTACTCTCATTACTTTGTATGCTGCCATGCTCAGGCATGAAGTGTGCTGACAAAGTAATAAGACTCTTTTTTTTGTTTGTTCACTCGTTGAGTGTTTAAGTTGTAATATTTTAATTGCGGTTCATATGCAGATGGCATTATGAGGAATACAATGAATCGGGACTATATGAATAATTAATCGATCTAACCTTGAATACTATGTTAGCGCTGGTACGCTCCCTTCACACCACTCTTCCTGGGGGAAAAAGGAGAAATCATGACACATCGTGATTTCTTCTTTTTAGGCGCCACTTGTGTATCATTTTCTGGTTTGATTACCAGGTGGGAGATTTTTTGTTTGTTTTACAATTATTTGAAATAAATTTTTGTTTTGTCGTAAAAAGGTTACGTTAATTCGGAGAAGTACATAGGTAGGTATATTTATTTCTTATTGTTAAATGTATACTTTTTTTTTTTGTTTAATACATTCATTCAATCTTAATTATAATTGTAATTGTAGTAATAATTGTAAGTCTAGAAATTAATTTTTTAATTTTTAAATCTTATTTTTAGTTCTAATTTTAAATCGTTAATGAATTTGTTAAAACCTTAAAACTATGTTGTAGAAATTAAATTATTTACTTTTTTTTTCATATTTTTAATGCTATGTATGGAAATTATATATGTATGTTTCTTATATATGTATTTTTTTTTTTTTTTTTTTTTACTATGTTGTATGGATATTTTCGTTAAATTATATTTTTCTTAAGTGATATGTTTTCCTTATACTCTATGTTAACGTGTTCTTAATAGGCCAATTCTAATTTTCTTATTTATTTAGACTTCTAACTTAAATTCTATTTTTACTTAGTTTGTTTGTATTCATTATTGTTTTTATAACGTTAAATATATGTAAAATGGCTTTAGTCTATTTTTGTGTACTGTCATTCTTTTGTTTTCGTATTTGATTTCACAATTCACACCATTTTGTGACAAGACTTCATATGGTCCTATATATATTGGATCTAGTTTCTTTCTAGCCTCTTTTCTCAATAAAACCAAACTTCCTATTTCGAAATTTGCACTCTTTGTGTGCCCATCTATGCCATACCTTTCTTTCCTAGCATTTTTCTTTTTTATTAGAGTTTCTCGAGCATCACTATGAGCAACTTGTAATTTATTCTTCAAGTCAATTACGTAGTCCTCATAGTTGTATACTGGTTCTATATGTTTCGTTAAATTTGATGGTAAGTTACACTGATTTCCGAACATAAGTTCGAAAGGTGTATAACCCGTTTCTGAGTGTACAGAAGTATTATAACAGAAAACATAATAGGGCAACCAGGTGCTCCAATCGGTATGTTTATCCGAAACATAACTTCTTAGATATGCTCCTAAAACCTTATGAGAGTTTTCTAGTGCCCCTATACTTTCATGATGGTATGCTGTAGATTGTAATTGTTCTATCCTCAACAATTTACAGCAACCCTTTAAAACCTGATTTAGAAACTCGGTTCCTTGATCTGATGCTATTCTAAGTGGTACTCCATATCTTAAAATAAAACCTTCTACTATAGCTTTTGCTACTGTGACTGATTCTTTATTTGGAAGTGGTATAGCTTCCATAAATTTTGTAAGTTCGTCTTGTATTGTCAGAATATACTTGGAGCCATCTTCTGATTCTTCTAAGGGTCCTACTAAATCTAGATATAATTTTTCAAAACCTGATTCGGCTGTAGATGCATGGGTTGTTTTTTAGGCTGGATATATTTGTTTCTTTGGCAAATCGGGCAATGCTTAACAAATGTCGTCACATCGTTTTGCATTCCTGTCCAAAAGTATTTTTTCTTAATTTTTTGTAACATACGGTTTACTCCGGCATGTCCGCTAGTTGGAAGTATGTGGTAGTCATTTAGTATTAATTTCTTCTTACAAGGATCGGTTACTTCGATATGGTTTTCTATAATGTGCACTTTGATATTACTTTCTTTAAACACTTCTCCTAATATCTTTTTAAATTCATTTACTTTGCATTCTCGGTGGCCACCTGCAAGTTTCTTCATTTCATTTTTAGTAACATATATTTTCTTAATTGATCTTGATCCGCAGAGTTTTTGCACATCCCTTGACAGTATTTTGCCAAATTCTGCCGCTTGGGTTGTAGTGCTTTCCTTGGATTTATTTAGGAGTAAACAATTCCTTTTTGGAATATACGCCAAAACTTTGTTTGGGGCTATAATTATGTCCATATCCTTGTAATTAACTAAATCTTCCGTAAAATTGTCAACGATCTTCAGCTCCACGACTTTCAGTCCATTTTCTGGTAATTTTAGTAGTTCTATTATACGATTTTCTTTCGATTCTTTACTTTCTATTTTATCGCCTGTTTGACTTTGATTATAACTATTGATTTTCGATTGAGCTCTCGTTATAACACATATAGGTAATTGTTTTAAATCGTCCGAGTCTAATTTTATACGGCTAAGTGCGTCTGCGGTACAATTATCTTTGCCGGGAGAATATTCTACGTAAAAATTGTATTCCTCTAGTAATAGTCTAAATTTGGTTAGTCTACTACTAGGTTCTTTTAGTGAGAACAAGTACACTAAGGGTATGTGGTCTGTCAAAATCTTAAATCTTCTTCCGAACAGATAGGGTCGATAGTGTTTGACTGCCCACACTATTGCAAGTAATTCTTTCTCAATGGTGCTATAGTTTTTCTCTGCCTTATTAAGAGTCTTGCTTGCGTAAGCAATTGGCCTATCATCGGAATTGGATAACACTGCTCCAAGAGCGAAACCTGACGCATCTGTACGTAGAATGAATTCTTCATTAAAATTGGGGAATTGTAATATTTTAGGACTCGTGAGGATTTCTTTTAACAAATTAAATGATTTTTGGCAATCTTTATTGAAAATGAACTCGACATCTTTCTTTAGTAATCGATTAAGTGGAATGGAGATGGTAGCGAAATTTGGAATGAATTTACGATAATAGTTTGCAAAGGCCACAAATCTTCTGGTCTCATCAGCGTTGGTGGGTATTGGATAATTTTTTATAGCAATAGATTTAGTGGGATCGGGTAGTATGCCATTGTCAGAGATAACGTGTCCTAGGTATAACACTTCTTTGCGCAAGAAAGAACATTTTCCTGGATGTATCTTGAGATTTACTTCTCTGAGACGTTCAAAAACTTGGATTAAGTTTTTATTGTGGTGTTCTAAACTTTTACCGAAAAAATACACTGATTTCCGAACATAAGTTCGAAAGGTGTATAACCCGTTTCTGAGTGTACAGAAGTATTATAACAGAAAACATAATAGGGCAACCAGGTGCTCCAATCGGTATGTTTATCCGAAACATAACTTCTTAGATATGCTCCTAAAACCTTATGAGAGTTTTCTAGTGCCCCTATACTTTCATGATGGTATGCTGTAGATTGTAATTGTTCTATCCTCAACAATTTACAGCAACCCTTTAAAACCTGATTTAGAAACTCGGTTCCTTGATCAGATGCTATTCTAAGTGGTACTCCATATCTTAAAATAAAACCTTCTACTATAGCTTTTGCTACTGTGACTGATTCTTTATTTGGAAGTGGTATAGCTTCCATAAATTTTGTAAGTTCGTCTTGTATTGTCAGAATATACTTGGAGCCATCTTCTGATTCTTCTAAGGGTCCTACTAAATCTAGATATAATTTTTCAAAACCTGATTCGGCTGTAGATGTAATAGTCATGGGTTGTTTTTTAGGCTGGATATATTTGTTTCTTTGGCAAATCGGGCAATGCTTAACAAATGTCGTCACATCGTTTTGCATTCCTGTCCAAAAGTATTTTTTCTTAATTTTTTGTAACATACGGTTTACTCCGGCATGTCCGCTAGTTGGAAGTATGTGGTAGTCATTTAGTATTAATTTCTTCTTACAAGGATCGGTTACTTCGATATGGTTTTCTATAATGTGCACTTTGATATTACTTTCTTTAAACACTTCTCCTAATATCTTTTAGTAATCGATTAAGTGGAATGGAGATGGTAGCGAAATTTGGAATGAATTTACGATAATAGTTTGCAAAGGCCACAAATCTTCTGGTCTCATCAGCGTTGGTGGGTATTGGATAATTTTTTATAGCAATAGATTTAGTGGGATCGGGTAGTATGCCATTGTCAGAGATAACGTGTCCTAGGTATAACACTTCTTTGCGCAAGAAAGAACATTTTCCTGGATGTATCTTGAGATTTACTTCTCTGAGACGTTCAAAAACTTGGATTAAGTTTTTATTGTGGTGTTCTAAACTTTTACCGAAAAAATACACTGATTTCCGAACATAAGTTCGAAAGGTGTATAACCCGTTTCTGAGTGTACAGAAGTATTATAACAGAAAACATAATAGGGTAACCAGGTGCTCCAATCGGTATGTTTATCCGAAACATAACTTCTTAGATATGCTCCTAAAACCTTATGAGAGTTTTCTAGTGCCCCTATACTTTCATGATGGTATGCTGTAGATTGTAATTGTTCTATCCTCAACAATTTACAGCAACCCTTTAAAACCTGATTTAGAAACTCGGTTCCTTGATCAGATGCTATTCTAAGTGGTACTCCATATCTTAAAATAAAACCTTCTACTATAGCTTTTGCTACTGTGACTGATTCTTTATTTGGAAGTGGTATAGCTTCCATAAATTTTGTAAGTTCGTCTTGTATTGTCAGAATATACTTGGAGCCATCTTCTGATTCTTCTAAGGGTCCTACTAAATCTAGATATAATTTTTCAAAACCTGATTCGGCTGTAGATGTAATAGTCATGGGTTGTTTTTTAGGCTGGATATATTTGTTTCTTTGGCAAATCGGGCAATGCTTAACAAATGTCGTCACATCGTTTTGCATTCCTGTCCAAAAGTATTTTTTCTTAATTTTTTGTAACATACGGTTTACTCCGGCATGTCCGCTAGTTGGAAGTATGTGGTAGTCATTTAGTATTAATTTCTTCTTACAAGGATCGGTTACTTCGATATGGTTTTCTATAATGTGCACTTTGATATTACTTTCTTTAAACACTTCTCCTAATATCTTTTAGTAATCGATTAAGTGGAATGGAGATGGTAGCGAAATTTGGAATGAATTTACGATAATAGTTTGCAAAGGCCACAAATCTTCTGGTCTCATCAGCGTTGGTGGGTATTGGATAATTTTTTATAGCAATAGATTTAGTGGGATCGGGTAGTATGCCATTGTCAGAGATAACGTGTCCTAGGTATAACACTTCTTTGCGCAAGAAAGAACATTTTCCTGGGTGTATCTTGAGATTTACTTCTCTGAGACGTTCAAAAACTTGGATTAAGTTTTTATTGTGGTGTTCTAAACTTTTACCGAAAACTATGAGGTCATCAAGATAAACGAAGCAACGTGAATATGTTAGTCCTGACATCGCTATGGACATCATTCTTGAAAATTTGCTGGGTGAAATCTTTAGCCCCATCGGTAGTCGTTTTAGTTGGTAGTGACCTTCTTCTGTTGAAAACGCCGTAATTGGTCTGCTATTAGCATCTAACTCCATTTGATAGTATCCCTGGCTTAAATCTATGCACGAAAAGTAAGCTGCTCCTCCTACCATGTCATAGATGTCTGTTATGTTGGGTAGGGGGAATTTGTCATCCTCAATTCGCTCGTTAACGTGACGATAGTCTATCACCATTCGGAATTTCTGTAGACCGGTAACAGGGTCTTTCTTTTTGGGTACGATAAGTACTGGGGAATTCCAAGCAGAAATAGATGGCTCTATGATATCATCTGCTAACATTTTTCGTATTTCTTCCTTTAGATCTTGCTTCTGGGTGTGTGGTAGGCGATAAGGCTTTGTATATTTTGGGGACGCTCCTTCTTTAAGCGTGATATCTGCCTTTCCAATATTGGTATATGTTAATTTATCACCTTCTACGTGAAAGATATCTTGGTATTTGGAACATATTGCTTCGATTTCCGTTTTTTCCTCACTATTTAATGTATCAAAACTTATTTCGCTTAATATCTTATTAACTCGGGTGCTTATCGATTTATCTGTCTGGTGGTAGCGTAAGACATAATGTTCCGAAGCGGGTAAAGATAAAGGCTCAGCCCATTTAAGAGTTACTGTTGTATCGCGTGTATTTAGTATTCTAATAGGAATTTTTCCTTTTATGGGTGTAGAAAGTGACCCGGCCATGAAAATATCTCTACCTAATTCTTGTGGGGCAAAAACTCGAGCTTCGGTGTGCTCTGTGCTTAGAAAATAGGTTGCTTCGCACCTTGGTGCTAGCAGGACAGAGTTTATGTGCTGCTGGGAGCATATGGGTAGGTGAATTGTATTACTACTTTTCCTGAGTTTTAATAAAAATTCCTCCAAATCGATTATGGCGTTAAATTCTAAAAGAAAGTTTGCTCCGATAATTCCTTCAACTGGAATCGGAAAAGAATCGGGTACTACATGAAATTCGTATGGGACGATGAGCTCATCAATATGCAAATCGAGATAACATGTGATGTGATGTGATGTTGTCCCTAGCCTGACTGTTTCTAAATGGGTTTCTATTCTGCCTGTCTTGATTATGGTTTGGTTGCCCCCGATTGTTTTATCTGTCATTGAAATTGTTCTGTCTGTACCTGTCATTGTAGCTATTCCTGTACTGAGACGAATTATTTGGTATTGGCGGTATACTGGGCCTATTGTTGTTTCCTAACCTTTGGTTATTTCGGTTTCGTTCGTTCTGGTATAATAATCTTCCCTGATTTTGGTTTTGGATATTTCTATTCTGAAAGAATCGCTCATTATTATATGAGAATCTTCCTTGATTAGAAAATCTTGGTTGGCCTACGTAATTAGCGTTCTGTCTGTGAGTGTATCTGGTGTCGAAGTATCTAACTGAGTTTGTGGGAGTAGTAGAACTTTGGTCCAACTCTAGTAGATGTTGAATTGCGTCTTTTAGTTTAGTGTGCCTGGCACTGTCAAGTACTATTTTTAGCCTATCGTTAACTCCTTTTTTTAGGAATGCTAATCCACGTCTATCGTTTGCTATTGTAAGTGTTTCACGTGTAGATTCCCCGTGGCAAGCTACTTCGAGTTCTGTCATTCTTGATATTAAATTTTCTATAATCGTTACGAATTCGTGCACTGGTCGATTACCTTGGTATGTACGACTTAATTGAGTTTGTATTGATTCGATTGTTTCTTTTGGCCCACATTTTTCTATCAAAATTTTCTTTAGTGATGCAAAATCTTCTGGCTTTTGATTACCAAATTCTGTTAGGGCTTTCCCTTGAACCTTGCATTTTAAAAGGAATTTAACTAAGGTTGGTCTAGAATCATCGTTAAGAGTGTCGTGGTAAAATTCGACGTTATTAATAAAGTCGCGGATGTTTTCGGCTCTTTTGCTATCCTCTTCGCAATTGAGGGTTGGCAATTTTTGCGCGAGGCTGAAATTGAAAGTATCTGCCATTTTGATAGGTTTCGGTTGTAAGCTACTATTAACTATTTTTTCCGATTGTCGTTTAAAAACTTTTGCGGTGGCTATTAGTTTCTTTAAGTTTACTACTTCTAACTCAGAACAGCTATCTTGATCTATTTTTGAGAGTTGTTCGCAAAAAGAGATCCAAAGTTCCTCGATCTGTTCTAATTTTCTTTTTACCCCTTCCTCTTTTCTTGTCCTATTAGGCGATTTTTTTAAGCTGTCGTAGCAGGTTTTTAGTGCGTTTAGGGCTTCTGTTAGTTGGGAGAAATTCATTAGGTTGAGAGGCTAGAATGGAATGAAAAACGATCCTATCTTTATATGACCATAATCAGTAGAACTAAAAAAACAAATTTTTATGGGGATAGTGTTTTTTCTCTTATTTTATTTTGCTTATCATATTAAAAGATATATTTTATTTTATATTTATACCTGGGCTGGTCGCCGCTCTAAATGCTTAATTGTGTCGGCTATTATTTTTCGCCTATAGTGCTGTAGTCCCTGGTATATGAATGCAATTATAAGTGCTGCTATGAACATTAGTAACAGTACTGCAGCGGTCATATCTGTCGGTTTCTCCTGTTGAAAATTAGGTGCTGCTATTAGCTGGGGTCCGGTGTTGATTACCTCCTTGCTTTCCTTCGTTCCCATTGTACCAGCTCTTCGCTTGAGTCGATACTTTTTTGAATAATTTATGGAATTGCTTGGCTTCTTTCTGTTTTTTCCGGTCCGCTGCCCGCTGTTCCTTCCTTTTCTCCCGCAGTTGTAAAATGAAGTGGTCTCTAGTGGTGCTGGATTGACCGGGAATGTTGGCCAATCTTTTTAATTCGGCCTGTTCTTTTCGGAGCTTCACGCGCAGACCTCCTCTTGTTGATTTTTTCTTCGCTGGTGGTGTTATTAGAGGTTCTTCTGGTGTTCTCTTCGCTGTCCTTCGTCTATATTCTTCTATGGTTAGCGGTCTTGGCCCAACTTTTGGTTCTGGTTCAATTTTTGTTTTTTTCAGGATCTCGTCGGCTTTTCTAATATACTCGGCTGCGAGGGGCAGTTGTTCCTCGTTGGGCATTGGGTTTTTTCTTCTTTTTCACGGCAATAATCTTGATACTGGCAGGATCTTATTAGACTAGCAGGATATTATTAGGTTGGCAGGATCTTCTTAGACTGGTAATATGGGAAGATTCGAAGATTCCAGGTAGGCATGGCAGGATCGCCATGTTATGTACAATGGGTATAGCACGAGCTGGCAGGATCTCCATGTAATGTACAATGGGTATAGCACGAGCTGGCAGGATCTCCATGTACTGTACAATGGGTATAGCACGAGCTGGCAGGATCTCCTTGTAATGTATGCCAGCTATTGATGGTAACTTGGCAGGGTCGCCATGTAAAGATTAGTAACTGTAACGCTATTGCTGATTGAAACGCTAGGAGCAATTTAGGGCTTTATTTCCATGTACTGTATAATGCTCCTTGATGTCTAGTAACGGGTTCCACTAGTCAAGGCTATTACGCCAGAGACTTGAACCTTTGGGGCAATTTCCTGCTCTCAAGGTGGGAATTCAACTAGAGGTTCCTGCTAATGCCTTTAGGGTTTAAGGCTCGCAAGCCTAAGAAAACACTGGTGGTATTGCTTTTGCTTTCTAGTCTGAAGTTCGAACTAGAAGTGATTCGTTTTCAGCCCACGTATGTTGCTGAGATCCACTCTGAAAACACACATACTACAAAAAAACAAACACACAAAACACAACTTACCGCTTCTTTAAACCGTAATTGAGAAGAGTATGTCTCAAATTGGATTCTTAACACAATTTGTCGCCAGTGTTATGCCTTCACGACAAAATGAGTTAAATCACCAAAGGAAACAAACACTCACAATCCGTTATTCTTATAGCTAAATAATTAGATCATTACACTGCCGCATGCAAGCATAAAATAGTTGTAATTCACTAATTCTTTAGCTGAGGTGTTGGGGACGGGAAGCATGGACACCACACACTGCACTTCGCACTAACAAAATATGCACACGCGAGCCGATGCATTATTTACAGTCCGCTAGACTCGGCCTAAATGCCAAGGTGCTGATATGTCAGGTGTAGAAGAGAAATGGACACACCTTAAGAATACTGTCATTAGAACTCCATCTTAGGCAGTAGTCCTAGATATCAGGATGACTGGTTCGATGACGAATGTAAGCTAGCGACTACACGTCGCAACAATCTCATAGAACGTGGGCACGCGAAGAAGAATATAAAGAGCTCAGAAGATATAAAAAAAACAACCCATAAAAATTAGAATTTTTGATGTAAATTCTCTAATAAGAGATAGGTATGTGTTTAAAATTTGAAGAAAATCGAGCTAATTTTTAAAAAATTTATATGGGCAATTTACAAAAACTTTTGTCCATCGGAAATACACATGTTTATTAAATTTGAAGAAAATCGGTTTAATTTTTTAAAAAAAACTTAACGGGGTATCTTAAATTTTTACAAAAGTATTGTCCGTCGGAGATACACATGTGTATAGAATTTAAAGAAAATCGGATTAGTTTGTAAAAATTTTATAGAAAAAAAAATTTTTTAATAGAAAGTGTTGTCTCCGGAAATACACATATGTGCAAAATTTCAATAAATTTTTTTTAAAAAAATTGATCGTGATCTCTAAAATTATAATAAAAGGATTGTCTCCGGAAGTACACATGTGTGCATAATTTCAATAAAATCGGGCTTTGGGAAGTGGGTTAAAAATTGATCGCAAGATTCCACGACTGCCGACCGACATCCGTGCCACGGGCAAGTGAAGTTAATAAAGACAATTCAAAAAAAGTTCCCCGGCGAAAGAAATCAGCCTGAAAAAGAATCTTTCCCGTTAACTAGAACAATACAGAAAGCGAAGGCGAGCCATGTGCCGAAATTCTACCAAAGAGTCCGAAATATACACCGCGTTGCACATACTGCTAGGACAAAGAGTATTATCTGATCGCTGACCTCAAAAGCATCTCAGAGCGATGGGAACAGCACTCTCATAAGTTGCTAAATGGACAGCTAACTGAGGAATTGGAAGCTCCACCAATAACCGACGACCACACTTTGCTGTCGCCATCAGGTATAGACGAATCTAGAGCTATAAATCGTGTTCAAACCAATATGCGAGAAAGAAGCAATGCCAGAAGAATGGCGAAGAGGCATCCTAAGTCCCATACATATGAAGGGAGATATCACAACGTGCAGCAATTATCGTGATATAACGTTGTCGAGTAGTGCGAATAAGATTTTTTCCTTTATCCTTCAAGACAGAGTAGACCCAGTGTGGTTTTATCACAGGCAAGTAAACAACTTATTAGATTTTCACCCAAATAAATTGACACGTCTATGTAGGTTATGTAGTATCCGGATCACTATCAAACTTATTCAACATCTTTAACGGGCTCCAACAAGTGATTGGACCGGCCTGCGTCCCCTTCAACCTGGCATTAGAGATGATCCGAGTCTCCGATGTAATGGCGGGAGGAACAATCGTCTTTAAGCCCATTAAGATACTGACTTACGTAGACGAAATTGACATAGTTGGTAAAATCCCAAGAGATGTACAGGAAGATTTCATCCAGATCGAACGGGCGGAATAATGCCTGAGGGCAAATACCTGGGGGTAAAGCTCGCCGGCTCGCGTGTGCATATTTTTTAGTGCAACGTGCAGTGTGTGGTGTCCATGCTTCCCGTCCCCAACACCTCAGCTAAAGAATTATTGAATTACAACTGTTTTATGCTTGCATGTGGCAGTGTGATGATCTAATTATTTAGCTATAAGAATAACGGATTGTGAGTGTTTGTTTCTTTTGGTGATTTAACTCATTTTGTCGTGAAGGCGTAACACTGGCGACAAATTGTGTTAATAATCCAATTTGAGACATACTCTTCTCAATACGGATTAAAGAAGAACATGGTTAAACACAGAAAACGAATTCGTTTTCAGCCCACGTATGTTGCTGAGATCCACTCTGAAAACACACATACTACAAAAAAACAAACACACAAAACACAACTTACCGCTTCTTTAAACCGTAATTGAGAAGAGTATGTCTCAAATTGGATTCTTAACACAATTTGTCGCCAGTGTTATGCCTTCACGACAAAATGAGTTAAATCACCAAAGGAAACAAACACTCACAATCCGTTATTCTTATAGCTAAATAATTAGATCATTACACTGCCGCATGCAAGCATAAAATAGTTGTAATTCACTAATTCTTTAGCTGAGGTGTTTGGGATGGGAAGCATGGACACCACACACTGCACTTCGCACTAACAAAATATGCACACGCGAGCCGATGCATTATTTACAGTCCGCTAGACTCGGCCTAAATGCCAAGGTGCTGATATGTCAGGTGTAGAAGAGAAATGGACACACCTCAAGAATACTGTCATTAGAACTCCATCTTAGGCAGTAGTCCTAGATATCAGGATGACTGGTTCGATGACGAATGTAAGCTAGCGACTACACGTCGCAACAATCTCATAGAACGTGGGCACGCGAAGAAGAATATAAAGAGCTCAGAAGATATAAAAAAAAACCCATAAAAATTAGAATTTTTGATGTAAATTCTCTAATAAGAGATAGGTATGTGTTTAAAATTTGAAGAAAATCGAGCTAATTTTTAAAAAATTTATATGGGCAATTTACAAAAACTTTTGTCCATCGGAAATACACATGTTTATTAAATTTGAAGAAAATCGGTTTAATTTTTTAAAAAAAACTTAACGGGGTATCTTAAATTTTTACAAAAGTATTGTCCATCGGAGATACACATGTGTATAGAATTTAAAGAAAATCGGATTAGTTTGTAAAAATTTTATAGAAAAAAAAATTTTTTAATAGAAAGTGTTGTCTCCGGAAATACACATATGTGCAAAATTTCAATAAATTTTTTTTAAAAAAATTGATCGTGATCTCTAAAATTATAATAAAAGGATTGTCTCCGGAAGTACACATGCGTGCATAATTTCAATAAAATCGGGCTTTGGGAAGTGGGTTAAAAATTGATCGCAAGATTCCACGACTGCCGACCGACATCCGTGCCACGGGCAAGTGAAGTTAATAAAGACAATTCAAAAAAAGTTCCCCGGCGAAAGAAATCAGCCTGAAAAAGAATCTTTCCCGTTAACTAGAACAATACAGAAAGCGAAGGCGAGCCATGTGCCGAAATTCTACCAAAGAGTCCGAAATATACACCGCGTTGCACATACTGCTAGGACAAAGAGTATCTGATCGCTGACCTCAAAAGCATCTCAGAGCGATGGGAACAGCACTCTCATAAGTTGCTAAATGGACAGCTAACTGAGGAATTGGAAGCTCCACCAATAACCGACGACCACACTTTGCTGTCGCCATCAGGTATAGACGAATTTAGAGCTATAAATCGTGTTCAAACCAATATGCGAGAAAGAAGCAATGCCAGAAGAATGGCGAAGAGGCATCCTAAGTCCCATACATATGAAGGGAGATATCACAACGTGCAGCAATTATCGTGATATAACGTTGTCGAGTAGTGCGAATAAGATTTTTTCCTTTATCCTTCAAGACAGAGTAGACCCAGTGTGGTTTTATCACAGGCAAGTCAACAACTTATTAGATTTTCACCCAAATAAATTGACACGTCTATGTAGGTTATGTAGTATCCGGATCACTATCAAACTAATTCAACATCTTTAACGGGCTCCAACAAGTGATTGGACCGGCCTGCGTCCCCTTCAACCTGGCATTAGAGATGATCCGAGTCTCCGATGTAATGGCGGGAGGAACAATCGTCTTTAAGCCCATTAAGATACTGACTTACGTAGACGAAATTGACATAGTTGGTAAAATCCCAAGAGATGTACAGGAAGATTTCATCCAGATCGAACGGGCGGAATAATGCCTGAGGGCAAATACCTGGGGGTAAAGCTCGCCGGCTCGCGTGTGCATATTTTTTAGTGCAACGTGCAGTGTGTGGTGTCCATGCTTCCCGTCCCCAACACCTCAGCTAAAGAATTATTGAATTACAACTGTTTTATGCTTGCATGTGGCAGTGTGATGATCTAATTATTTAGCTATAAGAATAACGGATTGTGAGTGTTTGTTTCTTTTGGTGATTTAACTCATTTTGTCGTGAAGGCGTAACACTGGCGACAAATTGTGTTAATAATCCAATTTGAGACATACTCTTCTCAATACGGATTAAAGAAGAACATGGTTAAACACAGAAAACGAATTCGTTTTCAGCCCACGTATGTTGCTGAGATCCACTCTGAAAACTCACATACTACAAAAAAACAAACACACAAAACACAACTTACCGCTTCTTTAAACCGTAATTGAGAAGAGTATGTCTCAAATTGGATTCTTAACACAATTTGTCGCCAGTGTTATGCCTTCACGACAAAATGAGTTAAATCACCAAAGGAAACAAACACTCACAATCCGTTATTCTTATAGCTAAATAATTAGATCATTACACTGCCGCATGCAAGCATAAAATAGTTGTAATTCACTAATTCTTTAGCTGAGGTGTTGGGGACGGGAAGCATGGACACCACACACTGCACTTCGCACTAACAAAATATGCACACGCGAGCCGATGCATTATTTACAGTCCGCTAGACTCGGCCTAAATGCCAAGGTGCTGATATGTCAGGTGTAGAAGAGAAATGGACACACCTTAAGAATACTGTCATTAGAACTCCATCTTAGGCAGTAGTCCTAGATATCAGGATGACTGGTTCGATGACGAATGTAAGCTAGCGACTACACGTCGCAACAATCTCATAGAACGTGGGCACGCGAAGAAGAATATAAAGAGCTCAGAAGATATAAAAAAAAACAACCCATAAAAATTAGAATTTTTGATGTAAATTCTCTAATAAGAGATAGGTATGTGTTTAAAATTTGAAGAAAATCGAGCTAATTTTTAAAAAATTTATATGGGCAATTTACAATAACTTTTGTCCATCGGAAATACACATGTTTATTAAATTTGAAGAAAATCGGTTTAATTTTTTAAAAAAAACTTAACGGGGTATCTTAAATTTTTACAAAATTATTGTCCATCGGAGATACACATGTGTATAGAATTTAAAGAAAATCGGATTAGTTTGTAAAAATTTTATAGAAAAAAAAATTTTTTAATAGAAAGTTTTGTCTCCGGAAATACACATATGTGCAAAATTTCAATAAATTTTTTTTAAAAAAATTGATCGTGATCTCTAAAATTATAATAAAAGGATTGTCTCCGGAAGTACACATGTGTGCATAATTTCAATAAAATCGGGCTTTGGGAAGTGGGTTAAAAATTGATCGCAAGATTCCACGACTGCCGACCGACATCCGTGCCACGGGCAAGTGAAGTTAATAAAGACAATTCAAAAAAAGTTCCCCGGCGAAAGAAATCAGCCTGAAAAAGAATCTTTCCCGTTAACTAGAACAATACAGAAAGCGAAGGCGAGCCATGTGCCGAAATTCTACCAAAGAGTCCGAAATATACACCGCGTTGCACATACTGCTAGGACAAAGAGTATTATCTGATCGCTGACCTCAAAAGCATCTCAGAGCGATGGGAACAGCACTCTCATAAGTTGCTAAATGGACAGCTAACTGAGGAATTGGAAGCTCCACCAATAACCGACGACCACACTTTGCTGTCGCCATCAGGTATAGACGAATTTAGAGCTATAAATCGTGTTCAAACCAATATGCGAGAAAGAAGCAATGCCAGAAGAATGGCGAAGAGGCATCCTAAGTCCCATACATATGAAGGGAGATATCACAACGTGCAGCAATTATCGTGATATAACGTTGTCGAGTAGTTCGAATAAGATTTTTTCCTTTATCCTTCAAGACAGAGTAGACCCAGTGTGGTTTTATCACAGGCAAGTCAACAACTTATTAGATTTTCACCCAAATAAATTGACACGTCTATGTAGGTTATGTAGTATCCGGATCACTATCAAACTTATTCAACATCTTTAACGGGCTCCAACAAGTGATTGGACCGGCCTGCGTCCCCTTCAACCCGGCATTAGAGATGATCCGAGTCTCCGATGTAATGGCGGGAGGAACAGTCGTCTTTAAGCCCATTAAGATACTGACTTACGTAGACGAAATTGACATAGTTGGTAAAATCCCAAGAGATGTACAGGAAGATTTCATCCAGATCGAACGGGCGGAATATTGCCTGAGGGCAAATACCTGGGGGTAAAGCTCGCCGGCTCGCGTGTGCATATTTTTTAGTGCAACGTGCAGTGTGTGGTGTCCATGCTTCCCGTCCCCAACACCTCAGCTAAAGAATTATTGAATTACAACTGTTTTATGCTTGCATGTGGCAGTGTGATGATCTAATTATTTAGCTATAAGAATAACGGATTGTGAGTGTTTGTTTCTTTTGGTGATTTAACTCATTTTGTCGTGAAGGCGTAACACTGGCGACAAATTGTGTTAATAATCCAACTTGAGACATACTCTTCTCAATACGGATTAAAGAAGCGGTAAGTTGTGATTTGTGTGTTTGTAGTATGGTGTCTTCAGAGTGGATCTCAGCAACATACGTGGACTGAGAACGAATTCTTCTTCTGTGTTTAACCATGTTCATGTCCACAGGCCAGCAATTTTGGCATTGAGTGAAACTCGGGTGTTTGATAATTCTGAGGTATCGGAATTTAATCTGCCTGGGTATAGCTTGGTGCCATTATTTTTCTCTCGACGCGGACTCGCTATCTACGTCCGGACAGATGTTGCGTCTCAGCTTTTGCCTCAATTTATCCAAAGTTCCAAACTGGAATTCAATTTCATTTGGCTAAAAGTTAAGGTACAAGAGCGCAACATCTACTACTGTTTCCTTTACAGAAGCCCCAAATTAGACAGTGTTTCAACTCAGATTGAGTTTGATGCACTGTCTGATTCAATCTTAAGAATTGATGAAAAACATGAAATCGTTATTGCGGGCGATTTCAATGTACACAATTCTGGGTGGCTTCGCCATTCTGGCCAGACACCCGAAGGAAGATGTGTTGAGTTATTCGCTAAGTTTAACCACCTTACTCAGCTTGTAAATGAGCCTACCCGAATACCTGACATTGCATATCATTCCGCTAACACCCTTGACTTGTTCCTTACCTCTCGTCCTGAGAAATACTCTGTCAATGTATTATCGCCTCTAGGCTCGTCAGACCATTGTGTAGTATCAGCTAATTTTTCGTTAATAAACCACGTAGTTAGAGAAAAAACTCCCAAAAAAATAGTATGGCAATACTAGAAAGCCAATTGGGACGGCCTAAACAACTTCTTTGGGAGAACTAACTGGTCGCTATTTTTTCGTGTTAGCAACGTGGATGCCGCCGCTGATGCAATCACAAACATCATTCTTATTGGTATGAGAAGGTCATATCAAGTCAAAGGGAGATGGATGGTATGACTTGAGCTGTAAAGAGGCTTCTAGGATTAGAGAGGTGTGCTTTCGGTTTTACAAAGCAAACCCTACAGAGAAAAACCGAAAAAAATTTAAACGAACAAGAAATGATTGCAATGCCCATCTTCGGCGAGTCAAATTCGCCTACGACCGAAAATTAAGGCAAAAAATACTACAATGTCCCAAAGGTAGTAACAATTTTTCGTCCTTCGTGAAAAGAATCAAAAATGCAGCCTCGGCGTCGATTCCAACGCTCATTTATAATGACATTCCAGTTGTCAGCTCTATAGACAAACCCAATCTGTTTGCTGTGCATTTCGCAGCTAGTTCTACGCTTCCAGATTGTGCATTGCCGCCTCCTGCACCTCAGAGTATTGAACACTCTATGGGACAGATATTTATTCGTACTCGTGCAGTTGCTAGAGTTTTAAATGATCTCAACACACAGAAATCGGCTGGGCCAGATGGTATTTCTCCATTAGTTCTGAAGAGGTGTTCTTCCAAGCTGGCATTACTACTGCGTAAGCTTTTCCATCTATCTTATTCTTCTGGACTCTTCCCGAGAAGTTGGAAAACAGCATTTGTCCAGCCCATACCCAAAAAAGGCGAGCCGTCATCTCCTTCTTCGTATCGACCCATAGCACTTACATCCATTCTTTCCAAGGTCATGGAAACGCTGATCAATTATCAGCTTAAGAAATATCTTGAAACCAACGAAATCCTTAGTGACCGGCAGTATGGATTTCGTAGGCAACGTTCTACTGGTGATTTGATGGTATATCTCAGCGAACAGTGGAACCGATCTTTGCATCATTTTGGAGAAAGCAAAGCTGTTGCTCTCGATATTTCAAAGGCATTTGACAGAGTTTGGCATCAAGCTCTTTTGTCTAAAATGCGTGCTTATGGTGTTGATGATAAACTGCTTCATTGGATTAGAAGCTATCTTTTGGACCGCTCAATTCAAGTTGTTTTGGACGGTTTCAAGTCTGAAATACACCACATAAATGCTGGCGTTCCCCAGCTCTTTCTGTCCCCGACACTCTTTCTCATTTTTATTAATGATCTCTTATCTGTTACTTCTAATCCAATTCACTCTTTCGCTGACGACAGCACTCTCAGCTTCTCATATAAGTTTGTGGAACGTCCCTCCACTTCTGATATGGAACACAAACAACTTCGTATGTTAAGCTCGTTAAATTCTGACCTTGACAATATAATACAATGGGGAGAAATCAATCGAGTAGAATTTAACGCTTCCAAAACCCAACGTTGTCTCCTGTCGTCCAAGCGAATCCTTAACCCCATGCCATTATCCATGAATGGCAATTGCATCGAGGAAACTAAAAATCTCGCAATTCTCGGTATGTGCGTTAATGACAAGCTTCGTTGGAATGACCACATATTTACCATTGCTAAAAATGCTGCGAAATGTTTAGGTTTTTTAGCCCGGTGCAAGAAATATTTCTCTCCCTCTGATCTGGCTACCACATACAAGGCTTTTATTCGCCCAAAACTTGAGTACAATTGCCATATCTGGTCTGGCGTACAGTTAAATTCAGGGATTCGTTCTTCAGCCATACAACACGTATGTGGAATGCTCTGCCAAGCTCTGTCTTCCCACATCACTATGATCCACAGGCATTTAAGGCACAAGCTTATAGACATCTCCTCTTTTCTCCTCCTCTTCCTTAACGCCCACGCTGTTCCAAGCATATAGCCGAGCATTATAAGGGTGCGAACCCCTTGAAGCGTGCGCGAATTATAAAAAAAAAAAATACTTCACTTGCCAACGCATGTTCAGTAAAACGTGGGGAGCAAACCCGCAAGTTACTCTATGGCTATACCAAAGCATTATCAGGCCCAGGCTCACTTACGCAGCCCTGATTGGTGGCCAAAAACAGAGCAGTGGAAAACACGCGCAAAACTCAGTAAAATTCAAAGATTAATATGTCTTAATGCAACAGGAGCTATCACTTTCCCAACAGCAGCACTAGAAAAACTACTAGGACTCACACCTCTTCACTTACACATCAAAAGTGAAGCGGGTGCAAGAGCCATTTCACTCAAGGTAACAAACCAACTCAAAGTCAATAGACCAAGACATATTAGCATCATCGCCAAAATCAATTTGGGAAGCGAATTTGTCCTCCAATTACATTCAATGATGAAAACAACTAATTTCCAAATGAACTTCTCAGTAAGAGGACCGTAATCAAGTTGAAAATATCATAAATAACCTCCCCAATCATGCATCTATCTGGTACACAGATGGATCCAAAACAAACTCAGAAACAGGGGCAGGGGTATTCGTACCCTGACTCAAATAACGTATACCCCTAGGAAAATCCGCAACCGTTTCCAGGCAGAAACAACAGCATTAGAAGCCTGCACCCTAGAAAGCATAAAGAGAAAATATAAAGAACCAAGATCTATATGATCTCCGATAGTCAGGTCGCTCTGCTAGCGCTAAAAGGCCCGGTTTTCAATTCAAAAATAACGTGGAGCTGCTACTGCCACCTGAACGAACTGGCAAAAACCAACAAGGTCAACCTGATGTGGTCTCCAGGTCATTCAGGCATTTATGGGATCGAGACAGCAGACCTCTGCGCAAGAGCAGGCGGGGAAGAGACCTTCACTGGCCCCGAGCCAAGCATTGCCTTCAGCAAGAGCCACCTCAAAAATTAGATAAAAGAGTGGGCAAACAACGCCATCGAGGCTGAATGGGAATCATCAACTACAATGAAACAAACCAAAAAGCTTCTCAAATACAACATTAAAAATATAAACAAAGCAATCATGTTAAACTGACAAACACTGAGATCCTTTGTCTGGTACATGACGGGACATAGCCCATTTAATGGCCACTTAACAAAAATGGGGAAATCCCAAACAGTTCGCTGCCGCTTTTGTAAAGAGGCATGTTCAACGACTCCAAAACATATACTTTTTATATGTGATGGCTTCACCCGAAAAAGACTTCAATACCTCAAGGCACACACAGTTCTATGGCAGAATGCCGGACCTATCGACCTGGCAGATATATTGGCATTCATAAGAGGACTAAGCCACCACATAATGTGGTAGACATCTGGGACGCACAATAGACCTTAAGGTCGCAGTGCACAAGGCTTTTCAGCACACCAACAATAACATAATAGTTCAATCCTTTAACTATCTCGGGTCAACTGTAGCAATGACATCGTGAAGACATGACACGTAGCTCGCATGAGTGAAGAGGATCCTACTCGGTGAGTCCTTTGCGGTAGGATTTCTGGAACATGACAGCGAGCCAAGCGTACGCTGGAAGGATGGCGTGGACCAAGACACGCAGAGTTTAGGGATGCCGAACTGGATGACATTGGCTCGAAATCGGTACCGGTGGAGAGATTTTTTGCGGGAGGCCACAACTGGACTACGGTTGTAGAGCCGAATATTATGATGAAAATAAAAGTAAAAATGTCTACTTAATTCAGCGATATTAAGCTATTATTACCGCAAATAAATAAATAAGTATCACTGCAATAGTTAAAAGTACGCGTGGATATAGAAAATTTTAAATAGCTTGTCAATGGCAAGAGATATTAATTTTATCAAAAAACAAGTTAAAAAATATTAAATTTTTTATGTAAATTCTCTGATTGGGAGATAACCATGTGAGCAAAGCCAAATCTGGTAAATTTTGGGAAAAATTTATATTGGAGCCCCTCGGCTCCTATATAATTTTTTTTAAAAATTAACCCGATTTTATTCAAAATTTGTACACAATTTTTATGCAAACTCTGCACACATGTGTATCTCTGATTAGAAATTGGTTTTAAATATTGTGCTCAACCCCGTTTATCAGAAATAAGTTTGAATAGAAACTAGTCCAGTACTTATTTATATACTAAAAACTTCTCAGCAGGGATTTGGCTTAACCAAAGTGAGTGTCAAATAATCTCTTACCTTACTCTTATTTTACAGTTAAATATGATGTTGCAGTTGGGTTAGGTTAGGTTAAGGTGGCTGTCAGTGGAACCGACACACTTAGACTAGTAATGGTCCATTGTGATACCACACGGATCAGAAATAATTTCTTCCACCTACTCGATGAACCGATAAGAGTTTCGTATAAAGCGTAGGAGAATACCAATGTCAGTGTTGATTAGATCATTAGTGTCGTTGTAGAAGAATGCTCCCATATGGAGCTTACGCCTTTGGGAGAGGGCTATACAAGTACAGAGAAGATGGACAATGGTCTTCTCCTTCTCCTCCTCATCCATGCAGAAGTCATTCGAGAAGACTCCAACCCTTCCTACATCGAGATAGTGTCCAGTTATGACACCTATAATAGCACCGATGTGCTTTTTGAGAGATCAAACACTTAGAGCGTTTCGGATCCAGCTTGGGCCATTTCTGCTTTGTCGCTGTGCAACATGTACCGTTTGACCACCTGCAGTTAGTTTTTACGTTAGCATCCCGCTTTAACAAGAATTTGCATGTAGCGAGTGGGATGCCTATGGAACCACATGGCGAGTTCGTCAGCCATAAGGTTACCCGGAATGTCTTTGTGCCACGGCACCCAACACAGGTGGATATTGAACTGCACAACCATCTCCTTGAGATACGAACGGCAGTTAAAGGCTAAAATTTGACTTATGGAGACTAATTCCAGGGATTTCAGTGCAGCTTGGCTATCCAAGAATATACGGATATCCTTAGCGGACTCTTCACCCAAGCCATAATTTCAGCCTGGAAAACACTACAGTGATTTGGAAGGCGGAAAGATAGGCTAAGATTTAGCGTCTTTGTGAGAAAACACCTCCGCCGACTACGACATCAGTTTTTGACCCGTTTGTGTAAAAATGAATGTGTTCATCTTCCAGGTAGGCGTGTTTGTCCCAGAATGATCTGGAGGGGAAGGTGGCCTGGAAGTTTTGGTTGAAATGGAGTTACGGAATGGTGTATTCTATGCTGTCTGGGATCCTGACTAAATTTAGGATAAAGGAGTGACCGATTTAATTTCTAGTCCACTGGGAGAAAGCATTAAGGCAAATAGCCGAACTAGCAGCTACTTGCTTGCTGTAAATGTCGAGTGGTGTAAGATCGAACAGAATATCCAATGCGGCGGAGGGGGTTGTACCAAGTGCTCCGCTCATACATAGACTATCTGATCTTTAGACTTTCCTTACTATGTCAAGGTTTACTTTTTTATTTAAGGCAGTCACCCATTCAGTCACACCGTATAGAAGAGTAGATCTTACTACCACCGTATATAGCCAATGGGTTATATGGTGTTGAAGACTCCAACGGCTACCAATGGCTTTTTTGTATGAGAAGAGTGCCACTGTGGCTCTACGAACTCTTTCTTGTATGTTAGGTTTCCAGCTCAGCTTCCTGTCAAAAATAAGACGCAAATATTTGGCTCTATCAGAGAATTTTAAGATTATACCTTTTATAGAAGGAGGGTTAATAAGTAGAACTTTATATTTCCTGGTGAATAGGGCAAGCTCAGTTTTGTGAGGATTTACCCCTAAACCATAGCGATCTGCCCAGCAAGTTAGCTTGTTGAGAGCATTTTGCAGGAGTTCCTTTTGGGTATTCGGGTATTTTCCTGAGACGGCAATAGCATAAGCATAAGCGATTACTCTGCAGCCCTCACCTCTTAGGCATACCAGTAGTTCGTTTACCGCTAAGTTCCATATTAGTAGATATCGATCAGTCTTTCCAGTTTCTTTAAAAGGAATGATGAAAATCTGATTGGTATGAGATCCTTTGGACTAACGTGCGAGCATTTGCCGGCTTTGGGTATAAAAACCACGTTTACTTCTCTTCAGTTACAGTTAATACACAAAACTTATTTTTATAAAATTGTGGTCTTTTGCTAGGAAGAAGAAAAAAACAAGAATTATATTCATAAATTATTCTTCCAATCTTAAAAGCTGTGCAGAAGAGAAAAGAACATGAGCTTGACGTAAACAACAGATTCACCCGATTTAATTGTTCTTGATGCTTATTTCTTAAAAACAAATACAATTCTTAAAATGTGCATTATATATGTATACCAAACTTTCGACATCGCTCTCATTTTTCTAACTTATTTTTCTTACAAAATCTAGGTACTGTTTTCATTTATTTATAATAGCACAGACACAAAGCAATGCTTGCCATATAATAGGAAGATATATACTCGTAAGAATTTTCCATGCCTGCCCTCAGTATGATGTAAAAATCATTCTGTGGGATATAAATGCTAAAATAGGTAGGGAGCCAGTATCCAGGCAGTACATTGGTACCCATAGCTTACACGGGAACACTAATGACAATGGGCTACGAGTCGTAGAGATGGCAGCAAGCAATAATTTGGTCGTTGCGAGTACAAGGTTTGCGCGTAAAAATATCCACAAAGCCACCTGGGTATCCTGATTGAGCCACTCGCAACCAGATAGACCACGTGTTGATAGACCACCGCCACAACCCGAACCTGGTGACGGTACGAACGTACCGAGGTGCCAACGTCGACTCGGACCACTATCTTGTTGGTATGGTGCTCCGAGCGCGGATTGCATCATCACGGAAGACTGCATCCGCAAATCAGATTCGAGTCAACACGGCTGCCTTTCGCAACGAAGAAACCAAAAACAACTACGGTCAAGCGATAGGACTCGCCCTAAATGCTGGGAGAATAAGAAATATAAACGCCTTAAAAATACTGTCATTAGTACTGCTGACTCCATCTTAAAGTAGTCGTAGAGATCGGAATGACTGTTTCGATGACGAATGTAAGCGAGCGACTGAAAGTAAGAATGTTGTGTTCAGAGCAATGCAACAGTTTCATAGAACTCGGGCACGCGAAGATAAATAAAAGCAGCCTGGGAGAAGAATCTCGTCGTAGCAAGGACCGCACCAGGCGCGGAAGTTCTACCAAAGAGTCCGCGGTATGACGCAATATACATCGCGTTGCACATACTGCAGGGACAAAGAGGGTAATCTGATCGCCGATCTTAAAGGCATCTTAGAGCGATGGGAAGAGCACTTTCATGAGTTCCTAAATGGCCAGTTAACTGAAGAATTGGAGGCTCCACCAATGACCAAAGATCATACTATGCTACCGCCACCAAGCATAGAACAAAGGCATCAAATAATAATATATTGTATCGAGGACTCTTGAAATATAATACTCTGCCTTCGGTGCTTAAGAATATTACAAACTCAACAAAATTTAAAATGAAAATAACTGAATACCTTAAAACGTACGAAAATTGTGAATTGCTAAAATAAGGAAAATTGGATATTAAAAATTCACTTTGTGAAAGTGACAAGAAATTGAATAGTGTAACTTATTAAATAACATTGTCTTTTGTATAAATACATATATTTTTCAAATTAAATTTATCATTGTTAAAATGAAGTTTAAGTATATAGCTAAGCCGTTAGCATATACTACTAAAAAGTTGCGTTATAACCTTATAAGGTTCGAGCAACTGACTAAATTGTTAAATCTATTATATTTAATCTAGTAAAATTTGTGGTCTTAATAAAAATAAAATAAAAAAAAAAAAAGCTAACGGGGTGATAAATCGGATCAAAAATAATATTATAATAATAATAAATAATCTGATGGGATCCCAGCGGAACTGATAAAAATAGGAGGCCCCATATTAAACCAAGCAATTCATGAAATAATAGTGCATACGCTAAAGTCATCACTGGTCCATACCAGTGTGGCTTCATCCCAGGCAAATCAACAACTGATCAGATTTACACCCTAAGGCAGGTGATGGAAAAATCTTTATTAGACTTTAAAGCCGCCTATAATAGCATAGCCAGAGTAGAACTCCCAAATGAACTGACACGACTATGTAGATTGACCATGACCAATGTTATAACCCAAGTAAAAATATCCGGATCACTATCAAGCCCATTCAACATCTATAATGTGCTCCAACAAGGGGATGGACTGGCCTGCGTCCTCTTTAACCTGGTGTTGGGGAAAGTGATCCGAGACTCTGTCGTAACGGCGAGAGGATCAATCCTCTATAAGTCCATTCAGATACTGGCTTACGCAGACGATATTGACATCGTTAGTAGAAAGAAAGCTTTCATCGAGATAGAGCAGGCGGCACGAAATCTGGGTCTGCACATAAATGAGAGCAAAACAAAGTACCTGGTGGCCACGTCTGCGAGTAGAAGATCCAACATTGGTCCCTCAATTCAAATAGTGGAGCGCGAATTTGAAGTAGTGCAATCCTTTAACTATCTCGGGTCAACTGTAGCAGCCGATAAGAGCATGGAACCAGAAATACGCGCACGGTTGCTTAAAGCCAACAAAGCCTACTATAGTCTGTCAAGACTCTTCAAACCAGGAACTTAACCATAACATCCAAGCTGCTAATATATAAGATAATGGTCATACCAGTACTTACATATGGATCCGAGACTTGGGTGCTTAGCAAAAAGCATTCTGACCTCTTAGCCGCGTTCGAGAGAAAAGTCTTACGGAGAATTGTTGGCCCCGTATGTGAGGAAGGACGATTCCGGAGACTCTATAATGATGAGGTCTACGAGCGTTATCGCGATGTCGACATCGTGGAGAAAATTAAGCTCGGGAGGCTCCGGTGGGCAGGACACCTAGCTCGCATGAGCTAAGAGGATCCTGCTTGGAAAGTCGTTTGCGGTAGGATTTATGGAACACGACAGCGAGGCCGGCCAAGCCTACGCTGGAAGGATGGCGTAGACTAGAGTTTAGGGATGCCAAACTGGATGACATCTGCTCATAATCGGGACCGGTGGAGAGACTTTTTCCGGGCGGCCAGGACCGGACCCCGATTGTAGAGCCAAATATGATGATGATGATACTCGTAAAGTGATATTTTCGCAATCTAAGTACATTTTTTTACGATTTTTCACTTCTAAATTTTAGTAGAAAGTGTTGTCATCGGAGGTTCACATGTGAGCAAAGTTTAAATTAAATCGGGCTTTAGGAAGTGGGTTAAAAATTGATCACAAGATGCCCACACATACGGGCACGCGATGTTGATATAGAAAATTTAAACTTTAAATTAAACCCACTTTAAAATCACTCATCAGTCTGCGCCTACGCACATTGGCGAAAATCCTCAGCCCACTAAAGTGAAATTTCTTACTCACTTTATGGTATATAAATGTGTCGTTGCCGCAATTAATTATTGCAATATTTATCAGTGCGCATGGTTATGGAAAATTTAAAATATATTATCAAATATTAGCGTCACTTTAAAATGGCTACATTTACTTCGCGCTCCCGGCTGGCTTGCTGGCTGTTGAAATCTTTCGATCAATTTTTAACGCACATATTCATGTGTATCTCTATATTATCTATTAAAATTTGGAAGGTATAGGGCCAGAGCCGAAGGCCGGAGACTCCCATATAACTTATTTAATAACCCGAATCTCTTCAACTTTTACAGATCTGTATCTCCAATGACAACACTTGCTAAAAAAAAAGTGGTGTGTCCCCATAGTGCTCACATATAATTTTTTTAAAAATTAACCCGATTTTATTCACACTTTTCACAATGTGTATCTTTTGCTAGGAAGAAGAAAAAAAAAACCAAAACTATGTACATAAATTATTCTTCCAATCTAAAAAGCTGTGCAGACGAGAAAAGAACATGACCTTGACGTAATCAACGTAATTCACCTGATTTAATTGTTCTTGATGCTTATTTCTAAAAAACAAATACAATTATTAAAATGTGTATTATATATGTATACCAAACTCTCGACATCACTCTCATTTTTCGAACAATATTTATAATAGCACAGGCACAAAGCAATACTTGCCATATAATAAGAAGATATAGACTCGCAAATCTAAGTACATATTTTTACGATTTTTAGAAGAGGAAACGATAATGAATTAAGTTTTTTGATATCTGCAAAAACAACTTTTCAGTGCACACGTTTGTTTAATACTATATAAATTTACTTTCTGAACAAATATTTTTACTCTCTTTAGATATAATTTTAATGATTAGAAATGTTTTCAAGGTCATTGGTGCATAACCTCATGCATGTTCCACGGTTACGGTTAACAAACAATCCAGTATTATAGATTTATTTATTAAAATTTTAAACATTTACTCATGCATTAAGATACACTCCCAATCACTTGATTAATGGCACATTTTTTGCAACCGTCTTTCGCGATTTATACCTCTAGGAAATTTGTTACCCGGAAATATTTGCTACTAATGAGTAATTACATATCTTCAGTGCATGGGAATTTCCCAAATTCTCATAATGAACTGCTAACAAAGGGTAAAGTAGTTGCGTCACTTGATTGACTAGATTGACATTAGTGGCCTCAATCAAGTGACGCTACTATTTTACCCTTTTTTGTCAGTTCATTAAGAGAATTTCGGAAATTTCCATGCATTTTCTTAATTTCCTCTTTAATTTTATGGGTATTTTTTACCCACAGGTAAAAAATATATCCGGGTAACAAATTTCCTAGAGGTATAAATCGTGAAAAACAGTTACAATAAATGTGGCCTCAAACAACCGGAGTGTACATATAAAAAACAACCCATAAAATTTTTCATCTAAATTCTCTAATCGCAGAAATTCATATGGGAGCCCCTCGATCCTGGGTCATTTTTTTTTGTTGTAGGTGAAAATCATCGAAAGAGATATTTCACATCAGATGTCAAATTTGAAAATGCTCAGATCATTTTATTCTGAGCACTTAGAGCACGCTCATACTCTGAGCAAATAAGAAACACGAGCATTTACCTTGAGAACTCTTTGACTGCTCTGAACTAATTTATGAAAACGCGAAATGACAGAATATTGTGAAAACTTGTTGTTCTATCTGTAAGTTGATATCGAGAACAAAAAACAACATCAATAAAAATACAATTCAGTAAATAAGTAGGTAAGTTGAATTAAGCATAAAACATTTATGTCTCGTTTCATTTGCTAGGTTCATTTGTGCGTGAGCTAAGATTTTTCTCTCTCTCTTCACCACCAAAACCATGCCGACTGCGCAGCACACACCACACCCAGTCATTAAAGAACGACAGTATCTGATGCCACTATAAGAAATTAAAAAAATGTATAAGGGCCTTGCGGCCGAACCCGGGGGCCGATCACTACCAAATTTTAGAAAAAGTATTGTTTATTGGGTATACACATGTGTGTAAAATTTGAATCGGGTAATTTTTATTTTAAATTTGTATGGGAGCCCCACGAACCCGGGGCCCGATCACTTCCAAATTTTAAACGAAAGTATTGTCACCGGAAATACACATGTGTACAAAATTTCAAGAAAATTGGGCATTAGGAAGTGGGTTAAAAATTGATAATTAAAAAAAAAAATTGTATGGGAGCCCCCCACCCCGCGGCCCGAGGAGCCTCAAATTTTAATAGAAAGTGTTGTCATGGGAGATATACATGTGTGCAAAAATTTCAATAAAATCGGGCTGTAGGAAGTGGGTTAAAAATTGATCACAAGATTTGGCCAGCCAGCCACGGGCAAGTGAAGTTAATATAGAGAATTTAAAAAGTAAAAATATGTGTATTTCTGTTTCAACTCCTTTGTCTACATGAATGCCGACTAATTAAATTAAAATAATAAAATAGAATATTGTTAGTTAATGCAAAGTAAGAAATTATAAAACACAGAATTATTTTAAAATGCTGTTTCTTTGCTAAATGGTAGGGTGAACAGCGATTTAATAACCCACATATTATAAACATTTATGTACGTGTTCAAGATAGCGAACCACAAGAACACATTATATTTCAAGCTAAAACAAGCTTCTTATTAAATCAGTGATATTTAACTGTGTTATTACCGCAAATAAATTAATTAATAGCACTATGATAGTAATCAGTGCGCGTGGATATAGAAAATTTGAAATATCTCGTCAAAAATATATTAATATTGTTACGAATACGGCTTTCGAGTTTGCAAAAAAAAAAAAACATAACACAAGTTTATTAATTTATAAATTAGAACTTTAATAAAGAAATATTAAAAAGAACACAAGTGCACAATTTATATTGGTGATAGCTTTAAATACACAAAAACACTTATTACAACAACACTTGTATTTCACTATAATTCTCTTCGGTGGTAGCAGTATTTCTTTGCAAGGACTTTGTGAACTTTACTGGTTCAATTCCAAATAACTAATGAATGGTCTGCAGCAAACGCCACCTTTTATACTCATTGAAGAATTTCCATAAACTTCCAGATTAAAAGACAGAAATATCCAGAAAATTGTGGCCGTATTCCTTTATTTACAACTAACGATACACATATGTAATGAGTCATCTTGTAAAAAGAAACTACATGTAAAATCATGTTCCTTCACAAAAACCGGGCAAACCACACAAACCGGTTTGAATACATTTTTGACAAGTACATAATGATTTAAACTTATAATCCGTTACATTTCAAATAATCTAATAAACATTACAGCCTAAAAGTTTGATATTCAAAAGTGCTTAATTCTAATTCAGTGCCTATTTTTAGTATGCAGTATGTACATTGCGCTTTATCGTAGGATTCGAATTTCATCATCTGTGCTACTAATTACTTTTCGTAACATTGCCCCCATCTTAATTCTGTTCTTCCCGAACAGATTCAGCCCTACTTCTGATGTTGTACCTTGTCAATCTGTCGATTTGAACAACCTTTATGTTACATCTGGGGCCTTGTTTGATCCGATATACTATATCATAAATCCTGTTAATGATATGTTAAACTTTGCTGTAGTTTTGGAGATTTACCTTTTCTTCTCTTAGGATTCTATAGTCATACCAAATCTTCTTCCTGAAATCCTCCACAGTTTGCATGCAGGTCATATCTTGTTTTCATCCGGCTGCTGGCATTCACTATGTGGCTCCTTAAGTAGCATGAACAGCGATCATCCTCTGTCTTAGATCACTAACGTAGTTCACCTTTGTTGTCGGCTCTACTGGTGGTGATCCAAATTTAATGTCGCATGGTAGACGAAGTTCGTTGCCAAATACTATCTTTGTTGAAGAGGTTTTAGTCGTGTTGTGGACAGCACTACGATAACCCATCATAAACAACGGTATACAACGATCCCATTCATCTTGGTTGGCATTAACATTTTTTCGCAGATGCTCTTCCAGTGTTCTGTTGAACCTTTCGACCATTTCGTCTGACAGCGAATGTAACGGTTCCTACTCTATTGCCACCCGCTCAAATGGTGCTAGAACATTGTACTGTTACATTTTCCCTCTAGTTTTTGGTTGCGGTCCTTTGCTTGTTGCGTACATGTCACACGTTCGACACAAGTTTTCCACATCTCTACGGCAATTGACCTAATACAAGCGGTTTCTTACTTTATCTAGCGTTTTGTTAACGCCCAAATATGCCCCTGATATACCACTATGTAATTCTTGCAGGACTTCTTTGAATAGGTTCGTTGGTAGCACAATCTGAGATTTTGTGATACGACCATCAGCCGATTCCCATTGCCTTACCAGTAGTCCATCTTCCAATCTCAATGACTGCAATTGAGCCCAGTAACTTTGTAAGATTATTGCTGTTGCTTTTTGTAGTGTTTGACGCTATCCACAATAGCTAGCAATTCACTTCGGGTCACACAGTAGTTTTTATCTGGCTTAAAAAAGCGAACGGCTCCGCTCGGAACGGAACACTCTACTTTCCTTTTTGATTCTGCGATAGAACCACCTCTATTCCCGATTGCTCGCATCACTGTCCAGGATGAAGAGTTTTCCTGCCTGTGGGTATGCCAAAATTAGAGAATAGCTTTCCCTTCAGCAAGTCAAATGATGTTTGGTGCTCACTCGACCATTAGAACTTCTCTGAAATCCATATCGTTGCCCTTTGCAACCATCCGAAAATAATAGTTACTGTTTGACGATCATAGACCGTTTCACGCGATGGCCTGAAGCCGCGCCGATGGCGGATATTAAAGCCGAAACAGTCGCAAACACCCTAATAAAAACATGGATCAGCCGTTTCGGCGTACCTTCCATCATCGTCTCCGACAGAGGACCTTAGTTCCAATCCGAATTAAAAGCTTCAATCATGTGTAATAACAATCCCCAATGGACCAAATCTTTACCTCTCGTTCTACTAGGCTTGAGAACCGCTTTCCGAAATGATTTCGAAGCTTCCTCAGCCAAGCTCGTATACGTAGAAAAATTACGCCCTCCAGGGACCATGACTCAACCGTCATCATATTTGACACAAAACCAAGTTATCACTAAAATTAAAATTTTTTTCAAGCTGGTACAACCAACCCAGCCATCACGACACGTCAATAAGTAGAAATTTTTGTCTTTAAAGATCTCAAGACATGGTCACATGTCCTGGTCCGTACAGATGCAGTGCACAAGGCGTTGCAACCACCATACCAGAGCCTTTACCGGGTAGTGCGTCGTTCCGAAAAATATCTTAGTAAAAGGCGCCGCTTCAAATGTGTCTATAATTCGGTTAAAACCATGCTTCATCGAAATGAACGAATCAGACAAAGGGGATGACCGGGACCAGCAGCCCAACGTCATCCCGACTGTCGAGATCTCTAACAACCTCCACGAACCTATCGAAGAACCTGTATCACAGCTAAACCCAAAAGTCGAAGACTGTAGACAAGTTGAAAAAAAAACAGGTAACATTCAACGTAGATAATTCACAGATATCACAGAAAAACGGATCTTGTGGCTCGCGTTTCTTTCTAAACTTCCAACGAAGCTTATCGTTAACGCACACACCGAGTATTGCGAGATTTTCAGTTTCCTAGATGCAATTGCCATTAATGGATAATGGCATGGGAGTTAGGATACGCTTATACGAGAGGACACAGCATTGGGTTTTGGGAGCGTTAAATTCTTCTCTTTTTTTTATCCCCATTGTGTTATACTGTCTAGGTCAGAGTTTAACGTGCTTAACATACGCAGTTGTTTGATTTCCACATGTGAAGTGGAGGGCCGTTCCTCAAACTTATATGAGAAGCTAAGAATGCTGTCGTCAGTTCCAGCTTGGAAGAACACCTCTTCAGAACTATTGGGGAAATACCAGCGGATTTGTGAGTGTGGAGATCATTTAAAACTATAGCAACTGCACGAGTACGAATGAATATCTGTCCCATAGAGTGTTCAATACACTGAGGTGCAGGAGGCAGCAATGCACAATCTGGAAGCGTGGAGTTAGCTGCGAAATGCGCAGCACACAGATTGGCTTTGTTGATAGAGCTGACAACTGGAATGTGATTATAAATGAGCGTTAGAATCAACGACGAGGCTGTATTTTTGATTCTTTTCACGAATGACCAAACATTTTTACTACCTTTGGGACATTGTAGTATTTATTCCCTAGTTTTTAGTCGTAGGCAAATTTGACTCGCCGAAGATGAGCATTGCATTCATTTCTGGCTCGTTTAAAATTTATTCGGTTTTCCTCAGTAGGCTCTCTTATCCTTATCTTATCTAGTTATGTGGAATGATTTGCCTGATTCTGTGTTTCCGCATTTTTATCGTCGTTTAAGACACGCGTGCATAGACATCTCATCCTTTCATCTCCACTATTCCTGCTCTACTGTCCCCAAGATCACCGTTCACCTTGCCATAGATTATTTTCTCACGTATTGGTGGTATTTCCTCCTTTTCTTCAGTTATGACTCTTAGACCACCACTCTAGTTGTCAATTATTTCAGGGGTTCCTCCACATTATTCTTTAGATCAAGGGACATCTCGTGCTCTGTCATGAAATCCAAGCTGAATTCATCTCCAATGATGGACACAATAAACCGATGAGGAAACTATATTCCTCCTGTTGAGCTTAAAATGAAAAGATTGTTTTCTTTATTCAATGTATTTTCTTTATTTTAAATGTCCTTTACCGATTCCACGTCGCAGTTGCCCGACTGTCATGAAGAGACTAACTCCACTGACATGAGCGACATCATCATGTTTCAACCTTTCATACAGTAGAGTCCATAATAAAGGGTCGGCCGAACCATACCGCCCACCTTAAAGAGTTACAATTTCAAACACAAAGGTTAGTCCTATAAAATTTTAACTTATGCTAACATAATTCAATTTCAGTTACAGTAATTCAATATTTAAATATTTGGTATATAAATATAAATGTTTACGGGACAAGTGTTCAGGCCATTTACAAAAAATAAATTCAATGATTTGTGCATTTGAATCAATGAGAATACACATCTTTGTGATGGACCGCCGTATAATTCCGAGATTCGTTTTGAGAGATACTACGTGAACCAATCCATCTGGACTTGGGTGTACATCGATAACTCGACCAATCAGCTACTTGGAGGAATATTATCTTCCTTAACGGCCACCAAATCGTCTGCCTTCAAATTTTGTTGAACCGTGTACCATTTTTTCCTATTCTGTAGATTGACGAGTTACTCAGCACTCTATCTTCTCCAGAATTCTTGAAGTAGCCGTTGTATATATCTCCATCTATTGACAATAGACAGAGTTCCATTGTGGAGGTCTTCTTGAGGTGGAAACGTGATACCGTTTTGCATTAAGAAATGTGCAGGAGTTAAATATTCGAGGTCATCCTTGTCGGCTGTTTTAGGAGCAATAGGTCGTGAGTTGAGGTATGCCTCAACTTGACACAGCAGCGTCGTGATTTCCTCGACTGTCAACTTAGAGGTTCCAATTGCTCTTCGAAGATGAAACTTCACTGATTTGAATCCGGATTCGGAAAATCCCCCCAAAGTGAGGTTACGATGCAGCTGTGAAGTGCCAAGTAATACTAGAATCTGGCAAGGTCTTGTGGATTAGTGTCGAATGTGTTTGTACGAACTTCTGTACCTCCGGCAACCGGCGTGCTGCTCCGACGAAATTTGGACCATTGTCGCTGTACATGTTGATGACTTCTCCTCTGCGACTGGTAAAGCGATACAGCGCAGCCAGGAAGCACTCAATTGTAAGGTCTGACACCAACTTGAAATGAATAGCGAGTGTTACCATGCAGACAAAAAGCGCGAAATAACTCTTGAACTGCTTTGCTCCTCGGCCCTTCCAAGCTCGCACCGTAAACGATCCAGAGTAGTCGATACCAGTATTCATACAAGCCTTTCCTTGTTGTAATCGAAATCCAGGTAAAACGCCCATTTGCTGTTGGCACGCTTCTGCTCGGCATCTAATGCAAATCACACATTTTCTAATAGTCCCCCTGACAATCTCCTTGCAGCTAATTATCCAATATTTACTGTATAGAATTGCTGACCGGCGTGCAGATATCTCATATGAATGTCTTGAACTATCGACTCGGTCAGAAACGATCCCTTTTCCAAGATAACCGGGTACTTCTTGTTATACATGATGGTTGAATTTCGTAGTCATGCTCCCACGTGAAGTAGACCTTCATCGTTAACGAACGCGTCCAATGATCTCAGTGGACCCTTTAGTACAGCATTTTTCTTTTTTAGTTTTTCTATTTCTGCGTAAAATGTTTCATTTTGTCTTGCGCGTATTAGGCCATTCAGTGCTGAACTTAACTCGAAACAACTGAGTGCATTGGCTACTACTAAATTGTGTTTGTTTTTCTTTCGTCTACAATTAGTCATGAAGCGAAAACACCATCCAGCAATCAGCTTCAAATGGGACAGCCTAGAAAACTTGGCTAAGCAATTTGTTATTGTAGAATTTTTATCAATTGACACATTAACCGCACCCAAAGAGATTTGTCGTCGTTCTGCTTCAGTAGCCTCCAGTTACGTGATGCATATCGAAAGTTCCCAATAATTTGTATGCAGAACCCTTGGCCCTTGCCACCACAAGTTGAGCTTTAGTAACTCAGCTGCATTAGTGCCCCTAGATGCACAATCTGCAGGATTTTTACTAGATCGTATATGCCTCCAATGATTAAAGGGAAGTACAGAAAGAATCTCAGACGTTCGGTTTCCAATGAAGGCCTTCCATTCTCTTGAAATTTCCCTTAGCCATGCTAACACCACTGTTGAGTCGGTGAAGGCTAATACATCAATAGGTTTGAACTTGTCGAAGATAGGTAGCATTTTATGAACCAATTGCACAAGAGGTGCGCGGTGCATAGTTCCAATCGAAGTAGAGAAATTTGCTTAATAGGAGCGACCTTAGACTTGCCTGCGACCAAGTGAACCTCAACATTGTCGCCCTTTTTGATTCGTAAATATAATACTGCTTCATAAGCCGTTTCCGATGCATCAGCAAAACCTACCAATTGTGGCTTGGAGCCTTGATTTGTTCCAATCTAGCGCTTAATTTGAATCCTGGATAACTGTGGCAACTGGGTGTGATACAATTTCCATTCATGTTGCGACGTAGGTGGAAACTCCTCATCCCAAGATATTCCTAAAGCTCAGAGTTTTTGCATGAATATTTTTGCGTAAACTATGCAGGGAGTTAGCCAACCAAGTGGATCGAAAATCTTCGCGATTTCTGATAAAATGCTACGCTTGGAAATTACTCCTATAGGTTTACTTTGAACCCGAAGCAATTAGAGCTGGGATGCCAATGAAGTCCTAATGTTTTTATATTTCTGCCTCGATTTTCAATTCACTAGACATATCTTTATGATCCGTATCAATTGTTTTTTAGGAATTCTTCCGAGTTGGAAGACCATTTACGCAAATCAAACCCTCCCTTAGCTAATAGGGCACTAAGTTCTTTCTTCACATTCAGAGCCTGCTCGAGAGAATCGCTGCCACTCATAAAGTCGTCGACGTAAAAATCGTTCAATAAGTGCTGAGATTTGAGGCCCCTCGGGCCGCGGGGTCGGGGGGCTCTCATACAAATATTTTACAAAATTTACCCGATTTTCTTTAAATTTTGTACACATGTGTGTCTTCGATGGAAAACACTTTTTGTAAAAATTTGGAGCGATCGGCCCCTTGGGGACCCCAATATACAATTTTTAAATATCGCTATATCGCATCAGATCACGGCAAAGTCTGAGCTCTGTGCTTTGTGAGCAGCGCTGTTCGCTGCCGCTGCGTCATTTGTGAATGATTTTGCCACAAAACGAGCACGCAGTGTGTGTGTGTGTGTGTGTATCCCCGATTAGAGAATTTACAAGAAAAATTTTAATTTTTATGGGTTGTTTTTTTTTATTTTATTTTTTATTTTTTGTTAAAATTTCTTTAGCAATTAACAGATTTCTCCTAAGTGCTATACATTTTAAGTTATTTGCAAAAACCCCCGAAAACTATCTAACTGGTTGTCAAATTGCAGTCAAGATCATCTGGCCCCTCACAATTTATGTAAAAATCCTAAATATGAATTTTAATCGCGATAAGTTCAGCCGTCTGGGCTGTAGAGTGGACACAGACAGGATGTCGATGGAGATTGGGGATTGAGCCCCGCGCGTACCCGGCTTTCGCCAATAAGCATACTCCTTTATTACATATCTATTCAACAGGCGTGAAACCATTATTTAATCTTCCGAGTTGTCCCAAGTATCAAAATTATCAGCAAAAGTAAGATACAGCGGGCCCCTCGGGGAAGTGGACACAGACAGACAGAGAGACAGACAGCCAGACAGAGATTTTTTTTTTTTATTTTTTTTTTTTTCGCTTTTTCTGACTCAGAAAACTTGCAATTTTAACGGACTCAGACGCGAGGCGTGCTCATATAATTTTTTTTAAAATTAACCCGATTTTCTTCAAATTTTATACACATGTGTATGATGAACAAAATTTTGTTGTTAAATTTTTGGACTGAACTGGCCCTGAAGCCCACGGGGTGTCCATATAATTCTGTTTAAAACCCGATTTTCTTCAAATTTAATACAACTGTGTATTTCCGATAGACAATAATTTTTGTAAAATTTTTGGAGTGAACGGGCCCTGAAGCCCGAGTGGTGCCAAAATAACTTTTTTTAAAATTAGCCCGATTTTCTTCCAATTTTAAACATGGATGGACAAAATTTTTTATACATTTTTTGGAGTGATCGGGCCCTGAGACCCGAGCGGTGCCCTTGTACATTTTTTAAAAATTAGCTCGATTTTCTTCAATTTTTAAACACATGTATATCACTGATGGATAAATTTTTTTTATTTTTTTATTCTAATTTTTAGCCCACCTTATTGCCGTGACGCAAGTCATTCAGGGAGTCCTCCTCTATATATAAAAAAAAAAAACATGTATATCTCCGATGGACAAAACCTTTTGTAAATTTTTGGAGTGAACGGGACCTGAGACCCGAGGCGTGCCCATATAAATTTTTTAAAAATTAACCCAATTTTCTTCAAATTCTATACACATGTGTATCTCCGATGGACAAAACCTTTTGTAAATTTTTGGAGTGAACGGGCCCTGAGACCCGAGGCGTGCCCATATAAATTTTTTAAAAATTAACCCAATTTTCTTTAAATTCTATACACATGTGTATCTCCGATGAACAAATTTTTTTGTAAAATTATTGGAGTGCACGGGCCCGAGGGGTGCCCATACAAATTTTATAAAAAAAATTTCCACGGATCATATTTGTTGTAACGATTTCAAATAATTCTGGATGAATATATTGATCAGGTATTTCACCTGAAATAATTTGATCAATTTCTTCTGGTCTAATTAAATATAAATATGTGGATGAGGTAATCCACGTTTTTGCCATTCAACTGAATACATCCAACATCGTGTTTTACCAAATACATGATGCCTAGCCAAAAAATCAATTAAAGATTTTAATTTTTGTTTGAATATACGTGAAGTAATATCATGTCGATCAACTGGTGATTGTCCAGGTAATACATTTTGTTTAATTTCATACCATTGCAATCCAAGTAAATGTAATAAACATAAGCCATAGGGTCCTGTATATTTTCTTGCATATGACGTGGGCTGCCAGTATATGAAGATGGTAGTATGCAAATGTTTCCAATCTCATTCAAATGTAAATTGCCATCAATATTATTGTTTATAGCATCACGCAGATGTATATATTCTTCAAAACAGCTTTGCTTGATTAAATCGAATATATTTCAAACGTTCAGTTTCAATGTTTGCATACATATCGACAATGAATTTATGAAACAATTGGCGACATTTCAAGATATGATATTCTTTATTTCCTCTAATCATTACCCGATAAGCGTATATATATAGCGCTTACATTTTTATACTTTTCTTAACTGATGGATTTCGTTGTTTTATTACATTTTCTATATAAACTTCGCGTGCCCGTGGCTGGCTGGTGGGCAGAATCTTGTGATCAATTTTTAACACAGTTCCTAAAGCCCGATTTTATTGAAGTTTTGCACACATGTATGTTTCCGGTGACAAAACTTTTTATTAAAATGAGTGTACTGGGCCGCAGGGTCGGGGGCACCCATACAAATATTTTCCCCGTCATCAGATAATTTCATACTATAATAATTTCATACTATAATGACTGTGTTCTGTGTGCTTTGCTTGCGCGCTGTGGACAGCGCTGCTTGCTTTACGATTGGGGTTGTTTTGTTGTTGGGTTGCAGTGGTTCGTATGTGTTTTTGTGTTTCAGCATTTATAGTGGAAATCAGTATACTTTTGGTTATTAGAGAATTTACATGAAAAATGTAAATTTTTATCGGTTGTTTTTTAAATGCTCTATATTAACTTCGCATGCCCGTGTGTTTGTTTGTGGGTTTGTTTGTTTGTTTGTCGTGGAATCTTGCGATCAATTTTTAACCCACTTCCCAAAGTCCTATTTCATTGAAATTTTGAACACATGCATATCTCCGATGACAACACTATTTGTTACAATTTTGGGCCCCTCGGGCGTCGGTAAGGGTAAAGTAGTTGCGTCACTTGATTGACTAGATTGACATTAGTGGCCTCAATCAAGTGACGCTACTATTTTACCCTTTTTTTGTCAGTTCATTAAGAGAATTTCGGAAATTTCCATGCATTTTTTTATTTTCCTCTTTAATTTTATGTGTATTTTTTACCCACAGGTAAAAAATATATCCGGGTAACAAATTTCCTAGAGGCATAAATCGTGAAAAACACTTACAATAAATGTGGCCTCAAACAACTGGAGTGTACATATAAAAAGTAAAAGTATGTGTATTTCTGTTTCAACTCGTTTGTCTACGTGAATGCCAACTAATTTAATTAAAAAAATAAAATAGAGTATTGTTAGTCAATGCAAAGTAAGAAATTATAAAACACAGAATTATTTTAAAATGCTGTTTTTTTTTGCTAAATGGTAGGGTGAACAGCGATTTAATAACCCACATATTATAAACATTTATGTACGTGTTCAAGATAGCGAACCACAAGAACACATTATATTTCAAGCTAAAACAAGCTTCTTATTAAATCAGTGATATTTAACTGTGTTATTACCGCAAATAAATTAACTAATAGCACTATGATTGTAATCAGTGCGCGTGGATATAGAAAATTTGAAATATCTCGTCAAAAAGATATTAATATTGTTACGAAATTTAGGCTTTCGAGTTTGCAAAAAAAAAATATAACACAAGTTTATTAATTTATAAATTAGAACTTTAATAAACAAATATTAAAAATAGCACAAAAATAGCAATTTTTATTGGTGATAGCTTTAAATGCACAAAAACACTTATTACAACAACACTTGCATTTCACTATAATTCTCTTCGGTGGTAGCAGTATTTCTTTGCAAGGACTTTGTGAACTTTACTGGTTCAATTCCAAATAACTAATGAATGGTCTGCAGCAAACGCCACCTTTTATACTCATTGAAGAGTTTCCATAAACTTCCAGATTAAAAGACAGAAATATCGAAATAATCCGTTACATTTCAAATAATCTAATAAACATTACAGCCTAAAAGTTTGATATTCAAAAGTGCTTAATTCTAATTCAGTGCCTATTTTTAGTATGCAGTATCTACATTGCGCTTTATCGTAGGATTCGAATTTCATCATCTGTGCTACTAATTACTTTTCGTAACATTGCCCCCATCTTAATTCTGTTCTTCCCGAACAGATTCAGCCCTCCTTCTGATGTTGTACCTTGTCAATCTGTCGATTTGAACAGCCTTTATGTTACATCTGGGGCCTTGTTTGATCCGATATACTATATCATTAATCCTGTTAATGATATGTTAAACTTTGCTGTAGTTTTGGAGATTTACCTTTTCTTCTCTTAGGATTCTATAGTCATACCAAATCTTCTTCCTGAAATCCTCCACAGTTTGCATGCAGGTCATATCTTGTTTTCATCCGGCTGCTGGCATTCACTATGTGGCTCCTTAAGTAGCATGAACAGCGATCATCCTCTGTCTTAGATCACTAACGTAGTTCACCTTTGTTGTCGGCTCTACTGGTGGTGATCCAAATTTAATGTCGCATGGTAGACGAAGTTCGTTGCCAAATACTATCATTGTTGGAGAGTTTTTAGTCGTGTTGTGGACAGCACTACGATAACCCATCATAAACAACGGTATACAACGATCCCATTCAACTTGGTTGGCATTAACATTTTTTCGCAGATGCTCTTCCAGTGTTCTGTTGAACCTTTCGACCATTTCGTCTGACAGCGAATGTAACGGTTCCATCTCTTGTTTCTGGGAATGGACCAGCTATGTCCATTGCCACCCGCTCAAATGGTGCTAGAACATTGTACTGTTACATTTTCCCTCTTGTTTTTGGTTGATGTCCTTTGCTTGCTGCGCACATGTCACACGTTCGACACTAGTCTTCCACATCTCTACGGCAATTGACCTAATACAAGCGATTTCTTACTTTATCTAGCGTTTTTTTAACGCCCAAATGTGCCCCTGATATACCACTATGTAATTCTTGCAGGACTTCTTTGACTAGGTTCGTTGGTAGCACAATCTGAGATTTTGTGATACGACCATCAGCTGATTCCCATTGCCTTACCAGTAGTCCATCTTCCAATCTCAATGACTGCAATTGAGCCCAGTAACTTTGTAAGACTATTGCTGTTGCAATCTCGTGCCACTCCGGTCTTACTCCTTGATCCATCCATTGAAATATTGGAGAATCGAATCATCGCGCACTTGTTCCTCCCTTAGCTGTTCCGAAAAATATTACTCTATCTTAGTAAAAGGCGCCGAATCAAATGTGTCTATAATTCGGTTAAAATCATGCTTCATCGAAATTAACGAATCAGACAATGGGGATGCCCGGGACCAGTAGCCCAACGTCATCCCGACGGTCGAGATCTCTAACAACCTCCACGAACCTATCGGAGAACATTATTCATTATTCTCACTGGTATCTTTTTTTTCGCGCACGTTAAGGAAAAGGAGCAGAAAAGAGGAGATGTCTATGAGCATGTCTTTTGAATGCCTGTGGATCATAGTGATGTGGAAAGACAGCCAAGAGCGAATCCCTGAATTTAACTGTACGACCTAAGATGAGCTTGAGGGTAAACTGATGAGCATTTACAGCAAGACGGGTATTGCGGTTGAATTCAAGAAGAGGTGGCATGCAGCTAGCTATTTCACTTGATCCCCGCTGGTAGAAGAAGCGATAAAACAGTGACAAGCGTGAAACGTTTCTGCGATGTTAGAGTGAATCTATTGATTTCGCTATATTTGCGTCACCGATAAGTTTTATCGCGCTGTTTTGTATTCTATCTAGCGGATGCAAGGTAGTTTTAGGCGCACCTGAACAGATGTGACAATTATACTCAAGGCGAACAAAAGCCTTATAGATAGTAGCCATATCAGAGGGAGTAAAATATTTCTTGTACCGGGCTAGAAAACCTAAACAATTCGCAGCATTTTTGGGAACGGTGAATATGTGGCCATTACAACGAAGCTTATCGTTAACGCACACACCGAGTATTGCGAGATTTTCAGTTTCCTAGATGCAATTGCCATTCATGGATAATGGCATGGGAGTTAGGATACGCTTATACGGCAGGCACAACATTGGGTTTTGGGAGCGTTAAATTCTTCTCTTTTTTTTATCCCCATTGTGTTATGCTGTATAGGTCAGAGTTTAACGTGCTTAACATACGCAGTTGTTTGATTTCCACGTGAGAAGTGGAGGGCCGTTCCTCAAACTTATATGAGAAGCTGAGAATGCTGAGATGAGAAGTCAGAGATAAGAGATCATTGATAAAAATGAGAAAGAGTGTCGGGGACAAAACAGAGCCCTGCATATAGGTAATGCATTTTGGACTTGAAACCGTCCAATACAACTTGAATTGAAATGAATCAAATAGATAGCTTCTAATACAGTGAAGTAGTTTATCGTCGATTCCAAAAGCGCGCATTTTGGACAAAAGAGATTAATGCCAAACTCTGTCAAACGCCTTCGAAATATCGAGTGCAACAACTTTGCTTTCTCCAAATTGGTTCCACTGTTCGGTGAGATATACCATCAAATCACCAGTAGAACGCTGCTCACGAAATCTACACTGCCGGTCACTAAGGATTTCGCTGGCTTCAAGATTTTTTGGTTGGTTTCAAGGTTTATTGAGCTGAAAAAAATGATCAGCGTTTCCATGACCTTGGAAAGAATGGATGTAAGTGCTGGGGGCCGGTACGAAGAAGGAGACGACGGCTCGCCTTTTTTGGTATGGGCTGGACAAAGTCTGTTTCAAACTTCTAGGGAAGAATCCAGAAGAATAGGATAGATGGAAAAGCTTACCAATGGTAATACCAGCTTGGAAGAACACCTCTTCAGAAATATTGGGGAAATACCAGCGGATTTGTGAGTGTGGAGATCATTTAAAACTATAGCAACTGCACGAGTACGAATAAATATCTGTCCCATAGAGTGTTCAATACACTGAGGTGCAGGAGGCAGCAATGCACAATCTGGAAGCGTGGAGCTAGCTGCGAAATGCGCAGCACATAGATTGGCTTTGTCTATAGAGCCGACAACTGGAATGTCATTATAAATGAGCGTTGGAATCAACGACGAGGCTGTATTTTTGATTCTTTTCACGAATGACCAAACATTTTTACTACCTTTGGGACATTGTAGTATTTATTCCCTAGTTTTTAGTCGTAGGCGAATTTGACTCGCCGAAGATGAGCATTGCAATCATTTCTGGCTCGTTTAAAATTTCTTCGGTTTTCCTCAGTAGGCTCTCTTATCCTTATCTTATCTAGTTATGTGGAATTATTTGCCTGATTCTGTGTTTCCGCATTTTTATGATCTTCAGTCGTTTAAGACACGCGTGCATAGACATCTCATCCTTTCCTCTCCTTAATTTCCTAACGCCCATGCTGTGCTAAGCATTATAAGGGTGCAAACCCCTTTAGCGTGTGTACATTTAAAAAAAAATCCTTATCTTGGGCTTCTTGTCTGGGCTTGAGTTTCACAAGAGTTCTTCTGCATAGCAATCCGTTCTTTTTGAAATTGGTTGGCTCCACTATTCCTGCTCTACTGTCCCCAAGATCACCGTTCACCTTGCCATAGATTATTTTCTCACATATTGGTGGTATTTCCTCCTTTTCTTCAGTTATGACTCTTAGACCACCACTCTAGTTATTCAATTATTTCAGGGGTTCCTCCACATTATTTTTTAGATCAAGGGACATCTCGTGTATTGTATGTATTTGTATTTTCTTTATTTTAAATGTCCTTTACCGATTCCACGTCGCAGTTTCCCGACTGCCATGAAGAGACTAACTCCACTGACATGAGCAAACATCATCATGTGTCAACCTTTCATACAGTAGAGTCCATAATAAAGGGTCGGCCGAACCATACCGCCCACCTTAAAGAGTTACAATTTCAAACACAAAGGTTAGTCCTATCAAATTTTAACTTATGCTAACATAATTCAAGTTCAGTTACAGTAATTCAATATTTAAATATTTGGTATATAAATATAAATGTTTACGGGACAAGTGTTCAGGCCATTTACAAAAAATAAATTCAATGATTTGTGCATTTGAATCAATGAGAATACACATCTTTGTGATGGACCGCCGTATTATTCCGAGCTTCGTTTTGAGAGATCCTACGCGAACCAATCCATCTGGACTTGGGTGTACATCGATAACTCGACCAATCAGCTACTTGGAGGAATATTATCTTCCTTAACGGCCACCAAATCGTCTGCCTTCAAATTTTGTTGAACCGTGTACCATTTTTTCCTATTCTGTAGATTGACGAGTTACTCAGCACTCTATCTTCTCCAGAATTCTTGAAGTAGCCGTTGTATATATCTCCATCTATTGACAATAGACAGAGTTCCATTGTGGAGGTCTTCTTGAGGTGGAAACGTGATACCGTTTTGCATTAAGAAATGTGCAGGAGTTAAATATTCGGGGTCATCCTTGTCGGCTGTTTTAGCAGCAATAGGTCGTGAGTTGAGGTATGCCTCAACTTGACACAGCAGCGTCGTGATTTCCTCGACTGTCAACTTAGAGGTTCCAATTGCTCTTCGAAGATGAAACTTCACTGATTTGAATCCGGATTCGGAAAATCCCCCCAAAGTGAGGTGACGATGCAGCTATGAAGTGCCAAGTAATACTAGAATCTGGCTAGGTCTTGTGGATTAGTGTCGAATGTGTTTGTACGAACTTCTGTACCTCCGGCAACCGGCGTGCTGCTCTGACGAAATTTGCACCATTGTCGCTGTACATGTTGATGACTTCTCCTCTGCGACTGGTAAAGCGATACAGCACAGCCAGGAAGCACTCAATTGTAAGGTCTGACACCAACTTAAAATGAATAGCACGTGTTACCATGCAGACAAAAAGCGCGAAATAACTCTTGAACTGCAATGTCTTCGGCCCTTCCAAGCTCGCACCGTAAACGATCCAGAGTAGTCGATACCAGTATTCATACAAGCCTTTCCTTGTTGTGATCGAAATCCAGGTAAAACGCCCATTTGCTGTTGGCACGCTTCTGCTCGGCATCTAATGCAAATCACACATTTTCTAATAGTCCCCCTGACAATCTCCTTGCAGATAATTATCCAATATTTACTGTATAGGATTGCTGACCGGCGTGCAGATATCTCATATGAATGTCTTGAACTATCAACTCGGTCAGAAACGATCCCTTTTCCAAGATTACCGGGTACTTCTTGTTATACATGATGGTTGAATTTTGTAGTCATGCTCCCACGCGAAGTAGACCTTCATCGTTAACGAACGCGTCCAATGATCTCAGTGGACCCTTTAGTACAGCATTTTTCTTTTTTAGTTTTTCTATTTCTGCGTAAAATGTTTGATTTTGTCTTGCGCGTATTAGGCCATTCAGTGCTGAACTTAACTCGAAACAACTGAGTGTATTGGCTACTACTAAATTTTGTTTGTTCTTCTTTCGTCTACAATTAGTCATGAAGCGAAAACACCATCCAGCAATCAGCTTTAAATGGGACAGCCTAGAAAACTTGGCTAAGCAATTTGTTATTGTAGAATTTTTATCAATTGACACATTAACCGCAGCCAAAGAGATTTGTCGTCGTTCTGCTTCAGTAGCCTCCGGTTACGTGATGCATATCGAAAGTTCCCAATCATTTGTATGCAGAACCCTAGGCCCTTGCCACCACAAGTTGAGCTTTAGTAATTCAGCTGCATTAGTGCCCCTAGATGCACAATCTGCAGGATTTTTACTAGATCGTATATGCCTACAATGATTAAAGGGAAGTACAGAAAGAATCTCAGACGTTCGGTTTCCAATGAAGGCCTTCCATTCTCTTGAAATTTCCCTTAGCCCTGCTAACACCACTGTTGAGTCGGTGAATGCTAATACATCAATAGGTTTGAACTTGTCGAAGATAGGTAGCATTTTATGAACCAATTTGCACAAGAGGTGCGCGGCGCATAGTCCCAATCGAGGTAGAGAAATTTGCTTAATAGGAGCGACCTTAGACTTGCCTGCGACCAAGTGAACCTCAACATTGTCGCCCTTTTTGATTCGTAAATATAATACTGCTTCATAAGCCGTTTCCGATGCATCAGCAAAACCTACCAATTGTGGCTTGGAGCCTTGATTTGTTCCAATCCAGCGCTTAATTTGAATCCTGGATAACTGTGGTAACTGGGTGTGATACAATTTCCATTCATGTTGCGACGGAGGTGGAAACTCCTCATCCCAAGATATTCCTAAAGCCCAGAGTTTTTGCATGAAAATTTTTGCGTAAACTATGCAGGCAGTTAGCCAACCAAGTGGATCGAAAATCTTCGCGATTTCTGATAAAATTCTACCTTTAAAAGAGCTAGTTATGCTTCAATTAAAGCATTTTTTTTTAAATTTTTATTTAGTTTTATTTTATACTTTTTAGTTTTTAATGAAATATTTATATAAAATTTCAATATTATTTAGATGATATAGTAATATGGAGACACCCACAATTCCCCCAAAATACCTTCAAAAGACATTCAAAAGACCCCGAAATTAACCCCAAAAGACCCTCAAAAACCCCCTCAAGCCCACCTAAGGACCCACTCAATACCACCCTCAACATCACTCTGAAGACACCGTTAAGACCACGTTACTACCTCCATAAAGACCCCCTAAAACTCGCCTTAAGATTTTCTTAAGACCCGCTCAAAAAACTCTCGAGACCTCACTTTAGAACATCTACAAACACGCTCAAGAATCCACTTACGTAGCTCCCAAAAACCCCTCAAGATCCTCTCAAAACTACCCCAAGACAATCTAAAAACCTTCTTAAAACCCCCTCAAGCCTCCACTCATTACCCTCTCAAAATCACCTCAAGACCACCTAAGGACCTCCTCAAACCCCGATTAAGATTTCCTTAAGACACCCTCAAAACACTCTCAAGACCTTCTAAGGACCGTCTCAAGACTCCACTCACGACCTTCTCAAAATCCCCCTCAAGACCTTCTTAAGACCCACTCAAGACTCCACTCATGACCCTCTTAAAGACCCCTCAAGAACCCCTAAAGAACCCCTAAAGACCCCCTCAAGACCCCACTAAAGATCCTCACAAAACCCCCTCGAGACCCCTCAGGACCACCCCACGACCCCTTGTAAGAACCCCTCAAGACCCCACTCAAGATTCCCTTAAGACCCCCACAAAACCCTCTTAAGAAACTACTCAAGACCACGTAAAAACTTCTCAAGACCCCCTCAAAGACCCCTAAGACCCTGCTCAAGATTTCCTTAAGAAACCCTCAAAGCACTCCTAAAACCCCACTCAAAACCCTCTCAAACCCCTTATGTCCCCTTTTAAACCCCATTAAGACCCCCACAAAACTCTCTAAGACTCTGTTCATGACACTCCCAAAATCCCCACAATATTCCCTCAAGACCACCTAAAGACCACCTCAAGAGCCCAATAAAGATCCTCACAAAACTCCTCAAGACTATCTAAAGACTCCCTCAGGAGAACCTCAAGAGCTTCCACTCACGACCCTCTTAAATTCCCCTCAAGATCACCTCAAGCCCCCTCAAAACCTCTTTAAGATCCCTTCAAGACTCCACACATGACCCCCTCAAAATCCCCTCAATAATCCATAAAAACCACCTAAAGACTCCCTCAAGACCTCACTAAATATCCTCACAAAACTCCCTCAAGACTGCCTCATGAGTGCTAAAAGACTCCCTCAAAACCCCCTTAAGACTCCACTCACGACCCTCTCAGAACCCCCTCAAGCACTCCTAAAGACCACCTAAACAACCCACTAAAGACCATCTCAAGACTCCCCTCAAACCACGCTCAAGACCATCTAAGGACCACAATTAAGACCATTTATTTGTTTTTTTATTTTATTTTTTATTTTTTGTTACAATTTCTTTAGCAATTAACAGATTTTTGCTATACTTTTTAAGTTATTTGTAAAATCCCGAAAAACTGTCTAAATGGTTGTCAAATTGCAGTCAAGATCATCTGGCCCCTCACAATTTATGTAAAAATCCTAAATATGAATTTTAATCGCGATAAGTTCAGCCGTCTGGGCTGTAGAGTGGACACAGACAGGATGTCGGTGGAGATTGGGGATTGAGCCCCGCGCTTACCCGGCTTTCGCCAATAAGCATACTCCTTTATTACATATCTATTCAACAGGCGTGAAACCATTATTTAATCTTCCGAGTTGTCCCAAGTATCAAAATTATCAGCAAAAGTAAGATACAGCGGGCCCCTCGGGGAAGTGGACACAGACAGACAGAGAGACAGACAGCCAGAGAAAGATTTTTTAATATTTTTTTTTTTCGCTTTTTCTGACTCAGAAAACTTGCAATTTGAACGGGCTCAGACGCGAGGCGTGCTCATAAAATTTTTTTTAAAATTAACCCGAATTTCTTCAAATTTTATACAGATGTGTATGATGAACAAAATTTTGTTGTTAAATTTTTGGAGTGAACTGGCCCTGAAGCCCACGGGGTGTCCATATAATTCTGTTTTAAAGCCGATTTTCTTCAAATTTAATACAACTGTGTATTTCCGATAGACAATAATTTTTGTAAAATTTTTGGAGTGAACGGGCCCTGAAGCCCGAGGGGTGCCAATATAACTTTTTTAAAAATTAGCCCGATTTTCTTCCAATTTTAAACATGGATGGACAATTTTTTTTATACATTTTTTGGAGTGATCGGGCCCTGAGACCCGAGCGGTGCCCTTGTACATTTTTTAAAAATTAGCTCGATTTTCTTCAATTTTTAAATTTTGGAATAATATGCAGAGCTGTAAATGAAACACGGATAATTTCAGATTAATTTTAAGAACTTTTAATATTGCCTTTTATGTTGTGTCGCTTAATAGAAGAAGAAGGAAAGATATTGACAGAAGTGAAGTTTGCTACAACAGTAAACATATGAAATGATTTGAGTGCGTTCAATGAATGCTTATTTCCAATACTCCTCCTCATTTCATCAGTTAACTCCACATGCATCCCGAAGAACATTGACACGAGGTCCCGCCAATGGTTTTGTTAACAAATCTGCCACCATAGTTTCCGTAGGGCAATATTGGCATGTAACAATACATTTGTCGATGTAATCCTTTACAAATGCCTCTCGAACATCAATATGTTTGGTACGTGACGACAATTTCTCCTCCTTAATGAATTTCAAACAACTTTGATTGTCTTCGAAAATTGTTGTCGGTTTTTCAATGCGTTGATTGAAATCATTGAGTAAACGACGAATCCAATTCGCCTCTTGACATGCTTCAGACAACGCAATAAATTCTGCTTCCGTTGATGATAACGCAATGCAATCCTGTCTTCGACTGCACCAACTGAGAATTCCGTTACAATACTTGAATATGTAACCAGATTGTGATTTTCTGCTTGCACGATCATCAGCCCAACTTGCATCTGCATATCCGATTAACTGATCCGTACCATCGCTCTTGCCAAGTGACAATTGCAAACCGGCAGTACCCTTAAGATACTTTAAAACTAGTTTCAATTCGTTCCAATCCTCCTGGTTTGGACTGGACATCTTTTGTGCTAGAATAGAAACTGCTGCCGATATGTCAGGTCTCTGTATCTCCTCCTTTACCATATCCAACTGATAATGGAACTGAGGACTCCTTTGCATCAGACATTTGGAAATCCTTTAGTAATTTTCCAATGTAAGCAGTCTGATTCAACGTGTTATGGCCATCTGCTTCCTTCTTGACTTGAAGACTCAAGAAATCCTTAATCTCGCCCAAGTTCTTAATCTTGAATTTCAAACTTAAAAACGTTTTGCACTTGGAGATTATCTCGTTGTTTTCACCAGCAATGACCACATCGTCAACGTAGATTAATACGTAGCATATTTTTCCATCATGTTTGTAGGTGTACAAGCATGGATCATTCTTGCTTTGAACAAAACCGAAATCGATGAGCATTTGATGAATTGTTTTGTTCCAATTACGCGCTGATTGCTTCAGACCATACAAACTCCGTTTTAGTAGACACACTAAGTCTTCGCCGCCTTCAACTTTGAAACCCGGAGGTTGTCTCATGTAAATTGTTTCAGACAATTCACTGTTGAGAAAAGCCGTTTTCGCATCTAGATGATAAACCTTCATGTCCTTGTTTGCTGCTACTGTAAGCAATGTTCGAAACGTAGTTTGACGAACAACTGGAGCAAACACCTGATCATAGTCAGTACCGTATTTTTGCGAAAAACCTTGAGCAATAAGCCTTGCCTTGTGTCTGACTACTTTTCCATCTGAATTGCACTTTACCTTGTAAATCCACTTGCAGCCAACTAGATTTGCACCTTCTGGAATTTTCACAAGCTCCCATGTTTGATTCTCCATTAATGACTTCATCTCATCTGTCATTGCTTGAATCCACAGCCTCTTTTGATCACCCTTGATAGCGTCTGAGTAGCACTTTGGTTCTTGAATGACTGAACTCACCACGTTCATTTCTTCAATAAGTTTCTTTGGTGGAATTCCTTTGTTAGCACGTTGTGATTGTCTAACAGTTTGCTCTTCATCTTCACTCTGAACGTGATCTTGTATTGGATTCTCTTCCTGAACTTCCTCATCGACTAATTCATTTTTCACCTGATCGTTTTCTGCATCTTCGAAGTTGTTCAACTCTGAATTGTCGATAATGTGTTCCCGTTGGTAATCTATACTGGACTTGATAGGTAACAAATGACCCCTTTCGACGAACTAAACATCTCGACTAACTTTGACTCGATCGGTTTCCGGAATGTAACAACGATATGCCTTTGATTCGTAATCATAACCGACCAGCACTGCTTTCACACCCTTTGAATCGAATTTGCGCCTTGTTTGTTTTGGTACATGCATATAACATTCTGATCCGAATTTTCTGAAATATTGCACATTCGGACTTTTCTGGAACCAACCTTCATGTGGGGTTGTTTCTGTACCCTTTGTTGGCAAACGATTCTGGACATAGTTAGCCATCATTACAGCTTCGCCCCAAAACTTTTTCTCTAGACCTGCGTCAATTAGCATGCAGTGAGCCATTTCTACCAACGTTCTGTTTTTGCGTTCCGCTGTTCCGTTTTGTTGAGGTGTGTACGCAGTAGTTCTCTGGAATTGAATTCTGCTCGACTTTAAATAATTCACGAATTCATTACTGATGTACTCTCCTCCTCGATCTGTACGGATGCACTTAGGTTTCTTTCCGAATTGAACCCTAACCATCGCAATATATTCCTTGAATTTGCTGTAAACTGAAGATTTATTTGCGATTAGGTAGCTGACTGTAAATTTGGAGTAATCATCTATGAATGTCTCAATGGAACGATTACCTGATGGTGTGGTCGTTTGCATCGGACCACAAACATCCGAATGAATCAGATCCATGACTGCAACTGCTTTATTACTTGACTTGACCGGAAACTTGATTCGAGTAATTTTTCCTTCGAGACACACTCTGCATTTAGAGTTGATTTCGCATTCCGCTGTACACTCGCTAAAGTTGATGCCCTTAACCTAATTTCGTTTCGCCAATGATTCCACAACTTTGATGTCTCTATGGCCTAGAACCTTATGCCAATAATGTATGCAGCCATTGGATTCCTTTTCGACAGAGTAGACTTTGTGAGGTTCCTTTAGTCTGTAAAGTTTACCGCTGATTTCGCCAACCGCAATTTGCCGACTGTTTTCCCTTATTTCACACTTGTTGCCCTTGAAATTTACTTGAAAACCTTTTTCCGTTAGCCTTTTGACTGAAAGTAAATTTCCCTTGATGTCTGGCATTAGCAACACGTCTGTGATTCTTACTGGAACAATTTGATTTTCCTCATTCAGAAAATCAACTTTAATTGTGCCTTTACCTGCAGCTGTTAATTGTTGACCACTTGCAACGCTTACTTTATCACTACAATTCATGTCGATATTGACGAAAATATCCTTAGAACTGGCAATGTGACATGTGGCACCTGAATCGACAATCCAGCCATCACCTTGAAGTGTCACAAACAGCTTTTCTCTTTCATCTTTCGCTAGATTCGCCTTCTGATTACTTGCTTTCTTTTTGTTGAGCCAGGCTTTGTATTTTCTTAAGACCCGCTCAAAACACTCTCGAGACCTCACTTTAGAACATCTACAAACATGCTCAAGAATCCACTTACGTAGCTCCCAAAAACCCCTCAAGATCCTCTCAAAACCACCCCAAGACAATCCAAAAACTTTCTTAAAACCCCCTCAAGCCTCCACTCATTACCCTCTCAAAATCACCTCAAGACCACCTAAGGACCTCCTCAAACCCCGATTAAGATTTCCTTAAGACACCCTCAAAACACTCTCAAGACCTTCTAAGGACCGTCTCAAGACTCCACTTACGACCTTCTCAAAATCCCCCTCAAGACCTTCTTAAGACCCACTCAAGACTCCACTCATGACCCTCTTAAAAACCCCTCAAGACCCCACTAAAGATCCTCACAAAACCCCCTCGAGACCCCTCAGGACCACCCCACGACCCCTTGTAAGAACCCCTCAAGACCCCACTCAAGATTCCCTTAAGACCCCCACAAAACCCTCTTAAGAAACTACTCAAGACCACGTAAAAACTTCTCAAGACCCCCTCAAAGACCCCTAAGACCCTGCTCAAGATTTCATTAAGAAACCCTCAAAGCACTCCTAAAACCCCGTTAAAAACCCTCTCAAACCCCTTATGTCCCCTTTTAAACCCCATTAAGACCCCCACAAAACTCTCTAAGACTCTGTTCATGACACTCCCAAAATCCCCACAATATTCCCTCAAGACCACCTAAAGACCACCTCAAGAGCCCAATAAAGATCCTCACAAATCTCCTCAAGACTATCTAAAGACTCCCTCAGGAGAACCTCAAGAGCTTCCACTCACGACCCTCTTAAATTCCTCTCAAGATCACCTCAAGCCCCCTCAAAACCTCTTTAAGATCCCTTCAAGACTCCACACATGACCCCCTCAAAATCCCCTCAATAATCCATAAAAACCACCTAAAGACTCCCTCAAGACCTCACTAAATATCCTCACAAAACTCCCTCAAGACTGCCTCATGAGTGCTAAAAGACTCCCTCAAAACCCCCTTAAGACTCCACTCACGACCCTCTCAGAACCCCCTCAAGCACTCCTAAAGACCACCTAAACAACCCACTAAAGACCATCTCAAGACTCCCCTCAAACCACGCTCAAGACCATCTAAGGACCACAATTATTTTTGCTATACTTTTTAAGTTATTTGCAAAATCCCGAAAAACTGTCTAAATGGTTGTCAAATTGCAGTCAAGATCATCTGGCCCCTCACAATTTATGTAAAAATCCTAAATATGAATTTTAATCGCGATAAGTTCAGCCGTCTGGGCTGTAGAGTGGACACAGACAGGATGTCGGTGGAGATTGGGGATTGAGCCCCGCGCTTACCCGGCTTTCGCCAATAAGCATACTCCTTTATTACATATCTATTCAACAGGCGTGAAACCATTATTTAATCTTCCGAGTTGTCCCAAGTATCAAAATTATCAGCAAAAGTAAGATACAGCCGGCCCCTCGGGGAAGTAGACACAGACAGACAGAGAGACAGACAGCCAGACAGAGATTTTTTTATTTTTTTTTTATTTGCTTTTTCTGACTCAGAAAACTTGCAATTTGAACGGGCTCAGACGCGAGGCGTGCTCATAAAATTTTTTTTAAAATTAGCCCGAATTTCTTCAAATTTTATACAGATGTGTATGATGAACAAAATTTTGTTGTTAAATTTTTGGAGTGAACTGGCCCTGAAGCCCACGGGGTATCCATATAATTCTGTTTAAAAGCCGATTTTCTTCAAATTTAATACAACTGTGTATTTCCGATAGACAATAATTTTTGTAAAATTTTTGGAGGGAACGGGCCCTGAAGCCCGAGGGGTGCCAATATAACTTTTTTAAAAATTAGCCCGATTTTCTTCCAATTTTAAACATGGATGGACAAATTTTTTATACATTTTTTGGAGTGATCGGGCCCTGAGACCCGAGCGGTGCCCTTGTACATTTTTAAAAATTAGCTCGATTTTCTTCAATTTTTAAATTTTAGAATAATATGCAGAGCTGTAAATGAAACACGGATAATTTCAGATTAATTTTAAGAACTTTTAATATTGCCTTTTATGTTGTGTCGCTTAATAGAAGAAGAAGGAAAGATATTGACAGAAGTGAAGTTTGCTACAACAGTAAACATATGAAATGATTTGAGTGCGTTCAATGAATGCTTATTTCCAATACTCCTCCTCATTTCATCAGTTAACTCCACATGCATCCCGAAGAACATTGACACGAGGTCCCGCCAATGGTTTTGTTAACAAATCTGCCACCATAGTTTCCGTAGGGCAATATTGGCATATAACAATACATTTGTCGATGTAATCCTTTACAAATGCCTCTCGAACATCAATATGTTTGGTACGTGACGACAATTTCTCCTCCTTAATGAATTTCAAACAACTTTGATTGTCTTCGAAAATTGTTGTCGGTTTTTCAATGCGTTGATTGAAATCATTGAGTAAACGACGAATCCAATTCGCCTCTTGACATGCTTCAGACAACGCAATAAATTCTGCTTCCGTTGATGATAACGCAATGCAATCCTGTCTTCGACTGCACCAACTGAGAATTCCGTTACAATACTTGAATATGTAACCAGATTGTGATTTTCTGCTTGCACGATCATCAGCCCAACTTGCATCTGCATATCCGATTAACTGATCCGTACCATCGCTCTTGCCAAGTGACAATTGCAAACCGGCAGTACCCTGAAGATACTTTAAAACTAATTTCAATTCGTTCCAATCCTCCTGGTTTGGACTGGACATCTTTTGTGCTAGAATAGAAACTGCTGCCGATATGTCAGGTCTCTGTATCTCCTCCTTTACCATATCCAACTGATAATGGAACTGAGGACTCCTTTGCATCAGACATTTGGAAATCCTTTAGTAATTTTCCAATGTAAGCAGTCTGATTCAACGTGTTATGGCCATCTGCTTCCTTCTTGACTTGAAGACTCAAGAAATCCTTAATCTCGCCCAAGTTCTTAATCTTGAATTTCAAACTTAAAAACGTTTTGCACTTGGAGATTATCTCGTTGTTTTCACCAGCAATGACCACATCGTCAACGTAGATTAATACGTAGCATATTTTTCCATCATGTTTGTAGGTGTACAAGCATGGATCATTCTTGCTTTGAACAAAACCGAAATCGATGAGAATTTGATGAATTGTTTTGTTCCAATTACGCGCTGATTGCTTCAGACCATACATACTCCGTTTTAGTAGACACACTAAGTCTTCGCCGCCTTCAACTTTGAAACCCGGAGGTTGTCTCATGTAAATTGTTTCAGACAATTCACTGTTGAGAAAAGCCGTTTTCGCATCTAGATGATAAACCTTCATGTCCTTGTTTGCTGCTACTGTAAGCAATGTTCGAAACGTAGTTTGACGAACAACTGGAGCAAACACCTGATCATAGTCAGTACCGTATTTTTGCGAAAAACCTTGAGCAATAAGCCTTGCCTTGTGTCTGACTACTTTTCCATCTGAATTGCACTTTACCTTGTAAATCCACTTGCAGCCAACTAGATTTGCACCTTCTGGAATTTTCACAAGCTCCCATGTTTGATTCTCCATTAATGACTTCATCTCATCTGTCATTGCTTGAATCCACAGCCTCTTTTGATCACCCTTGATAGCGTCTGAGTAGCACTTTGGTTCTTGAATGACTGAACTCACCACGTTCATTTCTTCAATAAGTTTCTTTGGTGGAATTCCTTTGTTAGCACGTTGTGATCGTCTAACAGTTTGCTCTTCATCTTCATTCTGAACGTGATCTTGTATTGGATTCTCTTCCTGAACTTCCTCATCGACTAATTCATTTTTCACCTGATCGTTTTCTGCATCTCCAATGTTGTTCAACTCTGAATTGTCGATAATGTGTTCCCGTTGGTAATCTATACTGGACTTGATAGGTAACAAATGACCCCTTTCGACGAACTAAACATCTCGACTAACTTTGACTCGATCGGTTTCCGGAATGTAACAACGATATGCCTTTGATTCGTAATCATAACAAACCAGCACTGCCTTTGAATCGAATTTGCGCCTTGTTTGTTTTGGTACATGCATATAACATTCTGATCCGAATTTTCTGAAATATTGCACATTCGGACTTTTCTGGAACCAACCTTCATGTGGGGTTGTTTCTGTACCCTTTGTTGGCAAACGATTCTGGACATAGTTAGCCATCATTACAGCTTCGCCCCAAAACTTTTTCTCTAGACCTGCGTCAATTAGCATGCAGTGAGCCATTTCTACCAACGTTCTGTTTTTGCGTTCCGCTGTTCCGTTTTGTTGAGGTGTGTACGCAGTAGTTCTCTGGAATTGAATTCCGCTCGACTTTAAATAATTCACGAATTCATTACTGATGTACTCTCCTCCTCGATCTGTACGGATGCACTTAGGTTTCTTTCCGAATTGAACCCTAACCATCGCAATATATTCCTTGAATTTGCTGTAAACTGAAGATTTATTTGCGATTAGGTAGCTGACTGTAATTTTTTTGGAGTGATCGGGCCCTGAGACCCGAGCGGTGCCCTTGTACATTTTTAAAAATTAGCTCGATTTTCTTCAATTTTTAAATTTTAGAATAATATGCAGAGCTGTAAATGAAACACGGATAATTTCAGATTAATTTTAAGAACTTTTAATATTGCCTTTTATGTTGTGTCGCTTAATAGAAGAAGAAGGAAAGATATTGACAGAAGTGAAGTTTGCTACAACAGTAAACATATGAAATGATTTGAGTGCGTTCAATGAATGCTTATTTCCAATACTCCTCCTCATTTCATCAGTTAACTCCACATGCATCCCGAAGAACATTGACACGAGGTCCCGCCAATGGTTTTGTTAACAAATCTGCCACCATAGTTTCCGTAGGGCAATATTGGCATGTAACAATACATTTGTCGATGTAATCCTTTACAAATGCCTCTCGAACATCAATATGTTTGGTACGTGACGACAATTTCTCCTCCTTAATGAATTTCAAACAACTTTGATTGTCTTCGAAAATTGTTGTCGGTTTTTCAATGCGTTGATTGAAATCATTGAGTAAACGACGAATCCAATTCGCCTCTTGACATGCTTCAGACAACGCAATAAATTCTGCTTCCGTTGATGATAACGCAATGCAATCCTGTCTTCGACTGCACCAACTGAGAATTCCGTTACAATACTTGAATATGTAACCAGATTGTGATTTTCTGCTTGCACGATCATCAGCCCAACTTGCATCTGCATATCCGATTAACTGATCCGTACCATCGCTCTTGCCAAGTGACAATTGCAAACCGGCAGTACCCTTAAGATACTTTAAAACTAGTTTCAATTCGTTCCAATCCTCCTGGTTTGGACTGGACATCTTTTGTGCTAGAATAGAAACTGCTGCCGATATGTCAGGTCTCTGTATCTCCTCCTTTACCATATCCAACTGATAATGGAACTGAGGACTCCTTTGCATCAGACATTTGGAAATCCTTTAGTAATTTTCCAATGTAAGCAGTCTGATTCAACGTGTTATGGCCATCTGCTTCCTTCTTGACTTGAAGACTCAAGAAATCCTTAATCTCGCCCAAGTTCTTAATCTTGAATTTCAAACTTAAAAACGTTTTGCACTTGGAGATTATCTCGTTGTTTTCACCAGCAATGACCACATCGTCAACGTAGATTAATACGTAGCATATTTTTCCATCATGTTTGTAGGTGTACAAGCATGGATCATTCTTGCTTTGAACAAAACCGAAATCGATGAGAATTTGATGAATTGTTTTGTTCCAATTACGCGCTGATTGCTTCAGACCATACAAACTCCGTTTTAGTAGACACACTAAGTCTTCGCCGCCTTCAACTTTGAAACCCGGAGGTTGTCTCATGTAAATTGTTTCAGACAATTCACTGTTGAGAAAAACCGTTTTCGCATCTAGATGATAAACCTTCATGTCCTTGTTTGCTGCTACTGTAAGCAATGTTCGAAACGTAGTTTGACGAACAACTGGAGCAAACACCTGATCATAGTCAGTACCGTATTTTTGCGAAAAACCTTGAGCAATAAGCCTTGCCTTGTGTCTGACTACTTTTCCATCTGAATTGCACTTTACCTTGTAAATCCACTTGCAGCCAACTAGATTTGCACCTTCTGGAATTTTCACAAGCTCCCATGTTTGATTCTCCATTAATGACTTCATCTCATCTGTCATTGCTTGAATCCACAGCCTCTTTTGATCACCCTTGATAGCGTCTGAGTAGCACTTTGGTTCTTGAATGACTGAACTCACCACGTTCATTTCTTCAATAAGTTTCTTTGGTGGAATTCCTTTGTTAGCACGTTGTGATCGTCTAACAGTTTGCTCTTCATCTTCATTCTGAACGTGATCTTGTATTGGATTCTCTTCCTGAACTTCCTCATCGACTAATTCATTTTTCACCTGATCGTTTTCTGCATCTCCAATGTTGTTCAACTCTGAATTGTCGATAATGTGTTCCCGTTGGTAATCTATACTGGACTTGATAGGTAACAAATGACCCCTTTCGACGAACTAAACATCTCGACTAACTTTGACTCGATCGGTTTCCGGAATGTAACAACGATATGCCTTTGATTCGTAATCATAACCGACCAGCACTGCTTTCACACCCTTTGAATCGAATTTGCGCCTTGTTTGTTTTGGTACATGCATATAACATTCTGATCCGAATTTTCTGAAATATTGCACATTCGGACTTTTCTGGAACCAACCTTCATGTGGGGTTGTTTCTGTACCCTTTGTTGGCAAACGATTCTGGACATAGTTAGCCATCATTACAGCTTCGCCCCAAAACTTTTTCTCTAGACCTGCGTCAATTAGCATGCAGTGAGCCATTTCTACCAACGTTCTGTTTTTGCGTTCCGCTGTTCCGTTTTGTTGAGGTGTGTACGCAGTAGTTCTCTGGAATTGAATTCCGCTCGACTTTAAATAATTCACGAATTCATTACTGATGTACTCTCCTCCTCGATCTGTACGGATGCACTTAGGTTTCTTTCAGAATTGAACCCTAACCATCGCAATATATTCCTTGAATTTGCTGTAAACTGAAGATTTATTTGCGATTAGGTAGCTGACTGTAAATTTGGAGTAATCATCTATGAATGTCACAATGTAACGATTACCTGATGGTGTGGTCGTTTGCATCGGACCACAAACATCCGAATGAATCAGATCCATGACTGCAACTGCTTTATTTCTCGACTTGACCGGAAACTTGACTCGAGTAATTTTTTCTTCGAGACACACTCTGCATTTAGAGTTAATTTCGCATTCCGCTGTACACTCGCTAAAGTTGATGCCCTTAACCAAATTTCGTTTCGCCAATGATTCCACAACTTTGATGTCTCTATGGCCTAGAACCTTATGCCAATAATGTATGCAGCCATTGGATTCCTTTTCGACAGAGTAGACTTTGTGAGGTTCCTTTAGTCTGTAAAGTTTACCGCTGATTTCGCCAACTGCAATTTGCCGACTGTTTTCCCTGATTCACACTTGTTGCCGTTGAAATTTACTTGAAAACCTTTTTCCGTTAGCCTTTTGACTGAAAGTAAATTTCTCTTGATGTCTGGCATTAGCAACACGTCTGTGATTATTACTGGAACAATTTGATTTTCCTCATTCAGAAAATCAACTTTAATTGTGCCTTTACCTGCAGCTGTTAATTGTTGACCACTTGCAACGCTTACTTTATCACTACAATTCATGTCGATATTGACGAAAATATCCTTAGAACTGGCAATGTGACATGTGGCACCTGAATCGACAATCCAGCCATCACCTTGAAGTGTCACAAACAGTTTTTCTCTTTCATCTTTCGCTAGAATCGCCTTCTGATTACTTGCTTTCTTTTTGTTGAGCCAGGCTTTGTATTTTCGACAATCCTTTTTGATATGACCGCTTCTTTTGCAAAAATAGCACTCAGACCTTTTATTTTCACCTTTTTGACCTTTCGTTGCTCTTGATGTGTCAACTTTTAATGCAGTGTCATCCGTTGTTCCACCTCTATCCATTCTTCTTTAGAATTCTGCGAGAACCTTTAATTTACCAACGTGAGTGTCACTTCACTCTCTTCTTTACCTTCGAGCACCGTTACCAAAACGTCATAGCTTGGTGGCAAAGAAGCCAACAACGTAGCACTCATAAAAAAATCCGGACCAAAATCTGCACCAAGCGCCAATAACTTTCGAAACAGTTCGTTCCTGGAATTCACGTGTTTTTCCGCATCTCCGCCTTCATCAAGCCGCTGTTGCATGATTAACTTCAAAATGTGCACACGATTGCTTGATGTGTTTGATTCATACGTTTCCTTAAGAATTTTCCATGTATTCCTTGCTGAATCTGCACCGATGATGTGATGAATTTGATCGCCTTTTCATCATTTGCTGTCCACGCTGCTGTAACTGTTGATGGTTGTACTTCATTATTGACTGCCCATAAACCTTTTTCCTTAAGAAGCATTTCCATTTTATATTTCCATACAAAATAATTTGTTCCGTTTAGCTTTGAAATGCTGTATCTTGATTCTGCTGACGCCATCCTTTCCGCATGTGAATTTCACAACACCGAAAAATCAATTTCGCTTTATTAAATTAATCTGCCTTAATTTTTCGAAATATCCGTATTCTTCATCCACTGGGCCAATAACCTTTTGGAATAATATGCAGAGCTGAAACTTGTAAATGAAACACGGATAATTTCAGATTAATTTTAAGAACTTTTAATATTGCCTTTTATGTTGTGTCGCTTAATAAAAGAAGAAGGAAAGATATTGACAGAAGTGAAGTTTGCTACAACAGTAAACATATGAAATGATTTGAGTGCGTTCAATGAATGCTTATTTCCAATATTAAACACATGTATATAACTGATGGATACATTTTTTTTTATTTTGTTATTCTAATTTTTAGCCCACCTTATTGCCGTGACGCAAGTCATTCAGGGAGTCCTCCTCTATATATATAAAAAAAACATGTGTATCACCGATGGACAAAACCTTTTGTAAATTTTTGGAGTGAACGGGCCCTGAGACCCGAGGCGTGCCCATATAAATTTTTTAAAAATTAACCCAATTTTCTTCAAATTTTATACACATGTGTATCTCCGATGAACAAATTTTTTTGTAAAATTATTGGAGTGAACGGGCCCTGAGGACCGAGGGGTGCCCATACAAATTTTATAAAAAAAATGTCCACGGATCATATTTGTTGTAACGATTTCAAATAATTCTGAATGAATATTTTGATCAGGCATTTCACCTGAAATAATTTGATCAATTTCTTCTAGTCTAATTAAATATAACGATTATAAGTTCAGCCGTCTGGGCTGTAGAGTGGACACAGACAGGATGTCGGTGGAGATTGGTGATTGAGCCCCGCGCTTACCCGGCTTTCGCCAATAAGCATACTCCTTTATTACATATCTATTCAACAGGCGTGAAACCATTATTTAATCTTCCGAGTTGTCCCAAGTATCAAAATTATCAGCAAAAGTAAGATACAGCCGGCCCCTCGGGGAAGTGGACACAGACAGACAGAGAGACAGACAGCCAGACAGAGATTTTTTTATTTTTTTTTTTATTTGCTTTTTCTGACTCAGAAAACTTGCAATTTGAACGGGCTCAGACGCGAGGCGTGCTCATAAATTTTTTTTTAAAATTAACCCGAATTTCTTCAAATTTTATACAGATGTGTATGATGAACAAAATTTTGTTGTTAAATTTTTGGAGTGAACTGGCCCTGAAGCCCACGGGGTGTCCATATAATTCTGTTTAAAAGCCGATTTTCTTCAAATTTAATACAACTGTGTATTTCCGATAGACAATAATTTTTGTAAAATTTTTGGAGTGAACGGGCCCTGAAGCCCGAGGGGTGCCAATATAACTTTTTTAAAAATTAGCCCGATTTTCTTCCAATTTTAAACATGGATGGACAAATTTTTTTATACATTTTTTGGAGTGATCGGGCCCTGAGACCCGAGCGGTGCCCTTGTACATTTTTAAAAATTAGCTCGATTTTCTTCAATTTTTAAATTTTAGAATAATATGCAGAGATGTAAATGAAACACGGATAATTTCAGATTAATTTTAAGAACTTTTAATATTGCCTTTTATGTTGTGTCGCTTAATAGAAGAAGAAGGAAAGATATTGACAGAAGTGAAGTTTGCTACAACAGTAAACATATGAAATGATTTGAGTGCGTTCAATGAATGCTTATTTCCAATACTCCTCCTCATTTCATCAGTTAACTCCACATGCATCCCGAAGAACATTGACACGAGGTCCCGCCAATGGTTTTGTTAACAAATCTGCCACCATAGTTTCCGTAGGGCAATATTGGCATGTAACAATACATTTGTCGATGTAATCCTTTACAAATGCCTCTCGAACATCAATATGTTTGGTACGTGACGACAATTTCTCCTCCTTAATGAATTTCAAACAACTTTGATTGTCTTCGAAAATTGTTGTCGGTTTTTCAATGCGTTGATTGAAATCATTGAGTAAACGACGAATCCAATTCGCCTCTTGACATGCTTCAGACAACGCAATAAATTCTGCTTCCGTTGATGATAACGCAATGCAATCCTGTCTTCGACTGCACCAACTGAGAATTCCGTTACAATACTTGAATATGTAACTAGATTGTGATTTTCTGCTTGCACGATCATCAGCCCAACTTGCATCTGCATATCCGATTAACTGATCCGTACCATCGCTCTTGCCAAGTGACAATTGCAAACCGGCAGTACCCTTAAGATACTTTAAAACTAGTTTCAATTCGTTCCAATCCTCCTGGTTTGGACTGGACATCTTTTGTGCTAGAATAGAAACTGCTGCCGATATGTCAGGTCTCTGTATCTCCTCCTTTACCATATCCAACTGATAATGGAACTGAGGACTCCTTTGCATCAGACATTTGGAAATCCTTTAGTAATTTTCCAATGTAAGCAGTCTGATTCAACGTGTTATGGCCATCTGCTTCCTTCTTGACTTGAAGACTCAAGAAATCCTTAATCTCGCCCAAGTTCTTAATCTTGAATTTCAAACTTAAAAACGTTTTGCACTTGGAGATTATCTCGTTGTTTTCACCAGCAATGACCACATCGTCAACGTAGATTAATACGTAGCATATTTTTCCATCATGTTTGTAGGTGTACAAGCATGGATCATTCTTGCTTTGAACAAAACCGAAATCGATGAGAATTTGATGAATTGTTTTGTTCCAATTACGCGCTGATTGCTTCAGACCATACAAACTCCGTTTTAGTAGACACACTAAGTCTTCGCCGCCTTCAACTTTGAAACCCGGAGGTTGTCTCATGTAAATTGCTTCAGACAATTCACTGTTGAGAAAAGCCGTTTTCGCATCTAGATGATAAACCTTCATGTCCTTGTTTGCTGCTACTGTAAGCAATGTTCGAAACGTAGTTTGACGAACAACTGGAGCAAACACCTGATCATAGTCAGTACCGTATTTTTGCGAAAAACCTTGAGCAATAAGCCTTGCCTTGTGTCTGACTACTTTTCCATCTGAATTGCACTTTACCTTGTAAATCCACTTGCAGCCAACTAGATTTGCACCTTCTGGAATTTTCACAAGCTCCCATGTTTGATTCTCCATTAATGACTTCATCTCATCTGTCATTGCTTGAATCCACAGCCTCTTTTGATCACCCTTGATAGCGTCTGAGTAGCACTTTGGTTCTTGAATGACTGAACTCACCACGTTCATTTCTTCAATAAGTTTCTTTGGTGGAATTCCTTTGTTAGCACGTTGTGATCGTCTAACAGTTTGCTCTTCATCTTCATTCTAAACGTGATCTTGTATTGGATTCTCTTCCTGAACTTCCTCATCGACTAATTCATTTTTCACCTGATCGTTTTCTGCATCTCCAATGTTGTTCAACTCTGAATTGTCGATAATGTGTTCCCGTTGGTAATCTATACTGGACTTGATAGGTAACAAATGACCCCTTTCGACGAACTAAACATCTCGACTAACTTTGACTCGATCGGTTTCCGGAATGTAACAACGATATGCCTTTGATTCGTAATCATAACCGACCAGCACTGCTTTCACACCCTTTGAATCGAATTTGCGCCTTGTTTGTTTTGGTACATGCATATAACATTCTGATCCGAATTTTCTGAAATATTGCACATTCGGACTTTTCTGGAACCAACCTTCATGTGGGGTTGTTTCTGTACCCTTTGTTGGCAAACGATTCTGGACATAGTTAGCCATCATTACAGCTTCGCCCCAAAACTTTTTCTCTAGACCTGCGTCAATTAGCATGCAGTGAGCCATTTCTACCAACGTTCTGTTTTTGCGTTCCGCTGTTCCGTTTTGTTGAGGTGTGTACGCAGTAGTTCTCTGGAATTGAATTCCGCTCGACTTCAAATAATTCACGAATTCATTACTGATGTACTCTCCTCCTCGATCTGTACGGATGCACTTAGGTTTCTTTCCGAATTGAACCCTAACCATCGCAATATATTCCTTGAATTTGCTGTAAACTGAAGATTTATTTGCGATTAGGTAGCTGACTGTAAATTTGGAGTAATCATCTATGAATGTCACAATGTAACGATTACCTGATGGTGTGGTCGTTTGCATCGGACCACAAACATCCGAATGAATCAGATCCATGACTGCAACTGCTTTATTACTCGACTTGACCGGAAACTTGATTCGAGTAATTTTTCCTTCGAGACACACTCTGCATTTAGAGTTAATTTCGCATTCCGCTGTACACTCGCTAAAGTTGATGCCCTTAACCAAATTTCGTTTCGCCAATGATTCCACAACTTTGATGTCTCTATGGCCTAGAACCTTATGCCAATAATGTATGCAGCCATTGGATTTCTTTTCGACAGAGTAGACTTTGTGAGGTTCCTTTAGTCTGTAAAGTTTACCGCTGATTTCGCCAACTGCAATTTGCCGACTGTTTTCCCTTATTTCACACTTGTTGCCCTTGAAATTTACTTGAAAACCTTTTTCCGTTAGCCTTTTGACTGAAAGTAAATTTCCCTTGATGTCTGGCATTAGCAACACGTCTGTGATTATTACTGGAACAATTTGATTTTCCTCATTCAGAAAATCAACTTTAATTGTGCCTTTACCTGCAGCTGTTAATTGTTGACCACTTGCAACGCTTACTTTATCACTACAATTCATGTCGATATTGACGAAAATATCCTTAGAACTGGCAATGTGACATGTGGCACCTGAATCGACAATCCAGCCATCACCTTGAAGTGTCACAAACAGTTTTTCTCTTTCATCTTTCGCTAGAATCGCCTTCTGATTACTTGCTTTCTTTTTGTTGAGCCAGGCTTTGTATTTTCGACAATCCTTTTTGATGTGACCGCTTCTTTTGCAAAAATAGCACTCAGACCTTTTATTTTCACCTTTTTGACCTTTCGTTGCTCTTGATGTGTCAACTTTTAATGCAGTGTCATCCGTTGTTCCACCTCTATCCATTCTTCTTTAGAATTCTGCGAGAACCTTTGATTTTACCAACGTGAGTGTCACTTCACTCTCTTCTTTACCTTCGAGCACCGTTACCAAAACGTCATAGCTTGGTGGCAAAAAAGCCAACAACGTAGCACTCATAAAAAAATCCGGACCAAAATCTGCACCAAGCGCCAATAACTTTCGAAACAGTTCGTTCCTGGAATTCACGTGTTTTTCCGCATCTCCGCCTTCATCAAGCCGCTGTTGCATGATTAACTTCAAAATGTGCACACGATTGCTTGATGTGTTTGATTCATACGTTTCCTTAAGAATTTTCCATGTATTCCTTGCTGAATCTGCACCGATGATGTGATGAATTTGATCGCCTTTTCATCATTTGCTGTCCACGCTGCTGTAACTGGTGATGGTTGTACTTCATTAATGACTGCCCATAAACCTTTTTCCTTAAGAAGCATTTCCATTTTATATTTCCATACAAAATAATTTGTTCCGTTTAGCTTTGAAATGCTGTATCTTGATTCTGCTGACGCCATCCTTTCCGCATGTGAATTTCACAACACCGAAAAATCAATTTCGCTTTATTAAATTAATCTGCCTTAATTTTTCGAAATATCCGTATTCTTCATCCACTGGGCCAATAACCTTTTGGAATAATATGCAGAGCTGAAACTTGTAAATGAAACACGGATAATTTCAGATTAATTTTAAGAACTTTTAATATTGCCTTTTATGTTGTGTCGCTTAATAAAAGAAGAAGGAAAGATATTGACAGAAGTGAAGTTTGCTACAACAGTAAACATATGAAATGATTTGAGTGCGTTCAATGAATGCTTATTTCCAATATTAAACACATGTATATAACTGATGGATACATTTTTTTTTATTTTGTTATTCTAATTTTTAGCCCACCTTATTGCCGTGACGCAAGTCATTCAGGGAGTCCTCCTCTATATATATAAAAAAAACATGTGTATCACCGATGGACAAAACCTTTTGTAAATTTTTGGAGTGAACGGGCCCTGAGACCCGAGGCGTGCCCATATAAATTTTTTAAAAATTAACCCAATTTTCTTCAAATTTTATACACATGTGTATCTCCGATGAACAAATTTTTTTGTAAAATTATTGGAGTGAACGGGCCCTGAGGACCGAGGGGTGCCCATACAAATTTTATAAAAAAAATGTCCACGGATCATATTTGTTGTAACGATTTCAAATAATTCTGGATAAATATTTTGATCAGGCATTTCACCTGAAATAATTTGATCAATTTCTTCTAGTCTAATTAAATATAACGATTATAAGTTCAGCCGTCTGGGCTGTAGAGTGGACACAGACAGGATGTCGGTGGAGATTGGTGATTGAGCCCCGCGCTTACCCGGCTTTCGCCAATAAGCATACTCCTTTATTACATATCTATTCAACAGGCGTGAAACCATTATTTAATCTTCCGAGTTGTCCCAAGTATCAAAATTATCAGCAAAAGTAAGATACAGCCGGCCCCTCGGGGAAGTGGACACAGACAGACAGAGAGACAGACAGCCAGACAGAGATTTTTTTATTTTTTTTTTTATTTGCTTTTTCTGACTCAGAAAACTTGCAATTTGAACGGGCTCAGACGCGAGGCGTGCTCATAAAATTTTTTTTAAAATTAACCCGAATTTCTTCAAATTTTATACAGATGTGTATGATGAACAAAATTTTGTTGTTAAATTTTTGGAGTGAACTGGCCCTGAAGCCCACGGGGTGTCCATATAATTCTGTTTAAAAGCCGATTTTCTTCAAATTTAATACAACTGTGTATTTCCGATAGACAATAATTTTTGTAAAATTTTTGGAGTGAACGGGCCCTGAAGCCCGAGGGGTGCCAATATAACTTTTTTAAAAATTAGCCCGATTTTCTTCCAATTTTAAACATGGATGGACAAATTTTTTTATACATTTTTTGGAGTGATCGGGCCCTGAGACCCGAGCGGTGCCCTTGTACATTTTTAAAAATTAGCTCGATTTTCTTCAATTTTTAAATTTTAGAATAATATGCAGAGCTGTAAATGAAACACGGATAATTTCAGATTAATTTTAAGAACTTTTAATATTGCCTTTTATGTTGTGTCGCTTAATAGAAGAAGAAGGAAAGATATTGACAGAAGTGAAGTTTGCTACAACAGTAAACATATGAAATGATTTGAGTGCGTTCAATGAATGCTTATTTCCAATACTCCTCCTCATTTCATCAGTTAACTCCACATGCATCCCGAAGAACATTGACACGAGGTCCCGCCAATGGTTTTGTTAACAAATCTGCCACCATAGTTTCCGTAGGGCAATATTGGCATGTAACAATACATTTGTCGATGTAATCCTTTACAAATGCCTCTCGAACATCAATATGTTTGGTACGTGACGACAATTTCTCCTCCTTAATGAATTTCAAACAACTTTGATTGTCTTCGAAAATTGTTGTCGGTTTTTCAATGCGTTGATTGAAATCATTGAGTAAACGACGAATCCAATTCGCCTCTTGACATGCTTCAGACAACGCAATAAATTTTGCTTCCGCTGATGATAACGCAATGCAATCCTGTCTTCGACTGCACCAACTGAGAATTCCGTTACAATACTTGAATATGTAACCAGATTGTGATTTTCTGCTTGCACGATCATCAGCCCAACTTGCATCTGCATATCCGATTAACTGATCCGTACCATCGCTCTTGCCAAGTGACAATTGCAAACCGGCAGTACCCTTAAGATACTTTAAAACTAGTTTCAATTCGTTCCAATCCTCCTGGTTTGGACTGGACATCTTTTGTGCTAGAATAGAAACTGCTGCCGATATGTCAGGTCTCTGTATCTCCTCCTTTACCATATCCAACTGATAATGGAACTGAGGACTCCTTTGCATCAGACATTTGGAAATCCTTTAGTAATTTTCCAATGTAAGCAGTCTGATTCAACGTGTTATGGCCATCTGCTTCCTTCTTGACTTGAAGACTCAAGAAATCCTTAATCTCGCCCAAGTTCTTAATCTTGAATTTCAAACTTAAAAACGTTTTGCACTTGGAGATTATCTCGTTGTTTTCACCAGCAATGACCACATCGTCAACGTAGATTAATACGTAGCATATTTTTCCATCATGTTTGTAGGTGTACAAGCATGGATCATTCTTGCTTTGAACAAAACCGAAATCGATGAGAATTTGATGAATTGTTTTGTTCCAATTACGCGCTGATTGCTTCAGACCATACAAACTCCGTTTTAGTAGACACACTAAGTCTTCGCCGCCTTCAACTTTGAAACCCGGAGGTTGTCTCATGTAAATTGTTTCAGACAATTCACTGTTGAGAAAAGCCGTTTTCGCATCTAGATGATAAACCTTCATGTCCTTGTTTGCTGCTACTGTAAGCAATGTTCGAAACGTAGTTTGACGAACAACTGGAGAAAACACCTGATCATAGTCAGTACCGTATTTTTGCGAAAAACCTTGAGCAATAAGCCTTGCCTTGTGTCTGACTACTTTTCCATCTGAATTGCACTTTACCTTGTAAATCCACTTGCAGCCAACTAGATTTGCACCTTCTGGAATTTTCACAAGCTCCCATGTTTGATTCTCCATTAATGACTTCATCTCATCTGTCATTGCTTGAATCCACAGCCTCTTTTGATCACCCTTGATAGCGTCTGAGTAGCACTTTGGTTCTTGAATGACTGAACTCACCACGTTAATTTCTTCAATAAGTTTCTTTGGTGGAATTCCTTTGTTAGCACGTTGTGATCGTCTAACAGTTTGCTCTTCATCTTCATTCTGAACGTGATCTTGTATTGGATTCTCTTCCTGAACTTCCTCATCGACTAATTCATTTTTCACCTGATCGTTTTCTGCATCTCCAATGTTGTTCAACTCTGAATTGTCGATAATGTGTTCCCGTTGGTAATCTATACTGGACTTGATAGGTAACAAATGACCCCTTTCGACGAACTAAACATCTCGACTAACTTTGACTCGATCGGTTTCCGGAATGTAACAACGATATGCCTTTGATTCGTAATCATAACCGACCAGCACTGCTTTCACACCCTTTGAATCGAATTTGCGCCTTGTTTGTTTTGGTACATGCATATAACATTCTGATCCGAATTTTCTGAAATATTGCACATTCGGACTTTTCTGGAACCAACCTTCATGTGGGGTTGTTTCTGTACCCTTTGTTGGCAAACGATTCTGGACATAGTTAGCCATCATTACAGCTTCGCCCCAAAACTTTTTCTCTAGACCTGCGTCAATTAGCATGCAGTGAGCCATTTCTACCAACGTTCTGTTTTTGCGTTCCGCTGTTCCGTTTTGTTGAGGTGTGTACGCAGTAGTTCTCTGGAATTGAATTCCGCTCGACTTTAAATAATTCACGAATTCATTACTGATGTACTCTCCTCCTCGATCTGTACGGATGCACTTAGGTTTCTTTCCGAATTGAACCCTAACCATCGCAATATATTCCTTGAATTTGCTGTAAACTGAAGATTTATTTGCGATTAGGTAGCTGACTGTAAATTTGGAGTAATCATCTATGAATGTCACAATGTAACGATTACCTGATGGTGTGGTCGTTTGCATCGGACCACAAACATCCGAATGAATCAGATCCATGACTGCAACTGCTTTATTACTCGACTTGACCGGAAACTTGATTCGAGTAATTTTTCCTTCGAGACACACTCTGCATTTAGAGTTAATTTCGCATTCCGCTGTACACTCGCTAAAATTGATGCCCTTAACCAAATTTCGTTTCGCCAATGATTCCACAACTTTGATGTCTCTATGGCCTAGAACCTTATGCCAATAATGTATGCAGCCATTGGATTCCTTTTCGACAGAGTAGACTTTGTGAGGTTCCTTTAGTCTGTAAAGTTTACCGCTGATTTCGCCAACTGCAATTTGCCGACTGTTTTCCCTTATTTCACACTTGTTGCCCTTGAAATTTACTTGAAAACCTTTTTCCGTTAGCCTTTTGACTGAAAGTAAATTTCCCTTGATGTCTGGCATTAGCAACACGTCTGTGATTCTTACTGGAACAATTTGATTTTCCTCATTCAGAAAATCAACTTTAATTGTGCCTTTACCTGCAGCTGTTAATTGTTGACCACTTGCAACGCTTACTTTATCACTACAATTCATGTCGATATTGACGAAAATATCCTTAGAACTGGCAATGTGACATGTGGCACATGAATCGAAGGGGCACAAACAGTTTTTCTCTTTCATCTTTCGCTAGATTCGCCTTCTGATTACTTGCTTTCTTTTTGTTGAGCCAGGCTTTGTATTTTCGACAATCCTTTTTGATGTGACCGCTTCTTTTGCAAAAATAGCACTCAGACCTTTTATTTTCACCTTTTTGACCTTTCGTTGCTCTTGATGTGTCAACTTTTAATGCAGTGTCATCCGTTGTTCCACCTCTATCCATTCTTCTTTAGAATTCTGCGAGAACCTTTGATTTTACCAACGTGAGTGTCACTTCACTCTCTTCTTTACCTTCGAGCACCGTTACCAAAACGTCATAGCTTGGTGGCAAAGAAGCCAACAACGTAGCACTCATAAAAAAATCCGGACCTTTCGAAACAGTTCGTTCCTGGAATTCACGTGTTTTTCCGCATCTCCGCCTTCATCAAGCCGCTGTTGCATGATTAACTTCAAAATGTGCACACGATTGCTTGATGTGTTTGATTCATACGTTTCCTTAAGAATTTTCCATGTATTCCTTGCTGAATCTGCACCGATGATGTGATGAATTTGATCGCCTTTTCATCATTTGCTGTCCACGCTGCTGTAACTGGTGATGGTTGTACTTCATTAATGACTGCCCATAAACCTTTTTCCTTAAGAAGCATTTCCATTTTATATTTCCATACAAAATAATTTGTTCCGTTTAGCTTTGAAATGCTGTATCTTGATTCTGCTGACGCCATCCTTTCCGCATGTGAATTTCACAACACCGAAAAATCAATTTCGCTTTATTAAATTAATCTGCCTTAATTTTTCGAAATATCCGTATTCTTCATCCACTGGGCCAATAACCTTTTGGAATAATATGCAGAGCTGAAACTTGTAAATGAAGCACGGATAATTTCAGATTAATTTTAAGAACTTTTAATATTGCCTTTTATGTTGTGTCGCTTAATAAAAGAAGAAGGAAAGATATTGACAGAAGTGAAGTTTGCTACAACAGTAAACATATGAAATGATTTGAGTGCGTTCAATGAATGCTTATTTCCAATATTAAACACATGTATATAACTGATGGATACATTTTTTTTATTTTTTTATTCTAATTTTTAGCCCACCTTATTGCCGTGACGCAAGTCATTCAGGGAGTCCTCCTCTATATATATAAAAAAAAACATGTGTATCTCCGATGGACAAAACCTTTTGTAAATTTTTGGAGTGAACGGGCCCTGAGACCCGAGGCGTGCCCATATAAATTTTTTAAAAATTAACCCAATTTTCTTCAAATTTTATACACATGTGTATCTTCGATGAACAAATTTTTTTGTAAAATTATTGGAGTGAACGGGCCCTGAGGACCGAGGGGTGCCCATACAAATTTTATAAAAAAAATGTCCACGGATCATATTTGTTGTAACGATTTCAAATAATTCTGGATGAATATTTTGATCAGGCATTTGACCTGAAATAATTTGATCAATTTCTTCTAGTCTAATTAAATATAAATATGTGGATGAGGTAATCCACGTTTTTGCCATTTAACTGAATACATCCAACATCGTGTTTTACCAAATACATGATGCCTAGCCGAAAAATCAATTAAAGATTTTAATTTTTGTTTGAATATACGTGCAGTAATATCATGTCGATCTACTGGTGATTGTCCAGGTAATAAATTTTTTTTAATTTCATACCATTGCAATCCAAGTAAATGTAATAAACAAATCTGGACGACCATAAGCGCGAACATAAGCCATAGGGTCCTGTATATTTTCTTGCATATGACGTGGACTGCCAGTATATGAAGATGGTAGTATGCAAATGTTTCCAATCTCATTCAAATGTAAATAGCCATCAATATTATTGTTTATAGCATCACGCAGATGTATATATTCTTCAAAACATAGCTTTGCTTGATTAAATCGAATATATTTCAAACGTTCACTTTCAATGTTTGCATACATATCGACAATGAATTTATGAAACAATTGGCGACATTTCAAGATATGATATTCTTGATTTCCTCTAATCATTACCCGATAAGCGTATATATATAGCGCTTACATTTTTATACTTTTCTTAACTGATGGATTTCGTTGTTTTATTACATTTTCTATATAAACTTCGCGTGCCCGTGGCTGGCTGGTGGGCAGAATCTTGTGATCAATTTTTAACACAGTTCCTAAAGCCCGATTTTATTGAAGTTTTGCACACATGTATGTTTCCGGTGACAAAACTTTCTATTAAAATTTGAGTGTACTGGGCCGCGGGGTCGGGGGCACCCATACAAATTTTTTTCCCCGTCATCAGATCATTTCATACTATAATGACTGTGTTCTGTGTGCAGCGCTGCTTGCTTTACGATTGGGGTTGTTTTGTTGTTGGGTTGCAGTGCTTCATATGTGTTTTTGTGTTTCAGCATTTATAGTGGAAATCAGTATACTTTTGGTTATTAGAGAATTTACATGAACATTTTTGCTTTTTAAATTCTCTATATTAACTTCGCGTGCCCGTGTGTTTGTTTGTTTGTCGTGGAATCTTGCGATCAATTTTTAACCCACTTCCCAAAGTCCTATTTCATTGAAATTTTGAACACATGCATATCTCCGATGACAACACTATTTATTTAAATTTGGGGCCCCTCGGGCCTCGGGATCGTAAGCCCCCATACAAAATTTTTAAAAAAATTAACCCGATTTTCTTTGAATTTTATACACATGTGTTTATCCAATGTACAACACTTTTTGTTAAAATTTCAGGCCCTGAGACCCGAGTGGTGCCCATGTACATTTTTTAAAAATTCGCTCGATTTCCTTCAAATTTTAAACACATAATATGTATCTCCTATTAGAGTATTTACATAAAAATTTTTATGGGTTCTTTTTTTATTATTGATATGATATCTATCCTCTCCTTCCCAGAAAATAAGTGGATATTGTAAAGCGTCATATTAACGATGAGTGTCTTGAATCCGTCTTATTATTATTATATGAATTGTATTATTTCTCTGCATAATTTTAACATCTCGATGCTTTAATTGATCACCAACGATTACAATAGCTACTTCGTTGATTGTGGGTGCATCAAAACGTCTTGCATGCTCACCAACAGGTACTTTGTCAGCTTTAATAACAATCATGTAATTATCATTATGCATTCTGGTGGATGCTTGTTTGAATAATTGAATTAAATTATTTCTTTCACCAAAAAATGTTTTCAATGATTGAACAATTGCTCTTTCTTGCATAGCTTCGATATGATTATAATGGCAATGTATATTTACTTGTTTTTACTTACTCATCGCTCATGAAATATATTTGCAAGAATATTCGTGTTTCATTTGGTATTTGTAGTAAAAAGCCGATTTGATGAAAATCACCTCCATCATTATTTTTGACGATTTTCGTAGCACCAAAAGATGTAATTTGTAAACATGAATTGAATTTCCAAATTTTCGGTAAACACAAATTTGATTCAGCACTCACACCTGATACTAATGATTGCAATGGTTCATGTGGGGTATTTAATTCAGGCAAAACAACTTCTAAAGAATTACAACATATTCCTGCGGTTTCATTTTTAAATTTCAGAGCGTGACAGTATCGGCATTCTTTGTTTATTTTACCAATTAAAGTTTTTGCATGAGCACAGTATTCAATTTTTGGATCGTACTCAAATCCAATGCGATTAAATGAAGATAATGTTAATACTCTTGTTGTTTGCATTCGTGATCTATCAGACAATTGACTTAAGCGCCTATTTGTATCTGTTGTACGATTACGTGATGTTCTTCTTAATATTCTCATAGCGGTAAGACGTTGGCTTCGTTGTTTATCCCTTTCTTCTTTCTTGTGATTGCGCTCTTTGTTGTGGTGCTAAATTTTCTTCGTATCTTTGTGTATTTTCATTTGTCGAGTATTTCGGCCGACACGGCGATCTGTTGCACTATTACGTGATGTTCTGCTTGATATCCTCATAGTGATAATACGTGGTTTCTCTCTTATTTCTGGACGATTCTCCGCATTTCGTATTCGTGTTCTTTGTAGTGTTTGCGCTCCTTGTTGCGGTGTTAAATTTACTTGGTTTGGGTATCTTTGTATATTTTCACGTTGTTGAGTATTTCGACCGATATTTATACGGCAATCTGTTGCAATATTACGTGATGTTCTGCTTGATATCCTCATAGTGGTCATACGTTGGTTTCGTTGTTCAACTCTTTCTTCTAAACTATTCTCCGTATTTCGAATTCAACTTAGAAGATCACTAAGTGAACAGATGACGTAAATACGGCTTTGATAATTCCAGTGGCTTAGGCTTGATGACGTATTATATGTATTATATACCTTAAACGCATATTCAATAATATATCAACTCCAGCGTCACCTACCGAGAAAACGAAAGATTCAAAATGAAAGGATCATGAAATTAACATATGCTGTAAATATGGCTTTGATACATCCAGTCGTTTAGGCGTGATGACGTATTATATGTTTGATAACGTCTCGATTTCAGCGCCACCTACTGGGTCAAAAATAAACACAAATTTATTAGAGCACCAAACGAACTTATGGTGTGAATATGGCTTCGATCAGTGCACTGGTTTAGACGTGATGAGGTTATACATACATGCAAAAGGACATTTTTAATAATATCCCGACTACAGCGCCACCAACTGGGCTAAGAAAATAGTTAAACATTCAGAAGCATCCGTCAAACATACGGTGTGAATATGGCTTTAATATGTTCAGTGGTTTAGGCGTGATGCTATAACAAAGTTATGCACCAGTAGACCAATCCACATTTTAGTAAATATCTCTACTGCAACGCCACTTATCCGGTCAAAAGAAAACATCAACTTATAGAAGTATGAAATAAAGATGATGTTAATATAGTTTCGCTACGTTCAGTGGTTTAGGCGTTATGACGTCTTAAAGGTTTGATGACATCTCGACTCCAACGCCGCTTATCGGGATAAAAAAACCTATAATCGATCGGAGCAACAAACGAACATATAGTGTAAATATGGCTTCGATACGTGCAGTGGCTTAGGCGCAAAGCGATGAGTTACATGCGAACATTTGTATACAGGGTGTTTGGGATGCTAATCCGTTAAGCGGTGATTCCTTGGTTTATTCTGAGAAAACAATTCAATTTTTGATATCCTTTGAGATATGTTGTTCAGAAATAAAATATACACAAATACTAAACTGTAACTTTCAAAATATTTATCGGAGAACAACCAACTTAGTCTTATTTGACTGGTAATTGTATTGTGGTTGGCGCCGTGGCTCAGTGGATAAGAGCATGGACTTCTGAGCAGGGGATTCGTGGTTCGAATACCAGTAACACCGAAAGAATTTTTTACGGTGTCCCACTTCTCGCAAACATGTGACAAACGTTCCGAGAGTAATAACTTGTCACGGAATGCTTCTCAATTCGCAGTTCGGATCCAGCATTAAATTTTAGGTCCCCTCTATTGGTGTGCAAAAATATACATGGCTAACACAAGTGGTTGCGAGAAGCACGGCCTTGGACCGCAATAGTCTGTCGCACTGAATATTATTAATTGTATTGTAACTGGTAAATGTATATATTTAAGATCTTGTATCTGCATCCGCTTGAGAGCTATGGTGCTTTAAAGTAAAAAAAAATATGATACCTATAAAATTAAAATTTTCTCAAAACAAAACCGTTATAATTTTTTTTCTGATCTTATATTGATTCGCCTTGATATTCTCTACAACTCTTAATACAAAGTTTGGCTCGAGACTCTCAATTTATTGCGTATAATATGTGATGAAAAAATTAACATTTTATTTTTAAATATTTTATTAGGTAAAATTACTAGATGTAGTTATTAAAGCTGCTCAAAATGTCCTCCTTGTTGTTCGAGCTGATTGCTGATTGCTATCGGAAAATAACCAAAACAAATTTGTACAATAAATCTTAGGAATTGATTTCTTTATTAATCATGAATTAATTTCTTTATGAATTGTAAATATTGATTGTTTTCTTGAATTTTCTTAAATATTGATTGTTTTCGTGAATTTTCTTAAAAATATTTTGTTCGCATTTACATTGCACAAACAGTTCTAAAAAATGTAGAAACTTATGTAGTAAAACGTTCAAAAACCAGATGTCGTGTTGATATAAAACAAAATTTGTAAAAGTAGAGAATAAATAAAAATTTTGCGAGTATATGGAATTAGCTTCTGTGCAGTGAAGAGAAAAGGTTATAGAAAAGATTAAAGAAAGAATTAAAGGAAAAGTAAAAACGTGGTTTTATATTTTTTAAGTGGCATAAATGTGAATTTATGGCCCTTCCCTTCATTTGAAAGTCGGGCTTCTCATCGAGCGCTGAAATATAAATACAGTCTACAATTTTAAATAAAATACCAATTGAACATTTCGGAATTAACATGGTCCTTCGAGCCGAATAAGGCAAAACCGTGCGTAAATTACCATTAACATAAGCAAATAAAATTTAACCTCAATATAACGTGACGAAAAGTTAACCAATTTTGAAAATATAGACAAAATTGAAGCTCTCAACTTCGAATTACAAAGCAAATTATTCCAATGGCAAAAAACATACGAAACCAACAATCCAGATGAGAGAATCACACTTGGGACGAATTGGCATTGAACCAAACTAATTTTCTGCAAGAGATTTCGAATCTTAACAGACATTAAAGCGAAGTACGATTGCTAATGGTAGACATTCCCACAATCAGTGGAAGTTACGCATAGTTTCTATCGTTTCGCGACTTGTTCGAGAAGTCTATTCACGAAAACGTAAAGATAAGCAACGTCCACAAATTGCAATATCTTAAAGGATTGTTGAAAGGAGAAGCTTTCTCATAGATTAAACATCTCAGCGTGACCGATGCGAACTATGACGAAGCTTGGGATAAGATAAAAACGAGATACAATAAACCAAAACACACAATCCAAACTTTATTAAAGCGGTTCATGGAACAAGTGAATATACAACAGGGTTGTGCAAAACCTCTGAGACACCTGGTTGACGTATCGGATGAGATCCTTCGGGGTCTAAAAGTACTCGGAGAGGGAGCTGAGACTCGAGACATCTTGGTAATATATGTGTAAGTCAACAAGCTTGACAGCGACTCCAAGGAAGCTTGGGCTCATGTGACCGCAGAAAACGTTTTTCTTTGTCTTTGACCGAGTTTTGGAATTTTTTAAACAAAAGAAGTGATGCATTGGAGAGTCTCAGTTCCATGACGAAAGAGAAAGCCAATCCGCAAAAGCGAATTACGTCAATGGCCTCTGAAATTATATCGCCTTGCCCATCATGTGCAGGTCAACATTACTTGGGGAAATGCGAGAAATATATAGCACTCTCGATACCGGAGCGTAGAGAAATCGTAGCACAAAAGAAGTTATGTTTCAATTGTCTGTCATCAACCCATCAAGCCATCCTATGCCGATCAAAATATACTTGCAGGAAATGTAGGCGTCTTTGGGAAACCAAAAAGATGTCGGGCCTTAGTCAACTCAGGCTCACAATCTTCTTTCAAAACTGAGAGTTGCATCCAACGTTTAGCGCTAGAAAGGAAGAGAGCGAATGTAAGCATCAAGGGCATAACAATGGGTGAAATCACAACTAAGGGAAGAAGTATGATAACAATGGGGTCCTTCTACGATTCACGATTATTGATAGACCTTGATGTTTTAATCCTAAAACAACTTCCAACGAAGGTACCAGGTCAAAATATCAATGTTGGAGAAATTCCAACTCTAAAGGCTATACAACTCGCCGATCCAGGCTTTTATAAAACCACTCCCATCGACATATTAATTGGTGTAGATAAGTTATTTCAGACTACAGTTTTCGGATGGGTCATATCTGGTCGAACGAAAGCTGCAGATAAATCTGAGATACCACCATGGGAAAATAAAGAAACAATGTGCGGATATAGCGATGTAGTCTTGCAAACATGGAACATCCAGTTAGATATTGATGTGGACAAAACTTTACGCCAATTTTGGGAGCTAGAAAGCACACCGCATTCGAATAGAAAGTCACCCGAAGAGGCAAAATGTGAGAAATTTTATGATGAAACCTTTAAAAGCAGTGACAACGGGCGATACATAGTTCGGCTTCCCTGCCGCGATATCTCGCCGAAACTTGAGAATTCCGAATTGTCGGCCACCAAACGATTTTTGTCCTTTTAACGGATGCTCGCGAGAGATGAATACCTGCGAACACAATACATACAACAGATGAGAGAATATGTGCAATTGGGACACATGGTGGAAAATTCAAACGAACAAGTGAACAATGACTCGCAACAATCATTCTACTTGCCTCATCATGCAGTGGTAAAAAAATACAAGCGAAACTACAAAGGTGAGGGTAGTTTTTGATGGTTCTAGCAAGACGACAAACGGTAAGTCGTTGAATGACACCTTGTTGATCGGCCCTAGTATTCAACCGAAGCTCTGGGTTACGTTAATGCGATTTCGATACCACCGTATAGCTATTAAGGCTGACATAGAACGTATGTACCGACAAGTATACGTAGCCAGCGATCAAAAATATTACCAAAGGCTGTTATGGCGTGAGGATCCAAGTGAAAGAATAAAGCACTACAAGTTGACTACAGTTACGTTTGGATTAGCCTGTTCAGCCTATTTAGCTATTCGTACACTTCAACAAACTGCACGCGATAATAGGGATGCAAAGACATTTTATCATGTGGAGAACGATTTCTACGTCGACGACTTAGTCTGGTGCTGAGAATGAACAGATGGCGATTCAAATGAAAAACAATATCACAGATGCATTATTAAAAGGGGGTTTCGTGCCACGTAAATGGAGATCTAACGTCACTCACATAACTGAAGAAACGATTGATCATAAGGCGATGCGATTGGGCGGCGAATCGGTTCCCGTCAAAACGGTGTTGGGACTTCACTAGCATTCGCGGAACCAGAAGGGCCAATCACAAAGAGAAGGATAATTTCGGAGGCTTCTCGGGTATTTGATCCGTTGGGGTTTTTATCGCCCTCAACCATTTTATTAAAAATGTTGTTCCAAAAGTTGTGACTATCTAAACTTGGATGGGACGACCTAGTACCGAAATCCTATCAAAATGAATACCGAAAAGTCAGATCGGAATTTAAGCATTTTGAAAAGGTTGAAATACAAAGATTCACTAATCATTATGAAGAGATGGAATTGCATGGCTTTGCGGATGCAAGTGAACGAGCCTACAGTGCAGTGATCTACAGTAGGACAACTGATAGGGAGGGCAGAGTAGAGATAAACATGTTAACCGCCAAAACAAAAGTCGCACCAATAAAGAATATATCACTGCCCAGATTACAATTATGTGCATTTGTTGGCCAAATTGATGTCTGCTGTAAAGGAAATCTCACCACCAAACCCCGTGCTTCGCATGGACTGATTCAAACATCGTGCTTGCCCGGCTGTCGTCTTACCCCACAAAATGGAAGACGTTTGTGGGCAATCGGACCAGCGATATATTAAACAAACACTGACACACATGTGAAATCCAGCGACAATCCGGCGGACCACGGATCGAGAGGAGTATCGCCAGCTAGATTGGTTAATTTGCGACAATGGTGGTGTGGACCCGAATGGTTGAGCCAGCCAACTGCTCTTCGTCCATCTTCAGACGAATCAAGTTTAGAAATTGATGAAAAGGAGATTGACAGAGAATCCAGCAAGAGAAAATTCATCGAATACGTTTTCCAAAGCACCATACAAAGCGATTGGTTAAATAACCTATTTGAAAGAAAATCGAACCTGTACCAGATTTTACGTATCGTAGCATATGTGAAGCGTTTTGTAGATAATCCGAGGTGTCGTGATCTGAGAAATAGAAAGGGTTGTGAATTAACGGCGAAAGAAATTGAACGAGCCAGAGTGTTTGCTTGGGTACAAGATGATCGATTTTGTGAAGACATCGCAACTCTGAGGAAAAACAAACAGGTAAACAATAATTCGAGAATGACATCCTTGGCTCCTTTTGTCGACTCAACGGGAATGCTACGAGTAGGTGGTCGACTACACAACGCCGATTGCGACTACGACAGCCGACATCCGATTATACTACCGTTTGATCATACTTATACTGAGAAGCTGATACGAGAAATTCACCGTGAGAAATTTCATGCTGGCCCCACCTTAACCAACAGTCTCTTGAGACAGAAGTACTGGATCCTAAATGGGCGCAACAAAATAAGATCGATTTTGAAGAATTGCATAATATGTGTGAGACATGCAAAACGGGTCACTAATCAATTAATGGGAAGTTTGCCGACAGAACGCGTAACGCCTACGCCCCCGTTCACAAACTGTGGAATTGATTTTGCGAGACCTATCTATTTTGCGTCCAAACGGGGCGAGGTTCAACCACGATCAAAGGATATTTGTGCATCTTCGTGTGCCTATCAGTGAAGGCCATACATATTGAACCAATGAGCGACTTAACCATCGAAGCATTTTTGGCTGCACTTAAACGTTTTTCCGCCAGAAGAGGTCCAATATATATATACCGATAATGGGTCCAATTTTATCGGCGCAAGAAGAATATTGGATGATGCCTACAAGTTGATAACGAAGATTAATCAGAATTATCTCATTTCAGGTTTTCTTAGTAGACACAATATTCGATGGCATTTCATACCGCCCTCTCCACCGCACATGGGTGGTTTGTGGGAATCCGCGGTTAAATCGGCCAAGACACATTTGTTGAAGTCCACTTAAGATGTAAATTTGACCTTTGAAGAAATGGCTACTCTCTTATGCCAAATTGAGAACATCCTGAGTTCGCGCCCACTTTTCGCAACGTTGCAAGATGAAAGTTACGAGATACTTACACCGGCTCACTTTTTAATCGGGAAGCGAGCCGAAGCTGTCGCTGAATCACAAATTGACTCTACATCGGACGCCTTGTTATCCAGGTGGCAGCGCATACAAAAGCGAACGCAGATATTTTGGAAAAAATATTCAACCGAATATTTAAATACATACAACAAAGGCACAAATGGAGAAAACCTAAAGAAAATATCAAAAAAGATCACGTCGTTCTGGTTAAAGATGAGAACTCACTGGCATGTAGATAGCCCATGGGCCGAGTGATCCAAACACATCTCGGAGATGACCAGATAGTGAGAGTAGTGACGCTTAAAACTGCTTATTCTACAATACAGCGTCCAGTAGCAAAATTGTGTATATTACCCACTCATTGTCGATGTATCGTCAACGGCGGGGAGTATGTTCGAGCTGATTGCTGATTGATATCGGAAAATATCCAAAACAAATTTTGTACAATAAATCTTAGGAATTGATTTCTTTATTAATCATGAATTCATTTCTTTACGAATTGTAAATATTGATTGTTTTCTTGAATTTTCTTAAATATTGATTGTTTTCTAGAATTTTCTTAAAAATATTTTGTTCGCATTTACATTGCACAAACAGTCCTAACAAATGTAGAAACTTATGTAGTAAAACGTTCAAAAACCAGATCTATGTAAGCATTACTTTTATCAATTTATAATAATTTTGATATTAAAGGAAAAATGGAAAACCTACAATTCATTATTTTTTTATATTTACCTAAAATTACTTGAATCTACTTAAAACTAGTAAACAAAAATATAACAAAGAAAACAAAAATGACAGGATAATTCCCTAATATTTCGTTAGTAGTGTTCCAGGCCCCCAGCACAACCAACATCAAAGTGCCGTCATTATGAAAACTGTAATTAACCCATCATAAGTTTACCCAAGGGCGGTCAGCCATCAGCAGAATAGGGGGAAGAACACAGAATGCTCTAGAATTGCAGGTGGCCGTAATTATCTCTGACTGGTGGAAGTGCGATCAAACCTCCACGTGGTGGCCGCTGGTAATTTTCCTCCAATACAGGAAAAGCTGAATGATCGGGCTAGTCCATTCAAAGTATAGTTAGCGCGAGGCCAATAACCTCGCCTGTAAAAAATTATTATTACGGAACCCAAAATCAGCCTCGGATACGGCAACGAAAACGGCTAAACGATTTAAGAATTTTCTCATGGAACGTAAGCTCACTGTATAGAGCTCAGCAGCAAGCCGATACCCTGTCTAAATATAAGGCTGACATAACAGCAATCCAGGAGATGCGGTGGACGGGGAATGGTGTCTTACAAAAATCAGAATATGACATATATTACAGCTTCATGCAAGACATCATGTGCTCGGGGTGGGGTTTCTAGTCACCGTTATCGGCTTTAAAGCAATAAATGAACGGCTATGCACCCTTCGCGTGTGGGGCAAATTTAAAAACATAAGCCTCATAAACGTTCACGCACCTACAGAGGATTCCCCAGATGATGATAAAGAAGAATTCTTTGAATCAGTCGAACGGGAACTCCATGCCTGCCTCCAGTATGATGTAAAAATCATTCTGGGGGATATTAATGCTAAAATAGGTAGGGAGCCAGTATTCAGGCAGTACATTGGCACCCATAGCTTACTAAAAAACACTGATGACAATGGACAACAATTCATAGATGGCAGCAAGCAATAATTTGGTCTTCGCGACTGCAAGGTTTGCGCGTAAAAATATCCACAAAGCCACCTGGGTGTCTCCTGATGTAGCCACTCGCAACCAGATAGATCATGTGTTGACAGACCGCCGCCACAACCCGAACTGACGGTACGAACTTACCGAGGTGCCAACGTTGACTCGGACCACTATCTTCTTCGTATGTTGCTCCGAGCGTGGGTTGCATCATCACGAAAGAATGCATCCGTGAATCAGAATCGAGTCAACACAGCTGCCCTTCGCAACGAAGAGACCAGACCAGGGCGATTGGACTCGCCCTAAATGCTGGGAGAGTAAGTCCTGGGGCTACGATGCCGGGCGTAGAAGAGAAATGGACACGCCTTAAAAATACTGTCATTAGTACTGCTGACTCCATCTTAGGCAGAAGTCGTAGAGATCGGAACGACTGGTTCGATGACGAATGTAAGCGAGCGACTGAACGTAAGAATGTTGCGTACCGAGCAATGCAACAATCTCATAGAACGCGGGCACGCGGAGATGAATATAAAGAGCTCAGAAGATATAGAAAAACAGTTCACCGGCGAAAGAAAGCAGCCTGGGAGAAGAATATCGTCCGTGAACTGGAACAGTACAGAGAGCAAGGACCGCACCAGGTGCGGAAGTTCTACCAAAGAGTCCGCGGTATGACGCAATATACACCGCGTTGCACATACTGCAAGGACAAAGAGGGTAATCTGATCGCCGATCTTAAAGGCATCTTAGAGCGATGGGAAAAGCACTTTCATGAGTTGCTAAATGGCCAGCTAACTGAGGAATTGGAGGCTCCACCAATGACAGAAGATCATACTATGCTGCCGCCACCAAGCATAGACGAAGTTAGCAGAGTGATAAATCGGCTCAAAAATAATAATGCCCCGGGATCTGATGGGATTCCAGCGGAACTGATTAAAATTATAGGCCCACATTACACCAAGCAATTCATGAAATAATAGTGCAAGTATGGGAAGAAGAAGCTACGCCAGAAGACTGGCGAAGAGGCATCCTGTGCCCCATACATAAGAAGGGAGATATCACAAAATGCAGCAATTATCGTGGTATAACGTTGTTGAGTACCGCGTATAAGATTCACAGTCAGCATCGAGCGCTCAACACGAGCACATCTCATTAAGATCCCGCATCAGATCGCTCAGCTACCTGCTACTGGCTACGGAAAAAAACCCTCACACCCAAAAGCGAGCATTTCGCTACCTGCGACTTTTTAACATATTTCACTAATTACTTTTTAATTTCAGGCACTTATTTATAATTAATAGTTATTTAATTTCAGATTAAGTTTTTTTAATTTTTCAGCCCTATAAAATGGGTAAGAAACAGACACGGAAGGAAAAGGTTAATGAGGTATTAACCTTAATTAGACAAGAAGTCTCCAACCATGCTGGTGAATTCCTCGCATCTCTGTACGAAAGGCTGGCAGCTTTGCGAAAACGCCACTTCCTCTAAAGGGGAAAATATGAGCCTAGGCGAGGAATCGGATACTGAAGCGTCCGATTCAATTATCAGCGAAGAGGAAAATGCAGAAGAAGACAATCGCAAAGAGCGGTCTTCTCCTGTAACCGTGCCAGTAAAGGCAAAAAGAAGGAGATTGTCTGAATCAAATTCCAGGCCATCATCACCATCAACATCATCTTCTCCTGCAGTAGTTACTGCTGAAGGAAGCAATCCGCCGAAAACAACCGCTGCAGGAAAAGCTGATAAAGCAAAAGAGGCACAAAATGTCACTAAGAAGACACCACCACCTGTCGCTCCAGCAACAAAAAAAAACCAGTCTACGGGACCAACAACAAAAACTTTTACCATGCCGCCAATAGTCTGCTTTAGACTAAACGTCGCTGAACTCTCAAAGTTCACGAGGAGTGCCAATATATGTTGCAGAATTCGCAACATCAATAGCAGTAAGTCGGTCGTCACGGCTATGAACAAAGATGGGCACCAGAAAATTCGGACTTTCCTATAATCGGGAAAGACTGAATTTAACACCTACACTGCTAAGGAGGACCGAAAAGAAATGTTGGTCCTAAAAGGCATACACCACTCCTTCGATACCGATGATGTCAAGGATGCATTAACGGCAGAGGGTATCCCTGTACTGGAGGTCAAACCCTTCAAATCTCAGAGGACCGACAGGAAATTTAACAATTTCATTGTCGAACTTGAGAAGAGCTGCGATAAGGCAGCAGTTTGCTCAAAACCCTCCTCATGAACCAGTTGGTGCATTGGGAAAAACTTAAACCAGCAGGCATTACACAGTGCAAAAACTGCGTTAAGTGCAAGCACGATCACTTACCTGGCCAATGCCCAAGAAATGTAGACAATAAGAAAGACGACAACGTCTTCTGCACGAATTGCCAAAAACCTGGACATCCTGCAAACTATCGAGGATGTCTTAAATATAAAGAGAAAATGGCGGAAAAAGTAAAAACCGCACAAAAGAAGATGGAGCAGCATAAATTCGCTACAGAAATCTGCTGCAAAAGCTATTGTGAAAGGAGTTAGCTTTGCTAGTATAGCTGCTATGGGGACTGCTAGCAAGCCAGCAACAATCAACAAACCACCACCAACCATCCAAGCAAGCAAAAAACCAGTAAGTAAGCAAGCTCCAAAACCATTTACTGGAAAATCTAACATTTTCGACGACATGGAAAGGCTATTTGGAGCAGACCTTTTCACAATCTTGCAGAAAGCAAGAGAAGTCGTGCCCGCTAATTATAGCAGTCTTGATGACAGGTCCAAAACAACCGTTTTGGGTAGACATATTTGTGAATTATGTTCACAATAAGCAGGATAAGTATATTCTCCTATAATGTGAACTCTATTTACTCGTTAGCTTGGCGTATCACACTAAAATTATTTATTAAAACTAATGAACCTGACATTCTTCTTTTACAGGAAACTAATCTCACAGGGAGAAACCAATTCAGTCCAGACGGATACAACATCCACAGGGTCGACAAAAGCAGTAATTGCTCTGGGACGGCGGTCCTTATCAGGAACACTATGGCGGGCGAAAAGTTGCAAATCAGTGGTTTGCGTAACATGGAAGCAACAGCTGTCAGCATCAAAGTCAACGAGGTTGAGACCTTGTTGGTAATATCAGTGTACAATCACTGTAATGCAATGAGGGAAAACATTCAACGGGAACTGCAAACTGTCTGCGGCATCTCCTCTGGGCACACTTACTGTGTGGTTGGAGGGGATTTTAACGCTAGGCACACCCGATGGCAAGATGAAGTAGGCAACAATCAAGGAAAGGCCATTGCAGATTGGCTGGATTCAAATCCTCAGCAGCATACCATGGCTGTTGTTTCTCAGCCACGAAAGACATATCCTCGGACACCTTCCATGCTGGATTTCTTCTTGGCAACGACTAATTTCGTCAACATTCTGCCGGAATTAAGAAATTATTCCTGTTTTGCACATGATAGTGATTCGGATCATTTGGCCATAGAGCTTCGAGTGAGGTTGAATCAGCGAATTGTACAAGTTGCCCCAACACCTGAACTACACATCAACTTTGCGAAAATAAACTGGAACCGGTTTAGATCAGAAGCTGGACTTCAAATTCCAGCGGCTTGTAGAAATCTGGAGAATAACGAAATTGATGATGCTATCAAAAATTTCGAGACTTCAGTGAACACAGCCATAGATCGGCAGAAAACTGTTCGCTCTAGCAGGGATCGCTTTCAACATCTACCTGAGAATATTCAGGCAATATATGCTCACAAGCAAAGGCTAAGAAAACGCCTTCAGAGGATCTTTAACAGGACTCTAAACACAGTTAATGACGAATATCAGTCTGTATTTTCGCAACTGCGTTGTACAGTAATCATGCTTCGTCAAGCTGTGCGAAGTTACCAGGAAGATGAACTGACCAAACGACTTCAGAACATCAAACCAGGCCCGGATGCTTTTAAAAAGCTGAATTCTGAGATCGGAAGACGTATTTCTATTCCAGAAAGTATAACGTTTGGAGAGCAAGTAGCATCCAGTTCTGTTGAAAAAGCCGAAGCTTTTGCCTGTCATTACGAAAGGAGCTTTACAGACCGACCACCAACTCATCTTCCAGAATTCATAGAGCAAGTTGAAAGTCTTGTGGAAGACACCACTTCCCCAAGAAATTTTGAAGTGCAATTCAGCGATGATAATCCCGCAAACGCACCCGTAGACGTGGATATGTTTACAGGGACAGCTGTTGTCAGTGATTTAATTATGAGTGGAAACTCTAAAAAATCATCGGGCACTGAAGGGATTTCAAATTTCCTGCTTAAAAAGCTACCGGGTATGGCAATTTTGATGTTAACCATCATATTCAACAATTGCCTTAACAATGGATACTTTCCAGACAACTGGAAGGTAGCCAAAGTAGTACCAGTACCGAAGAAAACCGACCGCTCCAGTGTAACTGGCTACCGCCCCATAGCTTTACTGTGTTGTATCAGTAAAGTATTGGAGTCTTTGATCCGTAAAAAGATCAATGCGTATTGCTCGGAAAGAAATCTAATTCCTTCCTTTCAGTTCGGCTTTCGAGAAAAGCACTCTACGCTGCACCCTCTGATGAAGCTTCACAGTGACGTCACTTTAGGACTGAATGTCAAAAGTAGTACAGTAGCCTGTTTGTTAGACATCGAAAAAGCTTTCGATAGCGTCTGGACAAACGGGCTTCCGTACAAACTTATTCGATTTGGTTTCCCCAATTATATTGTGAAAATAATTAAAAATTTTCTTTTTAACAGGGTCTTTTTTGTACAGGTGTATGGCAGCCTATCGACAAGGAAAAGGATTAAAGCCAGAGTTCCCCAAGGCTCCAGACTTGGACCAGTCCTATTTAGCATCTTCACGGCGGACCAACCCAACAATACAGCTAGAACAAGGACCATGCTTTTCGCGGATGACTCCATCACGTATGCCGTTTCTCGCTCTCCTGAGATAGCTGCCCGAAGAGTGGAGGAACACCTCCGAAATCTTTGGGAGTACTATCTGAAGTGGGGATTTAAGATCAACGCCAACAAATCGGAACTCATCTGCTTCCGAGTACCAGCAACCAAAACAAGGATAAGAAAAATCGCAAGTCGGTGCAGAGCCTTAAAAATTACCCTTCCGGATAACACGACAATAAACACCAAGTCAGAGACTAAGTACCTGGAAATCAACTTTACTGAGAGGCTCAAGTTTAACTCTCACATCGATAAAACAATGAAAAAAGCGAACTACGCTCTTCATTTGGTGCACCCGCTACTAAGAAGACGAAACGGACTGTCCAACAACACCAAGCTGCTCATCTACAAGCAGCTCATCAGGCCAGTGATAACATATGGCTATCCCATATGGTTCACCGTCTCACCAACAACGATGAAGAAGATCTCCCTATTTGAAAGGAAGGTACTAAAGATCTGTACAGGACTCTAAAGGGTGCCAAACAGCTATAAAATTGTGTCGACTGCAAGACTTTACGAAGCAGCAGGTCTGCTGCCAATAACCGACCACTTGTTCCAAATGGCGAGGAAATTCGTCGACGGATTGGAAACTCATCCATGTCCTGAGATGCAAGGACTGAGAAGCGAAGAAATCGAGCCAAGTCACCGGTACATACACATCAGAGGATTCACAGATGCTAGATTCGACGACATCTTTAATAATCAAGACGTCTCCTTCTACGAGAAGGCCAGCAATCAACATTACAGAGGCTGAAGATCGCCCTGATACCCCGTCTTATATTTTTTTCATTTTTATTTTATTTTAAAATTTATTGTTTAAAATTAAATCCCTGTAAATATAAACATGTAGTAGATTAAGTAGTCAAAATTATTGTTTAGTAATAAGCAATACAAAAAAAAGACAATGTAAATACGTCGGGCCCCTATTGTTGAGCCGACACTTATTAACAATAGTTATAAGTTTAGTTTTAAGTCAAAATTGTATATTACTGAAATGTTTAAAAAAAATATCTTAATCTTAATCCGCGTATAAGATTTTCTCCTTTATCCTTCAAAACAGGATAGCCCCATACGCTAAATTCATCCTTGGTATATACCAGTGTGGCTTCATCCCAGGCAAATCAACAACTGATCAAATTTACATCCTAAGGTAGGTGAAGAAAAAATGACTAGAGTTTCAAAACTCACTATACCATCTTTTTATAGACTTTAAAGCCGCCTATGATAGCATAGCCAGAGTAGAACTTTATAAAGCCATGAGAGATTTCGGCATCCCAAATAAACTGACACGACTATGTAGGTTGACCATGACCAATGTTCGCATTTTGAATAGCTAATCTTAATCTTCCACGTTTCGCAATATGCCCGAAATTCATCGAATTAACTTTGCAAATATCTTTGAATATCCTCGACTATAGAGCCGTGTATAGTATAATGTCGTCAGTATAAGCGAGGGACGGATCCGCATCTTTCAGCGCTTCGAAAATAAATATATTAAACAGAACTGGCGCCTTTACTGCGCCTAGAATACCATTAGAGTCGTCATTGAAAACTATAGCTTTTTTATTATCTGTTACAACAACATTTCTTTCCGTATATCATTGATATAATCATTTTTACTAACTGATGTAGAAACCCATATCATATTATTTTACTAGCTAAATACCTGGGCAACGCCCAATAGAATGATATCTATCTTTAAGGTAAAATTGCAATTTTTTTTTAACAAAATAAGTATTTTAAATTATACAGGGTGTATCCGTTAAGGTGGCACCCATCACCAAGACGACTACGAAGCGGAACAATTTTGGAAAGTCCGAGAACAGTTAGTCTCAACACATATTTAAATAATTTATACGAGGAAGTGCGAGAAAACAAAAATTTACAAATTCTTCAGTGTGACTCGATAAACCTAGAATTAAATAAGACATGAAAACAAAGACTAAGTGTCATTAAAAAAATTTCAAAAAAGCACTGAAGAGTTCAAAAGAGAATTAAAAAATTTGCAAAGTTTCTCGCACTCTCTCCATTTAGAGAACATAGAAAGTATTCAGGGAGATATCTGTGAAGTTTCAGGCAGTGTCAGCGATTTAGACAAAAGTAGGGAACTTTTTAATTGGCTAGATATTTCAATTCCTGAATCTGAACAGGAATTATTAATTAAATTTTCAAACAACAAAAAAAATAAAGAAATTTTTAAAACATCCGTCGATTATTGTAAAATTGCCAAGCTTACGGCTCAGTTAGTCCCCATATTCTCGGGCGGACAAAGTCCTCTAGTAAGTACTGAACTACAGACCTTTTTAGGGTGCTGTAAGAAAGTATTAGAATGTTTGTCAGAAGAAGAACACCATGCGTTTGTTCAAATATTTGCAACAAGACTGCGGGGTGAGGCTTACCTGTTAGTCCCCATATTCTCGGGCGGACAAAGTCCTCTAGTAAGTACTGAACTACAGACCTTTTTAGGGTGCTGTAAGAAAGTATTAGAATGTTTGTCAGAAGAAGAACACCATGCGTTTGTTCAAATATTTGCAACAAGACTGCGGGGTGAGGCTTACCTGTTAGTAGCGTCGAACCCAATAACTTCTTTTGAGGAAGCCGAAAAACTTCTCAATCGGAATTATTTACCTAGGGAAACCTATCAAGAATTGGTGAATAAACTAATAACCATTAGACAACACCCTTTTGAAACTCTCATCGCTTTTACCGCAAGGATAAAGCAGATGCTGATGCTGTGCAAAGAAGCGGCAGACCTAAAGTATGGTAGTGCGGCAGCTCCAGCTGTGAAATCACAGCTTGAGGACTTTGCCAAGAATGCACTTAAAAGCGGTGTCACAAATCTTATCTTTGTCAATATTTACTAACCATAGGGGAAGAGACGTTAGACACACTAATACAAAAGACGTTAGAAATGGAAAGACTTCAACAATCAGTTTTTCACACACAACAAAACTCCAATTTGCCTATATATCCTACATTCCAACTTACTAGAAATTGTTCAGATACTAATAGTTTTCTGATTCCTGGACCCATGTTTAAAAAAAACAGTTTTACATAATCACATCATCACATGAACCCACAAGCAGTTCCATTTAGCCCGAATAACACCAAGGTCCCACAGTCGCAAAGTCAAAAGGTTCGTTTTAGCAACTCCAAAGTTTCCCAACCAATTACTGCCAGCATAATTTGTAGTTTTTGTCATAATAAAAGGGCATACCTATGTTTTATGTTTATTGTTTTACAAGAAAAAATACTCCTTTCTGTAATAATTGCAAAATGAACAATCATGATATTCGTGATTGTCGCTGTTTAAAACAACACATTAATGATTCAGATACAGGCAGAGGAATCCACACAAATAAAGCAAATCAGAACAGACCCAATTCTGGTACAGCGCGAGTTTTTAACATGCGCAGAAAATGTGATTTTTGTGATCGCCGTGGTCATACACATTCGGAATGTCAGCTAAAAACCCGGTGGGAACAGAAAAATCAGGGAAACGATTCGCGGTCGAGCCGAAGTTCCCCGACTCGACAACATTAAACAAAAATCTAAATTTAGGGAATTCTCAGCAACCACAAACTAAAGTCCCTACAGTTAATCTTCCATTAGATATAGGCCTAAACGGCAATGTAAAACTAGTAGTGGACACCGGTGCTGAGGTAAGCATTATCACCGAAAAAGTATTATCACCAGAAACACAAATAAATAGAAAAAATACATGTACAATACAAACACCTTTCGGAACTGGAAATACTTTAGGGAGTTGCCAGGGTAAGTTCAATTTGAAAACTCAAATACCCTGCAATTTTCAAGTATTACGCAATATACCTGGGCTATCTGAAGACGGATTATTAGGAAATGATTTCCTGTCACAAAATTGTAACGTAAAGGGAACTGAGCAACTACTAAAGTTTCCTCGCACGGAAACTAACTCTGAAGAGTTCAGCGTCCCTCTGAATTACAATGACAGAAATCCATGTCGCAAAAGGGCAGTCGAAGTGGGACCAACTACATACAAAGCGAGACCCGAAGAGGTTGCAAAAACCGCTTGTAGCGTCTCCAAGGCTTTTTCTACACAAGAAGCTGGCTGCATAACCTCAACGATGCATACAGATAATGAAGTACCCAAGATAGATATTAATATCACCCAGAATAAGGTCAGGTCAGTAGAAATTGATAACTCTGAAGAGTTCAACATTCCTATGAACTACACTGACAGGAATCTATGTCGCAAAAGGGCAGTCGAAGTGGGACCAACTACATACAAAGCGAGACCCGAAGAGGTTACAAAACCGCTTGTAGCATCTCCAAGGCTTCTTCTACACAAGAAGCTGGCTGCATAACCTCAACAATGCATATAGATAACAAAGTTCCAAAAACAGCACCTAGTAGCACCCATGATCAATGTAGGTCAGTGGAAATAGTGCTAAATAAACACATCAGCACACCTGCACGATCACAAACGGTCATCTCCGTTCCAATAGATTTAGAGGAAGAAATGCTCTGCCTATCACAAGAAATTGGCAATGGAGTCTTCCTGTCTAACAGCATATTGCCACCAGGCCAAAGAGCTTTAATAGGTGCAATAAATGTGACCACAAAGCCTGTAAAAGTCACTAATTTAACTTTACAACTGATCCCGGTAAAAGACTACATACTAGTACCCATGAAAACCGAGGACGATTAAAGTAAAGCAAGCGAGAAGAAAAATTCTCATGACGATTCTGACAAAAGAGAGAGCAAAACTCAAATTGCCTCAATTCAGCACATTAGATATATGTTCCCAGAGTTAGATCCTCTGGACGATCCACTTAAAATATCGCGCTCTAAACAGCTCGAACAAGAATTGAAAATAGACAACAATCTAAGCCCTGAGGAAAAAGAGGCAATAGTAGATCTTTGCAATAAGTATAGTGATATATTCCACTTAACCGGTGACGAACTAACATACACCACGGCCATAACGCATGAAATACCGCTGGTGATAGATCAACCGCCTATAAATCAAAAAATGTATAGACTTCCCGAGATACAGAAACAAGTTATCAATGATCAACTAAGGGAAATGCTTGAAAATGACATAGTCCAACCTAGTAAAAGCCCGTGGAACTCACCCCTTCTCGTAGTTCCCAAAAAGGCGGGCCCAGATGGTGAAAGAAGGTGGAGAGTTGTGGTCGATTTTCGTAAGCTCAACGAAAAAACAATCGGCGATGCTTATCCCCTACCTCGAATAGAGGATATACTAGACCAGCTCGGTCATTCCCGTTACTTTTGTACGCTAGATCTTGCCAGTGGCTATCACCAAGTTTTAATGGATGTTAAATATCGGGCCAAAACAGCTTTTAGCACTAATTACGGATATTATGAGTTCACACGCATGCCGTTTGGATTAAAAGGAGCTCCAGCTACCTTTCAAAGGCTGATGAACTATGTTCTTACTGGTCTACAAGGACTTGAATGTTTAGTATATCTGGATGATATAGTCATCTACGGCAAAAATCTTAACGATCACAATGCCAAACTAAAAAAGGTTTTCGACAGACTAAGAGAACATAATCTCAAATTGCAGCCGGAAAAGTGAAAGTTCCTGCAAAAGGAAGTCGTTTATTTGGGACATATATGCACAGAAAAAGGAGCACTCCCAGACCCCAGCAAGACAGCTTGCGTTCAAAACTTTCCTGTTCCACGAACAATAAGACAAGTACAGTCTTTTTTGGGCCTTGCTAATTACTACCGTAAATTTATCCCACAGTTTTCTAAAATAGTACGAAAACTGACCAATCTCCTCCGCAAAGACGTAAAGTTTACATGGACAGAAAAATGTCAAAACGCATTCCATCAAATCAAACAACGTTTAGTCTCACCTCCTCTTCTGATTTATCCCGATTTTACCCAACCTTTTAACCTCACCACTGACGCAAGCGGCGAAGCAATCGGAGCTGTACTTTCACAAGGAGACGTTGGCTAAGACCAACCCATTGCTTACGCTAGTCGTACTCTGAATAAAGCCGAACGCAATTACTCAACAATAGAAAAGTAGTTGTTAGCCATTGTATGGGCTACCAAAAATTTTCGATGTTACCTGCAAGGGCGACAATTTACGGTCTACACTGATCACAAGCAGTTAAAAGGAATTTTTAATGTCAAAGACGCTACAACTCGACTCGTACGTTTCCACCACAAGTTGTATGAATTTGATTACAGAATTGAGTAAAAGCCAGACAAATTCAATACCAATGCCGACGCTCTCAGTCGAATTCCACAGGAGAGTGTACAAAAGGACACACCCACGGCAACATCCACAATCAAGTCACTCGAAGACAAACAATTCGAGAATGAGTCTAAAGACGTTTTTTAATGTAATGTTGTTACAAGATTACAAGCCCAGAATCCCAAATTAGCAAGTGAGGAAAAACTATCAGAAAAAGGATACGAAAAGGAAATAATTAAAGAACTCCCAGACAGTTTAGAAAATCAATCACAAACTGAAATACAAATAAATAGTGAAACCAATATAGAGGAAATCACTAAACCCGAGGACATTAAAACAATATTAAAAAATTATCATGACTCCCCTTTCGGTGGTCATCAGGGAGTGATAAAAACATACAAAAGAATTCGTAAAAAGTATTGGTGGCGACACATGCTCAAAGATATAAAGAAATATATTAAACGGTGTAAAAAATGCCAAACCTTAAAGGCGACACCTTCTTTCCGAATGCCAATGGTCATCACAGATATCGCCGAAAAACCTTTTGATAAAGTATATCTAGATATCGTAGGACCTTTGGAGCAATCTTTTTCCGAAATCCTGTGCATATTAACTATCCAGGATAATCTAACAAAATTCTTTGATTGCTATGCCATACCAAATGCAGAGGCTCAAACAGTAGCTCAAGTAGTCTTCGACCAAATAATTACACGGTACGGTATTCCCAAGAAGATAGTAACAGACCAGGGGACAAATTTCCTTAGTGACCTTTTTAAAGGGCTGTGTAAGTTGTTAAAAATAAAGAAATTGCAAACATCAGCGTACCACCCACAGTCAAATGGAGCTTTGGAACGAGCCCTTCGGCCACTGGTAGAATACATACGTACTATAGTCGACGAAAATCCTAAATCCTGGGATCAATATCTAAGAACGGCCGCATTTGTATACAATAATAGTGTTCATGACAGCACCAAATTAACACCAATGGATTGCCTTTATGGTTTCTCACCTGAGATACCATCTAACTTAAAACGAGAACCTGAACCTCTTTATAACGACGAGAGTTATTACCACATGTTGAGGTATTAACTTCAAAAAACATATTCAGTAGCGAAACGTAATTTACTAGCCAGCAAATATAGGTCAAAAGGTTATTATGATAAAATGGTAAGACCACATACTTTTCATGTAGGAGATAAGGTGCTCATTAAAAGCGAAAATCGTAAGGGCAAATTAGCACCTATTTGGAGGGGACCTTATTCTGTTACGGCAGTTAAAGGACCCATTAACACAACTATCAAGTTAGGTAGAAAACAAATAGTGGTACATAACAACCGTTTAAAGCCTTACTATGAATAACATAATCCCACTACAATGTTCGTAACATTAAACTTAGGTTACTTTTTTTTTTTTAACTGCATTTGGCTTTATTCTTGAATCTTTCCTATCTTGGGAAACTCACAATTTGTTTTCAAATCTTTCAAGCTAGATAAATTTTAAGTCTTAACCTATGTTAATTCTTAATATTAATATGCACTATTTGGTTTGTTGTTCATATGGATTGGTTAGCTAGATATAAGGGATCTTTTCTTTTAAGGCGCCGATATCTAGGCCTCCATAATATTTCCCGAGCTAATGTGTTGGGATGTTGTTCTAACTTAGTTTGGTATTTTCTGTTGAACTGCTGTATTGTATTTGCCACTGTTTCGATGTTGAGTTCGCGGTGTATGTTTGTGTTACGTATGTACCAAGGTGCGTTTACCATCCTCGGTAGTATTTTTGATTGCACACGTTGCAATTTTATTATATTTGAGGCACAGGCTGAGCCCCACAATTGTATTCCGTAAGTCCAGATTGATTTTAGTACCATTTTATACAACAAGACTTTACAGTCTAGAGTTAATTTAGAATGTTTTCCGATTAGCCAATTTATTTTATCACTCTTGATGTTGATTTGTTGTCGTTTTGTTTCGATATGCTTCTTCCATGACAGTCTTCTGTCTAGATGTAGACCTAGGTATTTAATGGATTCGCATTGGGGTAAATTGATGTTGTTTAACTTCACTGGAGGGCAGAGGTTTGTTTACGGAGAGTGAATGTAATGTGTGCTGATTTCTGCTCGTTTGCTTTTATTCTCCATTTTGAAAGCCACTTAGCTATTTCTTCTAAGTGTTCTTGCAGGACTCTTGATGCTATTTGGGGGTTTTCATGTGTCGCTAATAATGCTGTATCATCAGCAAATGTTGAAACTATTACATAATTTGAAGTAGGAAGGTCCGCTGTGTAAATTAGATATAACACTGGACCCAGTACACTGCCTTGTGGAACCCCTGCGTGTATTTCATTTAAATTAGAAGATGCACTATTATATTTCACCAAGAATTTCTGGTTTAACAGGTAATTTTTAATGATCGCATGATACTTTGATGGTAGCTGAGCCTTAATTTTATGTATAAGGCCTTCGTGCCATACTTTATCGAAAGCTTGGGCAATGTCTAAAAATGCGGAGCAGTACTTTTTTTGTTCAAATGAGTTTCTGATTTCTGCTACGATCATATGCACTTGTTCTATGGTTCCATGATCTTCTCTAAATCCAAACTGGTGATCCGGTATAATACTTTGCTCTTGCAGAAATGGTTTGAGCTTTTTAGGAAGCATTTTTTCAAAGAGTTTTGACAGAGTTGGCAGTAAACTGATTGGACGATACGAGTCTACTTTTGTTTCATCTTTACCTGGTTTATTGATCATTATGATCTGTGAAATTTTCCAAGTTTCAGGAAAATACCCAGTTTTTATTACATCATTAAAAATGTATGTTATTAATTTGATACATATATCTGGAAGTTCTATAAGCATTTTACCACTAATCTGCCTTTTTGAGGTTTATATGTTCGCTGATCATTATTTTTACTTCACGCCATTTATATTTAATAGGTTGAAATTCTGAAGATAAATGTTGGGCGAATGCGTTTGCTTTTTCTGCATCGCTTCTTGCCCAGGTTCCATCGGGAAGGCGAATCGGAGGACATGATTGCGTAGGCCGTTTCAGGTTTTTTGTGGCTTTCCACAGTGAGTAATCTGTTGCTTCTGATGCTGTAAGTTTGCTTAGATAATATTGAATCCCCTCATTATGTTCCTTTGTTAGTGCTGCTTTCAGGTTTTTGATAGCTTTATTTAATTTTGATTTAAGTCCAGGTGATCTATGTAACTGCCATTGCCTGCGCAATATGCGTTTGGTCTTTAAGAGCTGTTGAATATTCTGTGACGCTTGGTGCATTTTCACTTTAGTAGAGCTCTTGCATGTAGCATCCTTTGCTGCTTGCTCTAATGTCTTCGTTAGGTGTTGTACTGCTTCATCAATCTCAGATTTCGATTTAAGTGGGATACTTAATGAGCACTCTCTTGTCACTGCAGGTTTGAATTGTGACCAATTAGTGTGTCGGTTCGTTAAAAAAATATTTGATTCTGAATTTAAAACTTGTGTGCTTAATGTTATTAAGACCGGGGAGTGGTCAGATGATAGTTCGTAGCATGTGTCGGCCGTAACAAAAGTTCTAGCAATGCTCTTCGTTGCACAGAAGTCGAGTAAATCGAGAATTTTTCGTCTATCGGTTGGCCAATATGTTGGTCTGCCTCCAGAAACGTGATCTAGTTTTCCTACCTGCATACATTCCCACAGCTGCTTGCCTTTTGGTGATGTTAATCGGGAGCCCCATTGGATGTGTTTGGAGTTGAAATCTCCTCCTGCAAGGAATTTATTTCCCAAGGTTTTAAAATAATTTGCAAATTGTTGCTTTTTAATTGAATGTTTCGGTGGACAGTAAGCTGCGGATATGGTGCATGTACCGGACCATTCTTCTAAGCAGATGCTAGTTGCCTGTATATGTTCCTCGCGATAATTGTCCAATTCATGGTGTCTTATTCTATCTCTAATAATAATTGCTGATCCCCCACGAGGTTTCCCGTTAGGATGCTGGGTATCGTAAATTTTATAACCATTAAATTTTACAGAGCTCATTTGTGTAAAATGTGTCTCAGAGACCATCATGATGTCAATGTTGTGTTCATTGAGAAAATTCTGTACTTCTAATTTATGTTGCGCTAGCCCATTGGCATTCCATAAGGCTAATTTAAGTTCAATCATCTTATATTTTGATTGTTCGTTAACAGTTGCATCAGGGTAGTCATATTTTGCAGCATGAGTCCCATATTTGTTTCCATAATTTGCATAAATTTATTCATTGTTTCGTTGAGGGTATTTATCATTTTGTAGATTCCCTGATCATCATTCTGAGTCTTATTTGCTTTATTTCGCACGATACCCGCGAACACCTCTGAGTATAATGTTTCTGTGTTAATGGTTGCAGAAAATTTCTCATTGTTTGAGCGTTTATGTATTTGATTGATAGCTCGTTGCTCAATTCGTTGCCTTGGGGTCATTTTTTTCCTTAACTCCTTATACACTAGGCATCCTCTGTAATTTGCGGTATGGTTTTCCCCACAATTACTGCATTTCTTTACTTCTTAGGTTACTAATTTTATTTTCATCTCCCAATATTCCGAACTTCGTGAAATCTCACCTTCAATCACCGACACTGTCTAAAACTGCCTCAATACGTTTAGTAGGGTAAACATTATAAAATAATGTAAGTTTTAATATAGCAATTTATGTCAAAATGTTGCTTGATTAGTAAAAAATAATCTCAAATAATCAAGTAAAAACAACAACAATTTTTCTATTAATAAAAATAAATGTTAATAGGTACATATTATTAAATATTCTTATAAACAAAACCAAAAAATATACATATTGTTACTATTTAAGTTTTTAAAAAACATAAAAATTACAAAATTACTAGATTTTATAAACAAAACTGAATTAAACCAAAATTACTCAAAAGTACCCAAAGAGGATAACAATATCGCCTGTAATAAAATTAAAACAAAAAGGACAGAAGACATATATTTAACATATATCGTAAAAAACAAACAAAAACAAAAATAAGCATTACTAGATGCGTTTAAATTAACAAAAAAGTCAGTAAAAAAAAACTGATTCAAATTTAAATACCTGTCTCCATAAAAAAAAGTTACAAACTAGCGGTACCTAAAGAGGACACCAATACCGCCTACATTAATTAAATAGATAAAAACAAAGACAGAAGACATATATCTTGCATATATCGTTTAAATAAGCTAAACAAAAAAAAACAATTTTTTTCTAATATTTAAAAAAAAATATATTTATATATAAATATATTGTATGAATTTAAAATACAAAAAAAAAATATACATATATCATTTAGTTGAGTATCATTAGTATAAGAATTATAAAAAAAAAAGAATTTTTGTATTTAAACACACAATAACTTATTTGCTAAAAAATTAATAATCTAAAACCTTGAGAATTATTCCTCTTCCAAGAATAATCCTCTTATCTAAAGAAGGGAGGAATTGTTACATAAAAATCTCCCTAAATTATCAAATACAAAGAATAATCAAATAATGAAATTCACACGCATCATTTATATTTTTACAAACATAAGCATAATATTCTTATCTAAAGAAGGGAGGAATTGTTATCTAGAAACCTCCCGTATACAATATACTGAGGCATACACACAAGTGTATAGTCACACAACAAAGATGCATCCCCACGCATCGCATCTAAGTTAACACAAATATCGGTCGTTGCCCTTTACACAATCCCACACTGCGTTTCCACACAATACCTTTTACCGATGACACTGCACAATATTTCACCTGCCCAGACACCCAATTTCCCGTGTTGCAATATTGTTTTGCTGTAGACTGTAGAGTAAGCATAATTTGCAGAAGTAATATTCTTGCTTTAATAATTCTTAGAATAAGAATTATTAAAACTAAAACAATAGCATAAGCATAATTTGTAATTCCTAGAATAAGTATTATTGAAAGCAAATTTGTTAAATTATAAATATACGCAATAAATAAATTATCAGTAGTTCTGATTCGACCTCTAACTGCACGTGTTGTATTTTTTTTGGAGCTGCGCGACTTAAATACCTTAACTGGCGCCCGAGCAAACAAAAGTCTTTAAACCCGAAAAATTAAAAAGTAAAAGTCGTGTATAGTGCTAAGTGTTCCCTACTTTTAAAATTGATAAATTGATATCATAAAAAAGTGTGAAAGTGGTAAAAACACCCGTAATACAAACACCCTGCCTATTAAAAAAGTGAAGTGGTTATTATATACCCTTGCTATATTAACAGTGTGAAGTGGCAATACAGGCCCTACTAAAGGCGAAAGGTGACCTTGTTACAACACTTTTGGAAAGCCCAGGAAAAAATTTTTTTACCAGTGTCCAGAGGCCTAAGACCAACTCATCAAAGAATCATCATAGAACCAAAGAAAACCAGCAGATAACCATCGGAGAACCACCCGAAAATCATCAGAGAGCCATCGAAGAAACATCAGAGGACCATTACAGGATCATCAGAGATAACCAGATAACCGGATCCAACGTGACACACCCCGTTCCCAAGTAAGCAACGCTAAAAAGGACAAAACGGACTGCCCAAAAGGATTTAAACAAGATGCTGTTGGCTGTATGTTTGCTGTAAGCGATTATTTTTATTTTATATATTAATCTTACCTATTAGTTTAGCCACAAGAATTTAAAAAAAATTTCACCTTCTTTTTCAAAATAAAAATATATAAACCTTGATATTTAAATACACCAAATATATATACTAAATACTATATAGATTGAAAAGAGTAAGAATTATTATACAAGTATAAAAGAAGCAACAAACCAAGTTTATAAACCTTGATATTAAAATATATACAATCATTATTTCAAAATAATATATTTTTTAAAGTGAAAAAAGTTAGAGTTATTACACAAGTAACAAACCAAGTTATTAATTTGAAAAAATGGAACAAGTGAAAGATTTAATAACCCAGCTAACTGGGGCTGTAAATGCTCAAATGGAGCAAATCAAGCTAATTAATACCCGTTTGCAACAACTCGAATGCAGAGTCAGCCCTCCTCAAAATACTTCCCAAACCCCTCCTGCAACCCTAGCTCTTCCAAAAAGTGAGCAAGACCTTATAGATATTAGGAAACTCCCCGACTGCGTTAGAGACTTGCAAATTTTTGACGGAAATCCAGTTCACTATATTTCATGGATCCACAGCGTTGAATCCATATTAAAAGACTACGAGATAGTCAAACTTAAGCCCATTTACAGGGCAATCATACAACATATAAGACAGAAAATTAGAGGCCCAGCCGATACTGCCCTTATTTCGTACAATATTTTTGACGACGATTGGTCAAAAATTAAAAAATGTTTATCCCTGCATTACGCAGATAAACGTGACGTTCGTACCCTTGAACACGAGCTCAATTCAATGAATCAAGGAAGACAAAGTATAGACGAGTTCTATGCAAGAGTCAATCATCAACTTTCCTTGTTAATAAATAAATTAAAAACCGAAGACTACTCTCAAGAGACTATTTGTGCTCTAACAGAAAACTATAGGAACAGGGCTTTAGATATATTTATCAGAGGTCTAAATGGTGATGTTTCAAGGATGCTTGTCATCCAGAAACCCAAGACTTTACCAGAGGCATACACCTCATGCCTCGAGTTTCAGAATCTTAATTTCAGAAGCCTTCCGATCTACAACAGAGGCATAAACAGTACTATATCCGCACCCATAAATCAAATGTTCCCCAATAAATCACAGTATAGGCCAAGAATGCCACCTAGACAAATAACTCCAATCGAAAAAAATATGATTTATAATACACCTCGATATGCGGAATACTACCCCAACCAATATAATAATCCACCCCCAAGACCAACACAACAAAAACCCCCACAACCTATGGAAATCGATCAGTCTATTCAAACACATCGTGTAAATTACATAAATAGACCTACAAACAACCCTCTCCCCAGAAGATCGAATGAGTCATCAAACTTGCCCCGAAAGCAGCAACGGCTTTTTGCTACAAACACTGTTGAAAATTCAGATCTTAAGCAGATAGATCCGGATGATAACACATATCAAACAGATGAAGAGTTCGACTACGAGGAAATCGTAGACGAAACTCCTGAAATAAATTTTATGACGGAAGCCTCTCTAGCGTACCCTACCTAGAGTATGTTACCAGAGATGGTAAAACGTTAAAATTCCTAATCGACACAGGAGCTAACAAAAACTTTGTGTCAAGTAGAATTGCAACAAATTCCAAACCTATTAAAACACCGTTTAAAATACAATCAGCTGCGGGACAGCTTGAGATCACCCACAAAATAAGTGGTCCCTTTTTCAGAAGCCTAGGTAATAACAGTATACTAGATTTCTTCGTTCTCCCTGGCTTAAAATCATTTGACGGAATAATAGGAGACGATACTTTGAGGAATTTGGAGGCTGTAATTGATAGGAAAAACAGTATCTTGCACATAAGTCCTAACATAAAAATAAAACTAAAGGCAAAATATTCCAAACAAGTCAACAGCGTACAAACAAACACTGACATTGAAAATGAAATTCAGAACATCCTGAAAAAACATGACAAACTTTTCGGTACCATTGCTGATTGTGGAGCAATCGATACAAGTGTCCGTGCAGAAATAAAAACTACAACGTCTGAACCGGTCTACACAAAGTCGTACCCCTATCCAGCTAATTTGAGGTCAGAAGTAGAAAATCAAATTGAGAAAATGCTTGCAGATGGTATTATTAGACCATCCAAAAGCCCGTACAACTCTCCTCTCTGGATTGTCCCGAAGAAGGCTAATTCAGCAGGAGAAAAACAATACAGGCTAGTTATAGATTTTAAGCGTCTTAACGCAATTACTATCCCAGACGCATACCCTATCCCGGACATTACGAACACCCTAGCAAGTCTTGGAGAATGCAAATTCTTCACAACTCTTGACCTAACTTCTGGTTTTCATCAAATAAAAATGAAAACTAGTGACATTCCAAAAACTGCATTTTCCACGGCAAATGGAAAATACGAGTTTACTCGACTCCCGTTTGGTTTAAAAAATGCTCCTGCAATTTTTCAGCGTATGATCAATGATGTGTTGAAACCACTTATCGGGAAGATGTGCTACGTCTATATAGACGATATAATCGTCTTCGGAAAGAACCGGGACGAGCATAATAGAAATCTTGACGAGGTTTTTTCATTTCTGGGAAAAGCCAACTTAAGAGTAAATTTGGAAAAATCTAAATTTTTGAGATCCGAAGTGGATTTCTTAGGGTACATAATTACTCAGGAAGGAATACGTGCAGACCCGAAAAAAATTGCTGCAATCCAAAAAATTCCAGCACCACAAAATCTTAAAGACCTAAAGAGCTTTCTTGGTCTAGCATCGTACTATCGAAAGTTTATTAAAGACTTTGCAAAAATAGCTAAGCCTTTGACAAACCTAACTAGGGGATTGAATGCTCAAATAAAGGCAAATCAATCAAGAAAAAAGGAAGTACACCTTGACGATCAAGCTTTGAAAGCATTTACAAATCTTAAGGAAATGCTCGTGTCCTCAGACATTTTAATTTTCCCAAACTTTGAAATGCCATTCATTCTAACAACGGATGCCTCTAATTTTGCAATTGGAGCCGTTCTATCCCAAGGAGAAATGGGCAAGGATAGACCTATCACATTTATATCCAGGTCACTAACCAAAGTTGAAGAAAACTATTCAGTAATCGAGAAGGAATTACTAGCAATCGTTTGGTCACTCGATAAGCTTAGGACGTACCTTTATGGAGCCAAGTGCATAAAAATCTTAACAGATCATCAGCCTTTAACATTTGCCTTGAGTAACCGCAATAATAATGCAAAACTCAAAAGGTGGAAGGCAAAAATTGAAGAGTTTAATTATTCCCTTATATATAAACCAGGTAGAACAAATGTTGTAGCGGATGCCCTCTCAAGACTTCCAACGGAATTAAACGTTCTAACTTCTTCTGGAACACAACACAGTGCAGAAGAAGATAGCACTGACCTCATACCACACTGCGAGGCACCGATTAACGTCTTTAGAAACCAGTTAATTTTTTCTGAAGGAAACGATATGATTTGCTATGAACAACCACATCCTAAATTCCACAGGCATTATATAAGATTACAATCTTTCGATAAAGTCAACCTAGCTCAAATTTTAAAAGAAAAACTAAATCCAAGTATACTGAATGGAATTAAAATACCAGAACACATTATTCCATTGTTAGGAGAAGTATATAGAGAGTTTTTTTCTCACTTCAAAATTAGAATCACGCAAAGAGTAGTTACGGATATCGCAAATGAGGAAAATAAACTGAAAATAATTCAAGACGAGCACAAACGCGCACACCGGAATCATAAGGAAAACAGGGAACAAATTTTAGAAAAATACTATTTCCCTCAAATGAACAAACTAATAAAAAAGTATACCGACTCTTGTGATGTTTGTTGTTCTAACAAATATGACAGACATCCACCAAAACCTGAATTGCAACCAACTCCAATTCCATCATATCCAACCGAGATATTACATATGGACATCATCGAAATTAAAAGAGAAAAATTCATAACATGTGTGGACAAATTTTCAAAATTCACAAAATTTTTTCACATTAAAAATAAATCAGTTTTACACGTTAGAAACAGAATAATAAAATTATTGCATTTCTTTACTGTCCCAAAGATACTGGTAACTGACAATGAAAGTAGTTTTATAAGCCCAATCATCCTTAATTATATAGAAGGTCTCGGAGTAACTCTCTACCTAGCCCCCCCGCAAAAAAGTGAGGTCAATGGAGCTGTGGAAAGAGTACACTCAACTATTATTGAAATAATAAGATGTCTTCAAAGAGAATTCCCAGACTATTCGATAAAAGAAATAATTAATATAGCAGTAGACAGATATAACAATACAATCCACTCGGTAACAAAAAAGAAACCTGCCGATATCTTCTTTGGAAGAAGTCAGAGAATAAATTATCAGAATTTAACAGATTTTAAAAACATAATTAACACTGATTTAAGATACGAAATTTTACGTAATCAAAGGAATCAGATCAACAGACACAATCAAAAAAGATCTCCACCAAGAAACTACAATCCTGGTGAAACAGTATATAAAAGAAATAAACAAATAAAGGGAAAAGAAAAACCCATATATCATAAAGAAACTGTAGGATTAGATAACACCGTTACAGTAACAACAACCAATGGAAAACGAATACATAAGTCTCACCTCAAAAACAAACCTCCCATTTCAGATTAACCCCCTTATGTGCAGAAGCCGTTGTGAACGTCTACGAGTACAATAGCCCTCTCATTGCAGTGAAACAAGGAACGGGAAGAATAATAAACGGAAACTATAAAATAATACATACCATAAACCTTACCGATTACGAAGAAATAATAGATGGCCTAAGAGCAGATGTGCACCACAATATCCTTAAAACAAATCCTTATTTACAACAATTAAGTCACCAACTTTCTAAAATAGACAACCTGATGGAGCAACTACAAGGAAAAAATCTGAGGAAGACTAAAAGATCAATAAACTGGATAGGATCCGCCTGGAAATGGCTGGCTGGTAATCCAGATGCGACAGACTGGGATAACATTTTGGCAAAAAGCAATGAACTTATTAGTAATAACAATAAGCAATATCAAGTAAATCAGCGCTTCAGCAAATTAAGCAATAACCTAATAGATAAATATAATAGAATAACCGAAATTTTAGACACAAATAATACAGGAAAATATGAACAAATACTTTTTAACAAGCTTGGTCTACTTAAAGACGAAATCGGAGAAATAGTTTTAGCAGGACAACTTGCCAAAAAAAGTATAGTTAATTCAAATTTACTAAACAAGGCTGATATTGCTGACTTACTTTCCAAAACAGGAACACTTCCTTTTAAGAACGAACTTCAGGCCATCGAATATTCTGAACCCATCATGGTAATAAAAGATAATCTCCTATTATACGTTATTTGCTTGCCCCAAACGGAAGAGGTAGTGTTTAACAACATCATAATACGATCAACAGTAAAAAACAACAAAAGGATAGATCTAGACTTTTTTAACTTGTTTATATCCCAAACAACGAAGTTTGGTGTCAGAGAAAAATGTACCGTAATACAAGATACGACTATCTGTAGAAAAAATCAACTTCAAAAACTAGCTCCAAGCCATTGCATTATTAAGCTCTTAAATAGCGAAGATGCAACATGTAATTACCAATTTCAAAATAAACCAATTGCCGAACTCATAAATGAGGGTACCTTATTCTTAACTAACTACTACGGCAATCTTTCATACAGTCGAACCAATAGAATCCTTAACGGCACTTTCCTAATTAATTTTCAAAATGAATCAATTGAATTAGATAACATTAAATACACAAATTGGGAAAGTCGATCATACCATATTTTACCTCCATTACTATATAATAACCTGACGGAAAGTGGTATGAGATTAGATCTCCAGTATCTTCACAAACTTCATTTGGACAACGTTAAGAAATTATCCCATTTTTCATCTTATACGGCTCTCTCAATAGGCTCAGATATAACCATCCTATTAATTAGTATATTGCTAAATCTTATTCTAATCTTTTGTTTGAAATTTAAAAAACAAAATGAACCCCTTGATGCCACTTTTAAAATTTCAAATCTAGAACCCATTAAGATAAACTTTTGATCAGCGGGACGCTGATACTTAAGAAGGGGGGAGTTAACACAAATATCGGTCGTTGCCCTTTACACAATCCCACACTGCGTTTCCACACAATACCTTTTACCGATGACACTGCACAATATTTCACCTGCCCAGACACCCAATTTCCCGTGTTGCAATATTGTTTTGCTGTAGACTGTAGAGTAAGCATAATTTGCAGAAGTAATATTCTTGCTTTAATAATTCTTAGAATAAGAATTATTAAAACTAAAACAATAGCATAAGCATAATTTGTAATTCCTAGAATAAGTATTATTGAAAGCAAATTTGTTAAATTATAAATATACGCAATAAATAAATTATCAGTAGTTCTGATTCGACCTCTAACTGCACGTGTTGTATTTTTTTTGGAGCTGCGCGACTTAAATACCTTAACTTCTATAATTAGACCAAAATAAATTACACAAGTCGCCTAAGATAACAAACTGTAAGTGATCGGTAGATAACGACACAGACAGTTCATAGGCGACAACGTTATTCATATAGAAGAAGTAGGGCATTTGCATTGTGCCCTACTCTAACACATAATGTAAGATATTTCATGTGCATCGATGCCGATGCAACCTATATGTATATAATTATATTCCTATATTTTTAGTTGTAAGAAATTGTATAAAAGGAGAAGATTTTTACAAAATAAAACAGATTAATTCTCAACTCGACATAGAAAAGTTATTCTTTTCGTTGTCCAAGTACTGCTTATTGCCTTAGCAATTAGTGCAGTACGAGTACGTTGCAGCCACTGCACAGACTCAGCCAATAACACTCTTTATTAGGGTTGTTCTTTCCGGTGAGTTCTCTATGGACGTTGTCAAACATTGGTTCCGCTACAATTTTACATTAGTACAGGTCTCAATCCTTTACACTTTAAATATTTTAATTGTAAAATTATAAAAAAATAATATTGGGTAGACCTTGGAATAATATCTAAAGATATTTAATCTCCATGGACCCATTATCTTGTCGACTGTAAGGACCCATACAAACGTACTCATTATATATACACAAATATATATACATATAATAAAATCTCAGCAACAAATAATAATGAAAAAATTAAATTTCTAAGATCATACTATGTACATTTTTTTAAATACTTAAAACCATTACCGATATAAACGTCGTCAAAGTCAGAAAAAAATCGTTTTTTTTAGATTTTATCTTCAAACGCGATTATTTCAAAAAATGCTCTCGGATAATTTTTTTTGATAAATGCAGTATTAAAGCCTGTTCAATTTTCTACAAATCCACCTAACAATATTTCTAGATTCAGTCAACAGGAGCAGGGTTAAAATTGAAAGTTGCTAAAATGAAAGGAAACGTACTTTTGACCTTACATGACTTCCATATAACTATAACTCTTGAACGCTTTTAGCTAGAAGGTCACTGTTGGTCTTTTTTAAATTAAATTTTTAAGATCAAATAATAAATATTTTTTTAAATCCATGAAACTATTATTGATACAAACGTCATAAAATTCCAAATCATTTTTATTTTTTTTTAATTGTATTTTCAAACGCGATCATCTCGAAAAATGCTCTCAAATGATTTTTTTTTGACAAATGTAGAACTAAAGCCTATTCAATTTTCTACAAATCCATGTCAGAATGCTTACACATTGGGTCAACAGGAGCAGAGCTAAAATTAAAAGTTTGTAAAATGAATTTTAAGAAAAAAAAAACAAAAAAAAAGTAATGTAAAACTTTACTTACAAATAAACTCAGATCAAGTGAATGAGAAGAAGAAGATGAAGCTACATTTACGAGGGATGGATTGAAAAACTTTCACAACTTCAACATTGGGCTAAATTCAATCCATATGTTGTTAAAGTAACATATTCGCAAACTCGTTTCAGTATAAATGTATGGGGCGGAGTAATCGGGGATCATTTCATTGGTCTACCTACTCAAAAGGCTAAATTCCAACGGGTACCTGCAATTTTTGACGAATCACCTGCCAGAATTTATGAAAAATGTCTCATTACTGACACGAATAAACATGTTGTTTCAACTGAATGGTGTTCCTTGCCACAGCAGACGTAATGTTACTGCATTTTTAAGTAAACATTATCGAAACCGATGGATGGTAGAAACGGTCCGCTACTTTGGCCGCCTAGGTCACCGGATTTAACTCCTCTAGATTTTTTTGTGTGGGAAAGAATGAAAGAGCTAGTATATTCTACAGAAATAGAACTTGTTTCTTACTTCTCTTCCTAACAAATACACCGGCAGTGTATTATTGCCTCTAGGATCTTCAGACCATTGTGTAGTATCAGCTAATTTCTCGTTGTCAAACCACACAGTTAAAGAGAAAACTCCTAAAAGAAAAGTATGGCTACACGAGAAAGCCAACTGGGATGGCCTCAATAATTTCTTAGAAGCTATAACTGGCCACTTAACGCCAATAGTGGTGTGGATGCCACTTCTGATACGATCACTAACATAATCCTCGAGGGTATGATACAATTTATCCCTTCCAGGACAAAGTGTATCAAACCGAAGAAAAATGCTTGGTATGATTTAAGCTGCAAAGAGGCTACTAGGAACCGTGAGGTATGCTTTCGGTTATATAAAAAAAAAACCCACTGTGGAAAACCGAACCAAATTTAGACGAGTCAGAAATGATTGCAATGCCTTCCTTAAACGCGCCAAATTCGACTATGACCAAAAACTGAGACAAAAAATACTTCAATGTCCCAAAGGAAGTAAACATTTTTGGTCATTCGTGAAACGAATTAAAAATACTGCCTCGTCTTCAATTCCAACGCTCATTCACAATGACATTCCAACTGTCAGCTCAAAAAACAAGGCCAATCTGCTTGCTTTACATTTCGCAGCTAGCTCTACGCTGCCAGATAGCACGTTGACACCGCCAATACTTGCAAGAGTTGAATCCATTATGGGACAGATTCACTTCCGTACTCGTCAAGTGGCAAGAGTATTAAATGATCTCAACATTCATAAATCTGCTGGTCCTGATGGCATTCCCGCTATAGTTTTGAAGAGTTGTTCTTCAACGTTGGCATTACCACTTCGCAGACTTTTCCATTTCTCTTATTTTTCTGGAGTCGTCCCAAGGAATTGGAAAACAGCCTTTATCCAGCCTGTTCCTAAAAAAGGCGTAACGTCATCCCTTTCCTCGTACCGACCCATTGCACTAACATCTATACTCTCCAAGGTCATGGAAACCCTGATCAATCGTAAGCTTATGCAATACCTTGAATCACGTGAAATCCTTAGTGACCAGCAGTATGGTTTTCGTAGGCACCGTTCTACAGGTGACCTGATGGCTTATCTCACTGAAAAGTGGAACCAATCTATTCACAAATTTGGTGAAAGTAAAGTTGTTGCACTCGATATTTCCAAGGCATTTGACAGAGTCTGGCATTTTGTCGAAAATGAATGCTTATGGAATTAATAACACCCTGCTCAATTGGACTAGTAACTACCTTTCTGACCGTTCAATCCAGGTCGTATTGGACGGATTCAAATCCAATGTTCACCGCATAAACTCCGGTGTTCCTCAAGGCTCTATTTTATCTCCGACACTCTTTCTAATCTTCATTAATGATCTCCTATCCACCACCTCCAATCCAATCCATTCTTTCGTTGATGACAGTACTCTTAGCTTTTCATATGACTTCACGATTTCTGCACGACCCTCTTCGTTACAAGTGGAACTTGAACAACAACGTAGTTAAGTACGTTAAATTCTGACCTTGACAGCATAACAAGGTGGGGACTGCATAATAGAGTTGAATTTAACGCTTCTAAAACCCAATGCTGTTTTCTGTCGTCTAAGCGTAATTTAAACACCTAACCTTTATCCATGAATGGTTCTTGCATCAAAGAAACTGAAAAGCTCTCAAATCTCGGTATGTGCGTCAACAACAAGCTTCGTTGGAACGACCACATATTTGCCATCGCCAAAAATGCTGCGAGATGTTTAGGTTTCCTTAAACGGTGCAAGATGTACTTCACTCCTTCAGATCTGGCTACTATTTACAAGGCGTATATCCGCCCTAAACTCGAATACAATTGTATTGTCTGGGCAGGTGCCCCCAAGACCACATTGCATCTACTAGACAGAGTTCAGAACCGCGCGTTAAAACTTATTGGTGACGTTCATATCGCGAAAACAATCGAATCGCTTGAACATCGTAGGAATGTTTCCTGCCTGTCACTGTTTTATCGCTTTTTCCACAAGCGGTGTTCATATCCAGATGCATCCCGCCTATTCTCCAACCCATCCGTAATACCCGTGCCTCAACTCGAGCTCATAGGTCTACCATTAAGCCTATCTTCGGACGTACTAACCAATTCAGAGATTCCTTCTTTAGCCGCACAATAGTTATATGGAATGATTTTTATGATCTGTAGTCGTTTAAGACACGCGTGCATAGACATCTCATCTTTTCCTCTCCCTAATTTTCTATTTCTAACGCCCACGCTGTGCTAAGCATTATAAGGGTACAAACCCCATTAGCGTGTGTACATTATATAAAAAAAAACTTTAGAACAACTAGGAAGAAGGATTGAACATGAAGCTCAGGCGATACGCAATGTACTACCTCAAACAAACTTAAAAAGAGAAATTGTTAAAGAAGCTCAGGCTTGCATTTATGCCGAAGGGAGGCATTTTGAGCAATTTATTCAATAGTCTTGCACATTCATATTAATATTTCATACGATAATCCTCATCTATTTATTTATTTTCTATTCAGTTGAATTAAGTTTACTTGGAAGTAAAGTTTTATATTACTTTTTTTTGTTTTGTTTTTTTCTTAAAATTAATTTTACAAACTTTTAATTTTAGCTCTGCTCCTGTTGACCCAATGTGTAAGCATTGTGACATGGATTTGTAGAAAATTGAATAGGCTTTAGTTCTACATTTGTCAAAAAAAAAATCATTTGAGAGCATTTTTCGAGATGATCGCGTTTGAAAATACAATTAAAAAAAAATAAAAATGATTTGGAATTTTATGACGTTTGTATCAGTAATAGTTTCATGGATTTAAAAAAATCTTTATTATTTGATCTTAAAAATTTAATTTAAAAAAGACCAACAGTGACCTTCTAGCTAAAAGCGTTCAAGAGTTATAGTTATATGGAAGTCATGTAAGGTCAAAAGTACGTTTGCTTTCATTTTATCAACTTTCAATTTTAACCCTGCTCCTGTTGACTGAATCTAGAAATATTGTTAGGTGGTGTGAGGAACAAAATTCTTGTGGCCGAATTTTGTTCACACAAAACATACCATATAGTTTTTTCCCAAATTCGGGTGCACCCTGCACCCACGCAGTGCAACCACCAAACGCATATGAAAATAAAACAGCCAAAACAACATCACGCCACCGGACTGACCAATCACAGCGCAGCACGCTATTTACAATTTTTGCCACACAAAAAGGTATAAAAAGGCGAGCATGCAGTCAGTCGGTCTCTTAGTCTCCTTTTTGTGCTGTTCGGATCACGCGGTGGTAAGTCATTATTAATTAAACTATTTCACTGACATTCGCTGCCAACGTCATTCGTACGGCGTAACATCGCTGTGTGGATTCCCTACGGGTTTTTGCGCCGGTACATCCAGCATATCGCTGTCGACGTCTTCCTCTGCTTCCGTCATTCGTACGACGCAACATCGCTGTGTGGATTCCCTACGGGTTGTTGCGCCGGTACATCCAGCATATCGCTGTCGACGTCTTCCTCTGCTTCCGTCATTCGTACGACGCAACATCGCTGTGTGGATTCCCTACGGGTTGTTGCGCCGGTACATCCAGCACAACGCTGCCGACGTTTTTCTCTGCTTCCGTCATTCGTACGACGCAACTTCGCTGTGTGGATTCCCTACGGGTTGTTGCGCCGGTACATCCAGCATATCGCTGTCGACGTCTTCCTCTGCTTCCGTCATTCGTACGACGCAACATCGCTGTGTGGATTCCCTACGGGTTGTTGCGCCGGTACATCCAGCACAACGCTGCCGACGTTTTTCTCTGCTTCCGTCATTCGTACGACGCAACTTCGCTGTGTGGATTCCCTACGGGTTGTTGCGCCGGTACATCCAGCATATCGCTGCCGACGTCTTCCTCTGCATCCGTCATTCGTACGACGCAACATCGCTGTGTGGATTCCCTACGGGTTGTTGCGCCGGTACATCCAGCATAACGCTGCCGACGTTTTTTTTTCCGCTTCCGTCATTCGTACGACGCAACATCGCTGTGTGGATTCCCTACGGGTTGTTGCGCCGGTACATCCAGCATATCGCTGCCGACGTCTTCCTCTGCTTCCGTCATTCGTACGACGCAACATCGCTGTGTGGATTCCCTACGGGTTGTTGCGCCAGTACATCCAGCATATCGCTGCTGACGACTCTCCCTGCATTCGCTACTGTCCTCACGTCAAGACTCACGTTACGCACGACAGCTCATCAAAGCCTTTGCATTACGCACGTTACCCACGACAGTTCATCAAAGCTCTCGCATACTCACGTCCTCCTGTCGAGGCTCTCGTCGTCACTCAGTCAAGGCCCGTCGTCACTTACGTCGCTCACGTCACTTCGTCGCTCGTCGCCACTAACGTCAAGGCTCGTCACCATTCACGTCACTTCGTCAAGGCAGTACCCACGTCACTTTAGCGAAGCTCTCACGTCACTCGCGTCACTTCGTCGCTCAGGAGTCTCGACTGTCCTACGCTCACGCATAGCTTAGGAGTCTCGACTGTCTCACGCTTACGCATCGCTCAGGAGTCTCGACTATCCTGCTCACACATCGCTCAGGAGTCTCGACTGTCCTACGCTCACACATAGCTTAGGAGTCTCGACTGTATCACGCCCATACATCGCTCAGGGGTCTCGACTGTCCTACGCTCACGCATAGCTTAGGAGTCTCGACCGTCTCACGCCCACGCATCGCTCAGGAGTCACGCTCATCTCAGACTAACGCTCAAGCATCACCCAGGTTGCACACTCGTCTTAGGCTAAAGCTCAAGCATCGCTCAGGAGTCACACTCATCTCAGTCTAACGCTCACACATCGCTCAGGAGTCTCGACTGTCCTACGCTCACACATAGCTTAGGAGTCTCGACTGTCCCACGCTTACACATCGCTCAGGAGTCTCGACTGTATCACGCTCATACATCGCTCAGGGGTCTTGACTGTCCTACGCTCACGCATAGCTTAGGAGTCTCGACCGTCTAACGCTCACGCATCGCTCAGGAGTCTCGACTGTCCTATGCTCACGCATAGCTTAGGAGTCTCGACCGTCTCACGCTTACACATCGCTCAGGAGTCTCGACCGTCTCACGCCCACGCATCGCTCAGGAGTCACGCTCATCACAGACTAACGCTCACGCATCACTCAGGAGTCACGCTCATCTCAGACTAACGCTCTCGCATCGCTCAGGAGTCGCGATCGTCTTAGGCTAACGCTCAAGCATCGCTCAGGAGTCACACTCATCTCAGTTTAACGCTCACGCATCGCTCAGGAGTCTCGACTATCCTGCTCACACATCGCTCAGGAGTCTCGACTGTCCTACGCTCACACATAGCTTAGGAGTCTCGACTGTATCACGCCCACACATCGCTCAGGATTCACGCCCGTCAAAGGCTAACGCATCGCTCAGGAGTTATGCTCATCAAAGGCTAACGCATCGCTCAGGATTTACGCTCGTCAAAGGCTAACTCGTCGCTCAGGATTGACGCATCGCCCAGGATTAAATTATAGGTTATAAGAAATTTAGAAATAAAGAAAATACTTCGAAAAGTCCCAAAATAGAAATTTATTGTAACGACCCCTTGCCTCAGAACCCTGGTCACGCTGAGTTTACCCCGGCTGGGAAAACTCCGTTACAATTGGCGCCCGAGCAGGGACTCTTTCTTAGCATAAGAAATATAACTTCCGAACGAAGAAAAGCCACAGAGTAAAAGGTGCAACAACAATGATCACAGCAGCAAAAAAAATGTTCAGCAACAACCACAGACACTGCAAAGGCAATGCCAGTTCATCAGGAGAACAACAGAATGCACTAGAAGATTATACAACCACGTGCACAGCAACAGAACTCAACGCATCTACGGAACAATAATAGGCACAGCAGCAACGAAGTCGAAAGCAGCAGCGAAGTCAACAGCAGCAGCAAAGGCAACAATCGCAGTGGCAACAGAGGTGTGTACCAGTAGCGGACGTAGCAAGGTTGACGGGGACTACGAATGTAGATGCCCCGTTATTAGAACTAGCTAGTGAAGCGCAAGTGTTTTTTTTTCGCCGAAGTAACGGGGGAGTGTGAGGAACAAAATTCTTGTGGCCGAATTTTGTTCACACAAAACATACCATATAGTTTTTTCCCAAATTCGGGTGCACCCTGCACCCACGCAGTGCAACCACCAAACGCATATGAAAATAAAACAGCCAAAACAACATCACGCCACCGGACTGACCAATCACAGCGCAGCACGCTATTTAGAATTTTTGCCACACAAAAAGGTATTAAAAGGCGAGCATGCAGTCAGTCGGTCTCTTAGTCTCCTTTTTGTGCTGTTCGGATCACGCGGTGGTAAGTCATAATTAATAAAACTATTTCACTGACATTCGCTGCCAACGTCATTCGTACGGCGTAACATCGCTGTGTGGATTCCCTACGGGTTGTTGCGCCGGTACATCCAGCATATCGCTGCCGACGTCTTCCTCTGCTTCCGTCATTCGTACGACGCAACATCGCTGTGTGGATTCCTTACGGGTTGTTGCGCCGGTACATCCAGCATATCGCTGTCGACGTCTTCCTCTGCTTCCGTCATTCGTACGACGCAACATCGCTGTGTGGATTCCCTACGGGTTGTTGCGCCGGTACATCCAGCATATCGCTGTCGACGTCTTCCTCTGCTTCCGTCATTCGTATGACGCAACATCGCTGTGTGGATTCCCTACGGGTTGTTGCGCCGGTACATCCAGCATATCGCTGCCGACGTCTTCCTCTGCTTCCGTCATTCGTACGACGCAACATCGCTGTGTGGATTCCCTACGGGTTGTTGCGCCGGTACATCCAGCATATCGCTGCTGACGACTCTCCCTGCATTCGCTACTGTCCTCACGTCAAGACTCACGTTACGCACGACAGCTCATCAAAGCCTTTGCATTACGCACGTTACCCACGACAGTTCATCAAAGCTCTCGCATACTCACGTCCTCCTGTCGAGGCTCTCGTCGTCACTCAGTCAAGGCCCGTCGTCACTTACGTCGCTCACGTCACTTCGTCGCTCGTCGCCACTAACGTCAAGGCTCGTCACCATTCACGTCACTTCGTCAAGGCAGTACCCACGTCACTTTAGCGAAGCTCTCACGTCACTCGCGTCACTTCGTCGCTCAGGAGTCTCGACTGTCCTACGCTCACGCATAGCTTAGGAGTCTCGACTGTCTCACGCTTACGCATCGCTCAGGAGTCTCGACAATCCTGCTCACACATCGCTCAGGAGTCTCGACTGTCCTACGCTCACACATAGCTTAGGAGTCTCGACTGTATCACGCCCATACATCGCTCAGGGGTCTCGACTGTCCTACGCTCACGCATAGCTTAGGAGTCTCGACCGTCTCACGCCCACGCATCGCTCAGGAGTCACGCTCATCTCAGACTAACGCTCAAGCATCACCCAGGTTGCACACTCGTCTTAGGCTAAAGTTCAAGCATCGCTCAGGAGTCACACTCATCTCAGTCTAACGCTCACACATCGCTCAGGAGTCTCGACTGTCCTACGCTCACACATAGCTTAGGAGTCTCGACTGTCCCACGCTTACACATCGCTCAGGAGTCTCGACTGTATCACGCTCATACATCGCTCAGGGGTCTTGACTGTCCTACGCTCACGCATAGCTTAGGAGTCTCGACCGTCTAACGCTCACGCATCGCTCAGGAGTCTCGACTGTCCTATGCTCACGCATAGCTTAGGAGTCTCGACCGTCTCACGCTTACACATCGCTCAGGAGTCTCGACCGTCTCACGCCCACGCATCGCTCAGGAGTCACGCTCATCACAGACTAACGCTCACGCATCACTCAGGAGTCACGCTCATCTCAGACTAACGCTCTCGCATCGCTCAGGAGTCGCGATCGTCTTAGGCTAACGCTCAAGCATCGCTCAGGAGTCACACTCATCTCAGTTTAACGCTCACGCATCGCTCAGGAGTCTCGACTATCCTGCTCACACATCGCTCAGGAGTCTCGACTGTCCTACGCTCACACATAGCTTAGGAGTCTCGACTGTATCACGCCCACACATCGCTCAGGATTCACGCCCGTCAAAGGCTAACGCATCGCTCAGGAGTTATGCTCATCAAAGGCTAACGCATCGCTCAGGATTTACGCTCGTCAAAGGCTAACTCGTCGCTCAGGATTGACGCATCGCCCAGGATTAAATTATAGGTTATAAGAAATTTAGAAATAAAGAAAATACTTCGAAAAGTCCCAAAATATAAATTTATTGTAACGACCCCTTGCCTCAGAACCCTGGTCACGCTGAGTTTACCCCGGCTGGGAAAACTCCGTTACAGTGGATTTGTAGAAAATTGAACAGGCTTTAATACTGCATTTATCAAAAAAAAAATTATCCGAGAGCATTTTTTGAAATAATCGCGTTTGAAGATAAAATTTAAAAAAAAACGATTTTTTTTTCTGACGTTGACGACGTTTATATCGGTAATGGTTTTAAGTATTTAAAAAAATGTACATAGTGTGGTTTTAGAAATTTAATTTTTTCCAAAAAAGATCAACAGTGACCTTGTACCTTTAAGTGTTTAAGAGTTACAGGGTGTGAAGTGATATAAGGTCAAAAGTATATCTCTTCGCATTAAAACGCTACGTACACCGCAGGCGGAGAAAATAGACCCCCCTCCCATAAAATTTTTTTTATGAAATTACCCAAGGAATCATCCCGTTAAATATTTGCCACCTTAACGGATACACCCTGTAAAGTATTCAAACTATACAATAAAATTAAAATAAATAAATAACATAAATTTTAAACAAAACTTGGTTGTACACAATGCTTTTAGTTTCACCTTCAAAAGCAAGAATTAATAATTTCTTAGGTGAACCCACCCTAGAGCAAGCAAAAAAAAAGTTTTCTCAAATCTATACTCCGCAATACTTAATAAACTGTCCGATTTATTGATCGTCATCGAAAGCGAAAGTTTTACTGGAATTTTGAATCTCTTAAATTTAAAGGTAGATCCGTCGAAATGAGTGCTATCCGTGGGATAAAAACTGTTTCACACTGTCCCTTTTCACCCGAAATCCATCCGGTCGCCGGTCGCCGAGTACCATTCTAAGCACCACTAATCATCTCAGCGATCTCGAAAACTATGGGATCGAAACTAATATCGGTCACCCTCCCCCTCCGAAAAAACAACTCACCTATAGAAGTGTCCTACCAACACTATTCATGTCAGTGACCCCGAGAGCTGTAAAATGGACACAAATATCGGTTATTCCCCTCAGTTATCTACCCCATCCTTCTAGGACTGTCTTAGCATCACCATTCAACTCAGCGACCCCGAAAACTATATAATCGACACTAATATCGGTCACCCCCCCCCATCAGTTAAAGACCCCATCCCCCTAGGGCTGTATTACCATCACCATTCAACTCAGTGACCCCGAAAACTATAGAATCGACACTAATATCGGTCACCCCCACCCCAGTTATCTACCCTATCCCTCTGCGGCTGTCTTCCCATCACCATTCAACTCAGCGACCCCAAAAAGTATAGAATCGACACTCATATCAGTCACCATCCATCCATCCGGTCGCCGGTCGCCGGTCGCCGAGTATCATTCTAAGCACCACTAATCATCTCAGCGATCTCGAAAACTATGGGATCGACACTCATATCGGTCACCCTCCCCCTACGAAAAAACAACTCACCCATAGAAGTGTCCTACCAACACTATTCATCTCAGTGACCCCGAGAGCTGTAAAATGGACACTAATATCGGTCATTCCCCTCAGTTATCTACCCCATCCTTCTAGGACTGTCTTAGCATCATCATTCAACTCAGCGACCCCGAAAACTATATAATCGACACTAATATCGGTCATCCCCCCCCGTCAGTTAAAGACCCCATCCCCCTAGGGCTGTATTACCATCACCATTCAACTCAGTGACCCCGAAAACTATATAATCGACACTAATATCGGTCATCCCCACCCCAGTTATCTACCCTATCCCTCTGCGGCTGTCTTCCCATCACCATTCAACTCAGCGACCCCAAAAAGTATAGAATCGACACTAATATCAGTCACCTCCACACAGTTAAAGAGAAAACTCCTAAAAGAAAAGTATGGCTACACGAGAAAGCCAACTGGGATGGCCTCAATAATTTCTTAGAAGCTATAACTGGCCACTTAACGCCAATAGTGGTGTGGATGCCACTTCTGATACGATCACTAACATAATCCTCGAGGGTATGATACAATTTATCCCTTCCAGGACAAAGTGTATCAAACCGAAGAAAAATGCTTGGTATGATTTAAGCTGCAAAGAGGCTACTAGGAACCGTGAGGTATGCTTTCGGTTATATAAAAAAAACCCACTGTGGAAAACCGAACCAAATTTAGACGAGTCAGAAATGATTGCAATGCCTTCCTTAAACGCGCCAAATTCGACTATGACCAAAAACTGAGACAAAAAATACTTCAATGTCCCAAAGGAAGTAAACATTTTTGGTCATTCGTGAAACGAATTAAAAATACTGCCTCGTCTTCAATTCCAACGCTCATTCACAATGACATTCCAACTGTCAGCTCAAAAAACAAGGCCAATCTGCTTGCTTTACATTTCGCAGCTAGCTCTACGCTGCCAGATAGCACGTTGACACCGCCAATACTTGCAAGAGTTGAATCCATTATGGGACAGATTCACTTCCGTACTCGTCAAGTGGCAAGAGTATTAAATGATCTCAACATTCATAAATCTGCTGGTCCTGATGGCATTCCCGCTATAGTTTTGAAGAGTTGTTCTTCAACGTTGGCATTACCACTTCGCAGACTTTTCCATTTCTCTTATTTTTCTGGAGTCGTCCCAAGGAATTGGAAAACAGCCTTTATCCAGCCTGTTCCTAAAAAAGGCGAAACGTCATCCCTTTCCTCGTACCGACCCATTGCACTAACATCTATACTCTCCAAGGTCATGGAAACCCTGATCAATCGTAAGCTTATGCAATACCTTGAATCACGTGAAATCCTTAGTGACCAGCAGTATGGTTTTCGTAGGCACCGTTCTACAGGTGACCTGATGGCTTATCTCACTGAAAAGTGGAACCAATCTATTCACAAATTTGGTGAAAGTAAAGTTGTTGCACTCGATATTTCCAAGGCATTTGACAGAGTCTGGCATTTTGTCGAAAATGAATGCTTATGGAATTAATAACACCCTGCTCAATTGGACTAGTAACTACCTTTCTGACCTTTCAATCCAGGTCGTATTGGACGGATTCAAATCCAATGTTCACCGCATAAACTCCAGTGTTCCTCAATGCTCTATTTTATCTCCGACACTCTTTCTAATCTTCATTAATGATCTCCTATCCACCACCTCCAATCCAATCCATTCTTTCGTTGATGACAGTACTCTTAGCTTTTCATATGACTTCACGATTTCTGCACGACCCTCTTCGTTACAAGTGGAACTTGAACAACAACGTAGTTAAGTACGTTAAATTCTGACCTTGACAGCATAACAAGGTGGGGACTACATAATAGAGTTGAATTTAACGCTTCTAAAACCCAATGATGTTTTCTGTCGTCTAAGCGTAATTTAAACCCCTAACCTTTATCCATGAATGGTTCTTGCATCAAAGAAACTGAAAAGCTCTCAAATCTCGGTATGTGCGTCAACAACAAGCTTCGTTGGAACGACCACATATTTGCCATCGCCAAAAATGCTGCGAGATGTTTAGGTTTCCTTAAACGGTGCAAGATGTACTTCACTCCTTCAGATCTGGCTACTATTTACAAGGCGTATATTCGCCCTAAACTCGAATACAATTGTATTGTCTGGGCAGGTGCCCCCAAGACCACATTGCATCTACTAGACAGAGTTCAGAACCGCGCGTTAAAACTTATTGGTGACGTTCATATCGCGAAAACAATCGAATCGCTTGAACATCGTAGGAATGTTTCCTGCCTGTCACTGTTTTATCGCTTTTTCCACAAGCGGTGTTCATATCCAGATGCATCCCGCCTATTCTCCAACCCATCCGTAATACCCGTGCCTCAACTCGAGCTCATAGGTCTACCATTAAGCCTATCTTCGGACGTACTAACCAATTCAGAGATTCCTTCTTTAGCCGCACAATAGTTATATGGAATGATTTTTATGATCTGTAGTCGTTTAAGACACGCGTGCATAGACATCTCATCTTTTCCTCTCCCTAATTTTCTATTTCTAACGCCCACGCTGTGCTAAGCATTATAAGGGTACAAACCCCATTAGCGTGTGTACATTATATAAAAAAAAACTTTAGAACAACTAGGAGGAAGGATTGAACATGCAGCTCAGGCGATACACAATGTACTACCTCAAACAAACTTAAAAAAAAAAATTGTTAAAGAAGCTCAGGCTTGCATTTATGCCGAAGGGAGGCATTTTGAGCAATTTATTCAATAGTCTTGCACATTCATATTAATATTTCATACGATAATCCTCATCTATTTATTTATTTTCTATTCAGTTGAATTAAGTTTACTTGGAAGTAAAGTTTTATATTACTTTGTTTTTGTTTTGTTTTTTTCTTAAAATTAATTTTACAAACTTTTAATTTAAAAAAATCATTTGAGAGCATTTTTCGAGATGATCGCGTTTGAAAATACAATTAAAAAAAAATAAAAATGATTTGGAATTTTATGACGTTTGTATCAGTAATAGTTTCATGGATTTAAAAAAATATTTATTATTTGATCTTAAAAATTTAATTTAAAAAAGACCAACAGTGACCTTCTAGCTAAAAGCGTTCAAGAGTTATAGTTATATGGAAGTCATGTAAGGTCAAAAGTACGTTTGCTTTCATTTTAGCAACTTTCAATTTTAACCCTGCTCCTGTTGACTGAATCTAGAAATATTTTTAGGTGGATTTGTAGAAAATTGAACAGGCTTTAACACTGCATTTATCAAAAAAAAATTATCCGAGAGCATTTTTTGAAATAATCGCGTTTGAAGATAAAATTTAAAAAAAACGATTTTTTTTCTGACGTTGACGACGTTTATATCGGTAATGGTTTTAAGTATTTAAAAAAATGTACATAGTGTGGTCTTAGAAATTTAATTTTCTCCAAAAAAGATCAACAGTGACCTTGTACCTGTAAGTGTTTAAGAGTTACAGGGTGTGAAGTGATATAAGGTCAAAAGTATATCTCTTCGCATTAAAACGCTACGTACACCGCAGGCGGAGAAAATAGACCCCCCTCCCATAAGATTTTTTTCATGAAATTACCCAAGGAATCATCCCGTTAAATATTTGCCACCTTAACGGATACACCCTGTAAAGTATTCAAACTATACAATAAAATTAAAATAAATAAATAACATAAATTTTAAACAAAACTTGGTTGTATACAATGCTTTTAGTTTCACCTTCAAAAGCAAGAATTAATAATTTCTTAGGTGAACCCACCCTAGAGCAAGCAAAAAAAAAGTTTTCTCAAATCTATACTCCGCAATACTTAATAAACTGTCCGATTTATTGATCGTCATCGAAAGCGAAAGTTTTACTGGAATTTGGAATCTCTTAAATTTAAAGGTAGATCCGTCGAAATGAGTGCTATCCGTGGGATAAAAACTGTTTCACACTGTCCCTTTTCACCCGAAATCCATCCGGTCGCCGGTCGCCGAGTACCATTCTAAGCACCACTAATCATCTCAGCGATCTCGAAAACTATGGGATCGAAACTAATATCGGTCACCCTCCCCCTCCGAAAAAACAACTCACCCATAGAAGTGTCCTACCAACACTATTCATCTCAGTGACCCCGAGAGCTGTAAAATGGACACTAATATCGGTTATTCCCCTCAGTTATCTACCCCATCCTTCTAGGACTGTCTTAGCATCACCATTCAACTCAGCGACCCCGAAAACTATATAATCGACACTAATATCGGTCACCCCCCCCCCCATCAGTTAAAGACCCCATCCCCCTAGGGCTGTATTACCATCACCATTCAACTCAGTGACCCCGAAAACTATAGAATCGACACTAATATCGGTCACCCACACCCCAGTTATCTACCCTATCCCTCTGCGGCTGTCTGCCCATCACCATTCAACTCAGCGACCCCAAAAAGTATAGAATCGACACTCATATCAGTCACCATCCATCCATCCGGTCGCCGGTCGCCGGTCGCCGAGTATTATTCTAAGCACCACTAATCATCTCAGCGATCTCGAAAACTATGGGATCGACACTCATATCGGTCACCCTCCCCCTACGAAAAAACAACTCACCCATAGAAGTGTCCCACCAACACTATTCATCTCAGTGACCCCGAGAGCTGTAAAATGGACACTAATATCGGTCATTCCCCTTAGTTATCTACCCCATCCTTCTAGGACTGTCTTAGCATCATCATTCAACTCAGCGACCCCGAAAACTATATAATCGACACTAATATCGGTCATCCCCCCCGTCAGTTAAAGACCCCATCCCCCTATGGCTGTATTACCATCACCATTCAACTCAGTGACTCCGAAAACTATATAATCGACACTAATATCGGTCATCCCCACCCCAGTTATCTACCCTATCCCTCTGCGGCTGTCTTCCCGTCACCATTCAACTCAGCGACCCCAAAAATATAGAATCGACACTAATATCAGTCACCTCCACCAGTTATCTCCCCTATCCCCCTAGGTCTGTATTACCATCACCATTCAACCTAGCGACCACGAAAACTATAGTATCGACACTAATATCGGTCACCTCCCCCCCCCCAACAGTTATCTACCCCATCCCTCTAGGGTTGTCTTACCATCACCAATCAACTCAGCGATCCCAAAAACCATAGAATCGACATTAATATAGGTTATCTCCCACCCAATCAACCACCATCCCCTAGAGGTGTCTCACCATCACTAATATTGGTCACCCCTCCCCCTGTCAATCGTCCACTTCCCACAAGAGCAGTCTTACCATCACCATTCAACTCAGCGACCCCGAATACCATAGAATCAATCCTAATATTGGTCAACCCCCCCCCCACCCCTTCCGTTATCAACCCATCCCCCTAGAACTGTCTTACCATCACCATTCAACTCAGCGACACTTAAAACCATAGAATCAAGACTAATATCGGTCACCAACCCCCCTGCGGCGATGCCAAACTCATCCATAGGAGCGTACTACCAACACTATTCATCACGGTGATACTGAAAAAGCAGGGGGGTAGCAGGTTTTTTGCTTGTGGTAGGGGTGACAGCAGCCTCCCACAGCCATAAAACCTACCCCCACAACCTATATTTGATTCCAGATAGTAACTAATATGTATACCAGTTTGGTTGAAATTGGTCATGGCGTTCCAGAGCTAGTTAGGCACAAATATACAAATAAATTCTCTATTTTATATATATAGATAAATCAGCGCGTCGACCCAAGCCGTGTCAAAGGCTTTTTCGAGATCCAATAGACAGGCAGCCGTATTCCTCTTATCATTCAGATTCCAGTTGACATCTGAGACCAACATGTTCACAGCGTGACCTTTCGAGTGGTTTTGTTTGAACCCGAATTTGTTCCGCGGTATTATCTCTTTTTCTTCGCACACGTTTAAAATGGACTTGCTAATCCACTTCTAAAACTTTCCCGACATTAGGCAAGACATTGATTGGCCTATAGTTCGTCAGAACAGAAGTAACTTTCTTTTTTTTTAAACTTTTATGTAACTTGACTTGACCTCTTTCAACATGCAAACGTCTCACTACAAGGTTTAACGGGTACATGTTCAAAAAGTCGAATGTTTAATGCCCTCCGTTATGTCACTATTTTGACAGATTTTATGTCACTTTTTTAACAGGTTTTATGCCACTTTTATAACAGATTTTATGTCACTTTTTTAACAGAATTTAAGTCAGATTTTGTCACTGAAATTCGGTTTGTAGGAGTAAGATGCGGCTATAAGACTTGTTCCCATGGAAATTTTGGAATATGGTAATTATGGTCTGGAGTTTCGGGAACAAAGCAATTACTCAAGCGATTCGCAAGTAATTTGGTATGTAGGACTAATATGCGACTATAAGACTTGTTCTCATGGAAATTCTGGAATATGGCCATTATGGTCTCAAATTTCTGACACAAAATAAATTCTCAAGCGATTCGCTTGAAATTCGGTACGTAGGACTAAGATGCGACTATAAGACTTGTTGCTATGGAAACTCTGGGATATGGCCAAAAGGGTCTGGAATTTTGGGGACTATGCCTTTTGTTAAGCGATTCATATGAAATTCGGTATGAAGGACTAAGATGCACTATAAGACTTCTTCCTATGGAAATTCTGGGATATGATCATTAGGGTCTGGAATTTTGGGAACTATGTCATTTTTAGATGTCCGTTCATTTATCCGTTACACATACAAAAAGATCTTTGTTATCTGTTCTTTCGTCCCATGCAGACGTTGACACGCTCAAAACCCGCAGCCGTGTACACTTCATAAAAATTTAGAAGGGATCGGGCCCCAAGGCCAAGGAGCTCCCACATCAATTTTTTAATAATTAACCTGATTTTCATCAAACTTCTCTCACTCACATCACTCTATACCAGTCCATATCTCAAAGTCCAAGCTACAAGTACGTTCAGACAAACAGATTTCTTAATTCTAATGCAGTGCCTTTTTTTGGCGGTGCGACTAGGCTAACTCTTATTCCATTAATAGGAGAACGCCCTGTTCATCTACTACTAACTTCTTTTCGTGATGATGATGAATCATATTTGGCTCTAGAAACGGGGTCCGGTCCTAGCCTCCCGCAAAGTCTCTACACCGGTCCTGATTTTCAGCCGATAGCATCCGGTTTTGCATCCCTAAATTCTGGGCGTCCTAGTCTACGCCACTCTTCCAGCGTAGGCTTGGCCGGCCTCGCTGTCGTGTTCCATATATCCTACCGCAAAGGACTTTCCGAGTCATTTCCGAGGATTCCTTTCGCTCATGCGAGCTTAGCTTAATTCTCTGCATGATGTCGACATCGCAGTAACGCTCGCAGATCTCATCATTAGTCTCCGGAATCGTCCTTCCTCACATACGGGGCCAACAATTCTCAGTAAGACTTTTCTCTCGAACGCCGCTAAGAGGTCAGAATGATTTTTACTAAGCACACAAGTCTCGGATCCATATGTAAGTACTGGTATTACCATTGTCTTATGTGCCAGCAGCTTGGATGTTGTGGTTAAGTTCCTTGATTTGAAGAGTCTTGAGAGACTATAGTAGGCTTTGTTGGCTTTAAGCAACCGTGCGGGTATTTCTGGTTCGATGCTGTTATCGGCTGCTACAGTTGACGCGAGATAGTTAAAGGATAGCACTATTTCAAATTCGCGCCCCACTATTTTAATTGCGGGACCAATGTTTAATCTACTCGTGGACGTGGCCACCATGTACTTTGTTTTGCTCTCATTTATGTGCAGCCCCAGTTTCATGCCATCTCCTCGATCTGGATGAAGCTTCCTGTACAGTTCTTTGGTTTCTACCAACGATGTCAATATCGTCTACGTAAGCCAGTGTCTGAATGTTCCTCTCGCCGGTACGTCAAAGTCTCGGATCACTTTCTCCAACGCCAGGTTATAGATGTTGAATGGAATTATAGATGTTTCGTAACATTGCTCCCACCTTAATTATGTTTATCCCGAGCAGATTCAACACTCCTTCTGATGTTGTACCTTGCCACTATATCAATGTCAACAACTTTTATATTACATCTGGGGCTTTGTTGAATCCGATATACTATGTCATTATTCCTCTGAATGATCTTGTAAGGTCCTTCCCAAATTTGCTGTAGTTTTGGAGATTTACCTTTTCTTCTCTTGGGATTGTTTAGCCACAGACGAAATCTCCTTTCTGAAATCCTCCACAGTTCGCACTATAGGTCATATCTCGTTTTTATCCGGCTGCTGGCATCCACTATATTGCTCCTTAGTGCAGCATGAACAGCGATCATCCTCTGGCTTAGATCACTAACGTAGTTCTGCTTTGTAGTCGGTTCTACTGGTGGTCTTCCAAATTTAATGTCGCACGGTAGACGAAGTTTTTTGCCATTACTGGTGAGTTTCTAGTCGTGTTGTTTACAGGGCTACGCTACCCGTCATAAACAACAGTATACAGCGATCCCATTGGTTGGGATTAACTTCTTTTCGCAGATGCTCTTCAAACGTTCTGTTGAACTTTTCAACCATTCCGTCTGACTGTGGATGTAACGGAGTACTCCTCGTTTTATTGATGCTGAGTATTTAGCACAGCTCTTGATTCTAGCGATTCAAAATGCCGCCCTTGATCAGAATGTAATTCCTGTGGTGCTCAAAATTTGCATATCCAATTGTTCATGAATGCCCTAGCCACCATTTCTGGTTTGCGATGGGTTATAATGCGATGGCTTTTGCACACAAATGGAGGGGACCTACAATTTAATGCCGGATCCGAATGGCGAATTGAGAAGCATTCCGTGACAAGTTATTAGTCTCGGAACGTTTGTTACCCATTCGCGAGAGGTGGGACACCGTGAAAAATACTTTTGGTGTTACTGGGATTCGAACCATGAACTCCCTGCTGAGAAGTCCACGCTGTTATCCACTGAGCCACGGCGCCAACAGGTATTGCTTCTGCCAATTTACTGAATTAATCAATGCACACGAGTATATAGCAGTTTCCGTCTCTTGTTTCTGGGAATGGACCAGCTTTGTCCATTGCCACCCGCTGGCGCTCCAACATTGTATTGTTGCATTTTTCTAGTTCTTTGTTTTTAATAATGTACACACGCTCAAGGGATTTGCACCCATATAATGCTCAGCACAGCGTGGGCGTTAGGAAATTAAGGAGAGCAAAATATCAGATGTTTATCACGTGTGTCTTAAATGACTGAAGATCATACAAATGCGGAATAACAGAGTCGGGCAATTCATTCCACATAATTATTGTGCGGCTAAAAAAGGAACCCCTTTGGTTAGTACGTCCGAAGTAGCCCTAATAGTACACCCGTGGGCTCGAGTTTAAGCACGGGTATTACGGATGGGTTCTAGAATTAGCGGGATATTTCTTTTGAACACCGCTTGTGGAAAAAGCGATAAAAGAGTGACAAGCAGGAAACATTTCTACGATGGTCCAGCGATTCGATTGTTTTCGCGATGTTTACGTAACCAATAAGTTTTATCGCACGGTTCAGAAATCTGTCTAGTAGATACAACGTGGTCTTGGGGGCACCTGCCCAGACAACACAGTTGTATTCAAGCTTAGGGCGAATATATGCCTTGTAAATAGTAGCCAGATCTAAAAAGGTGAAGTACATCTTGCACCGTTTTAGGAAACCTAAACATTTCGCAGCATTCTTGGCAATGGAAAATATATGGTCGTTCCAACGTAGCTTGTTGTTGACGCACATACCGAGAATTGCGAGTTTTTCAGTTTCATCGATGCAAGATCCATTCACGTATAAAGGTTGGTGGTTTAAAGTACGCTTGGACGACAGAAGACAGCATTGAGTTTTAGAAGCGTTAAATTCAAATCGATTATGTACCTAATCCCCCTTGTTATGCTGTCAAGGTCGAAATTTATGGTGCTTGAAATACGTTGTTGTTCAAGTTCCACTTGCGACGAAGAGGGGCGTGCAGAACTCATATGAAAATCTAAGAGTGCTGTCGTCAGCGAAAAATGGATTGGGTTAGAAGTGGCGGATAGGAGATCATTAATAAAAATCAGAAAGAGTATCGGAGACAAAACGGAGCCTTGGGGAACACTGGCTTGTATGCGGTAAACATTGGATTTGAAACCGTCAAATAGGACCTGGATAGAACGGTCAGAAAGGTAGTTACTAGTCCAATCAAGCAGGGCCCTATCAATTCCATAGGTATTCATTTTCGACAAAAGAGCTTGATGTCAGACTCTGTCAAATGCCTTGGAAAACGATATTAGTGTTGATTCTATGGTTTTCGGGGTCGCTGAGTTGAATGGTGATGATAAGACAGCTCTAGGGAGATGAGGTCCATAACTAAAGGTGGAGGGTGCCCAATATTAGGGTTGATTCTATAGTTTTCGGTGTCGCTGAGTTGAAGGGTGATGGTAAGACAGCTCTAGGGGGATGAGGTCGATAACTGATGGGGAGGGGGTACCGACATTAGTAAGACAGCTTTAAGGTCGATAGCTGAGTGGGGGATTGACCGATATTAGTGTAGATCCCATAGTTTTCGGGGTCGCTGAGATGAATAATGGTATTCAGAATGGTACTCGGTGACATGCTGGATATTGGGGTGAGGACATTGTCGCTCCTACTTGAACTTGAAAAAGGTAGATTAGAAGCAGTTTTTAGTTTAGCCGATTTTTGAAATCTGCCGCAGAACTAGTAAATTCCATTTATCCGGCTGTTTCTCAAAACTATCACAATTTTAACTGGTTTGCTTCTTAAATTGGAGACACCCACGAGACTTACAGTGGGATCTCCAATTACTTTACAACAAAATCTCGACTCGCCAAAACTTTGCAACGGCACAAGTCTGTGCGTAAAAAAGATGCTGGGCAATATAATTGAAGGGACAGTGTGACGATGTTATTGTCTCATAGATAGCATTCATTTCGATGGATCTACCTTTTAAATTTAAGACATTGCAATTTCCAGTAAAACTTGCGTGTTAGATGACGATAAATATGTCGGACAATAGGGTTTGGAATTTTGTGGACCAAGCAATTTCTCAATCGATTCGTATGAAATTTGGTATGTAGGACTAAGATGCGACTATAAAACTGTTCCAATGGAAAATTTGTGATCTGGATAATAGGGTCTGGAATTTTGTGGACCAAGCCATTTCTCAAGCGATTCGTATGAAATTCGGTATGTAGAACTAAGATGCGACTATAAGACTTGTTCCAATGGAAATTCTGGGATCTGGCCAATAGGATCTGCAATTTTGTTGACCAAGCTATTTCTCAAGCGAATCGTATGAAATTTGGTATGTACGAATCAGATGCGACTATAATAATTGTTCCAATGGAAATTCTGGGATCTGGCCAATAGGATCTGGAATTTTGTGGAACAAGCCATTTCTAAAGCGATTCGCATGAAATTCGGTTTGTACGACTAAGATGCGACTATAAGACTTGTTCCAATGGAAATTATGGGATCTGGCCAATAGGGTCTGGAATTTTGTGGATCAATTTCTTAAGTGATTAAGTGATTAAGTATAAAATTCGGTATGTAGGATTAAGATCCGACTAAAAGTCTTGATCCAATGGAAATTCTGGGATCAGGCAAATATGGTCTTGAATTTTGGGAACTAGGGCATTTCTCAAGCGATTCGTATGAAATTCGGTATGTAGGACTAAGATGTGACTATAAGAATTGTTTCAATGGAAATTCTGGGATCTGGCCAATAGGATCTGGAATTTTGTGGACCAAGCAATTTCTCAATCGATTCGCATGAAATTCGGTTTGTAGGACTAAGATGCGACTATAAAATCTGTTCCAATGGAAATTTTGTGATCTGGATAATAGGGTCTGGAATTTTGTGGACCAAGCCATTTCTCAAGCGATTCGTATGAAATTCGGTATGTAGAACTAAGATGCGACTATAAGACTTGTTCCAATGGAAATTCTGGGATCTTGCCAACGGGGTCTGGAATTTTGTGGACCAACTATTTCTCAAGCGATTCGTATGAAGTCCGGTATGTAGGACTAAGTTGCGAATAAGACTTGTTCCAATGAAAATTCTGGGATCTGGCCAATAGGGTCTGGAATTTTGTGGACCAAGCCATTTCTCAAGCGATTCATATGAAATTAGGTATGTAGGACTAAGATCCAACTATAAAGTTTGTTCCAATGGAAATTCTGGGATCTGGCCAATAGGATCTGAATTTTTGTGGACCAAGCTATTTCTCAAGCGAATCGTATGAAATTTGGTATGTACGAATCAGATGCGACTATAAGACTTGTTTCAATCGGAATTCAATGATCTGGCCTATAGGGTAAGTTGTTTCTTAATATATAAAATAAAAAAAAATAAATTGTTTATCAGTATTTTTTAAATTATTTTTATAATTTGTAATATTTTCTTGGTCAAGGTTTTTTGTAGTTTTCCCTGACCATGATTCATTGATTAAAGTATTTGGACTCGCGTCGTTCTAAATTCGTGTTCGTTTTTCGTATTGCTTTCCCATTGAATCAGGGAGAATTCTGAGAAAATAAATTGAAACCGGCTACAAACGTCAGGAATGTGATATATTGTAAATCATATTCTTTCTATTTTTATTTTATTTTGAATTTAATAAAGGGCTTAGCCCAACTTATTGCCGTGACGTAAGTCATTCAGGAAGTCATCCCTTGGCAATAAGTCTCTATATAAAAAAAAAAAAAAGAAAAAAATAGGGTCTCGAATTTTGTGGACCAAGGAATTTCTCAAGCGATTCGTATGAAATACGGTATGTACGACTAAGATGCGACTATAAGACTTGTTCTAATGGAAATTCTGGGATCTGGCAAATAGGATCTGGAATTTTGTGGACCAAGCCATTTCTAAAGCGATTCGCAATAAATTCGGTTTGTACGACTAAGATGCGACTATAAGACTTGTTAAAATGAGAATTCAATGATCTGGCCTATAGGGTCTCGAATTTGTGGACCAAGGAATTTCTCAAGCGATTCGTATGAAATTCGGTATGTACGAATCAGATGCGACTATAAGAATTGTTCCATGGAAATTCTGGGATCTGGCCAATAGGATCTGGAATTTTGTGGAACAAGCCATTTCTAAAGCGATTCGCATGAAATTCGGTTTGTACGACTAAGATGCGACTATAAGACTTGTTCCAATGGAAATTCTGGGATCTGGCCAATAGGGTCTGAAATTTTGGGGATCAATTTCTTAAGTGATTCATATGAAATTCGGTATGTAGGATTAAGATCCGACTAAAAGTCTTGATCCAATGGAAATTCTGAGATCAGGCCAATATGGTCTTGAATTTTGTGAACTAGGTCATTTCTCAAGCGATTCGTATGAAATTCGGTATGTAGGACTAAGATGCGACTATAAGAATTGTTTCAATGGATATTCTGGGATCTGGCCAATAGGATCTGGAATTTTGTGGACCAAGCCATTTCTAAAGCGATTCGTATGAAATTCGGTTTGTACGACTAAGATGCGACTATAAGACTTGTTCCAATGGGAATTCAATGATCTGGCCAATAGGGTCTCGAATTTTGTGGTGTAAGGAAGATTTTGGGCGCTCCCAAAATCACCCATACAGAACAACAAACCAAGGAACCACCACAACACATCTCAGCGGGCCAGGTTCCATCCTAAATATTTATATTTACTTTTTTTATATACATATAATACATTTTATAAATTGAATAAAATAAACCTGAAAATTAAATACTTCCAAGTAGAATACTCACTATTAGATACTCACGAATAATATTATTAAAATAACTATAATACTCACGACTATTTTTAAGATTAGAAATAAGCACCCTCTAGAGTAAGAAAGAATTGTAACGGGCTTTGCTCCATAGCACTGCACCGACAATTGTAAAGCAATACTCATGGCAACACACAGCGGTAAATTGAATATTTACGCGAGTGAATGCCAACGATTAACACGAGAAAACAAAACATTAGAAAACAACAACATAGAACAAGAACAACAACACGGTGCTTGGGTCTAGCATGCAGGAGGATGAACACACATTACGAACGCGGACATTGACACACACAGTACACACATGGGTATCAGCATGGCATGCACGCTGCAAGCAGGCAAGTGCAGTATGCATGCGCATGGCAACGGCGTAGACAACATGTGTTACACACACACGGGTATCGGCATGGCGCATGGCATCACATTGCATACAGGCAGAGGCAATGTGTATGCGCATGGCAACGGCAGGGACAAACGAACATACGTGACGAACACACATAAAATTATTTCAATGCATGCTGGACCAAAGTACCGTTAGTTAGGTATAAAAGACGGCTGCTGACCGGTCAGCGAGGAGAGTTTTTGGTGAACCATCGCACGGTGCAGAGCGGGTAAGTGGCCTTGTTTTCTTTTAGTCTTACTCTAGTTAGTTATATATATCTTACAGCTTCCCCCCACCCGTGGTAAGGGGTTGTAAGATATTATCTTTAGATTATACATAATTTGTAGCTTCCCCCCACCCGTGGTAAGGGGTTACAAATTATTAGCATAGGAAGCTAGCTTTTCTACGGTTTGTAACTTCCCCCCACCCGTGGTAAGGGGTTACAAACCATCAATCATAGATTCACTTGTAGCTTGGCAGAGGGTGTACCTCTCCACAGTTGGTGGTTTTAGTTTGTTTTCAGGTTAGCTTTTCTACGGTTTGTAACTTCCCCCCACCCGTGGTAAGGGGTTACAAACCATCAATCATAGATTCACTTGTAGCTTGGCAGAGGGTGTACCTCTCCACAGTTGGTGGTTTCAGTTTGTTTTCAGGTTAGCTTTACTACGGTTTGTAACTTCCCCCCACCCGTGGTAAGGGGTTACAAACCATCAATCATAGATTCACTTGTAGCTTGGTAGAGGGTGTACCTCTCCACAGTTGGAGGTTTCAGTTAGTTTCAGGTTAGCTTTTCTACGGTTTGTAACTTCCCCCCACCCGAGGTAAGGGGTTACAAGCCATCAATAGTATATTTACGTATAGCTTGGCAGAGGGTATACCTCTCCGCAGTTGTTGGGCAGGGTAAAATCGATAGTAACTTGTAACTTCCCCCCACCCGAGGTAAGGGGTTACAAGCCATCAATAGTATATTTACGTATAGCTTGGCAGAGGGTATACCTCTCCGCAGTTGTTGGGCAGGGTAAAATCGATAGTAATAAGCCCAATCCCACGCAACGCACCATGCGATTGACGAGACCGACTCCCGCGTCAGAGTGAGTAAATTATACTAACCCCATAACTCGTGAGTACGTAAGTAAGAAATTGTACCTTTAGATAAAGTTGATTATTGTAATTTAATAATTGCGATTTAATAAAAGATTTGTCTTTATAACTTAACTTTAATTTTGTTGACTTAACTTAAGAAATTTTCTGTAACGAACCGCTGGATCCGCTAAGCTTACCTCAGCCTAAGAAACTTCGTTACAGTGGCGCCCGAACAGGGACTATTATTCACAGAAAATCATAGACGTCAACACACGCAAAGGACATCTCCAGTAAAGCTCACAACCCCGCACACACCCCCCATGGAACACTAAGAAGAAAAAAAAACTCAACGCACCGCCAGCTGCAAACTCGCCACAGCACCACAGAAGACTACGTCTAGTACGCGTCCACGCATCGCCGCTGCAAACTCGCTACAGCACCACAGAAGACAACGTTAATTTCACTCCGACGCATCAGCCAGTGTAAACTCACCAAGTTCACAGCAGAGGACAACTAGTATTATCACACAGTCCATAGCGATCGACTACCCAGCATGAAAACCGCGTGGATATATACGCTCCGGAAGGAGGAGCTGATAACCTACGCCAAGGAATTCGGGTTAGATGAGACCGGCACCGTGGAGGAACTCCGAAAACGCTTTTCCGCCCATGTCAACGAGGAGGAGCTCAAACCAGAAGCAAAAGAGCGACTTCTCATCTTGGAAACCCAGCACACGAGAAGCGTTTCCCCAACACCTCCCGCGATTACCGTCACCCAGGCAGAAAATATCAGCTTAAGTCCAGCGAAATTCGTCCCACCACGATGTACGTCCACACCATCATATTCAGCGGTCATCGACCAAGTCAGGAAATGGTCTGTGAAATTCGACGGTGTGCGCGACCCAATAGCCTTCATTGAACGGGTCGAAGAATTATCGGTTGTCTATGGGATAGACAAAGATTTCCTACCACGTACGATGCCAGAACTCCTCAAAGATAGGGCCTTGATCTGGTACAGGAACAATAACGGTCATTGGAGGACGTGGGAAACATTTAGGAACAACTTCCTGAAGTTTTTCCTCCCAGCACGCTTCTTTGAACGATTGGACGACGACATCCGCCAAAGAAAACAGCTCCGGAAAGAATCTTTTAAAGACTACGTGATTACTCTCCAGAACCTGATGCGCCACGCCCAGTACAACGAGAACCAGAAGCTGGAACGAATTTTCCGCAAGAGCCGCCAGGACTACCAATTATACATAAAGCGGAAGGACTTCGACTGCCTCGAAGAGCTGATTAATTTAGCCGAGGATTTCGAATGTCTCAACGGCGGCAGTCGAAACGACGAAACACCATCACGACCACCAAGACAGGACGAGCAGCACCGACAAGTCGCCCAGATGCCAGGAGGAGCAGTCAACCCACGATCAGCATGCCGCCGATGCGGCCAGCAAGGACATTTTTTGAGAGAATGCCGCAACCCTAGGATTCTGTTCTGCTGGGAATGTGGTAAACAAAATACCAGGAGCATCGACTGCTGCCGTCGACCGGTGGGAAATGCCAACGGGTTTCGCCGAATGCCAGGGATGGTGGAACCCCAGAATCCTACGCCCCGGCAGAACTAGAACGACTGAAACATCAGAAGAAGACCGGGAAATGGAGACTCTGCGTGGACTTCAGACAGCTGAACTCTAAGTCTGTTCCAGATGCTTACCCACTTCCAAGGATCCATCACATCCTTGACCGCCTCAGAAACGCAAAATACATCAGCAGTTTGGACCTCAAGAATGGGTATTGGCAGATTCCGATGGAAGAGGGCAGTAAGAAGTACACAGCATTCACGGTACCAGGGCGTGGATTATTCCAATGGCGCGTCATGCCTTTTGGCCTGCACTCGGCCCCCGCAACGTTTCAGCGAGCATTAGACCAGGTCATTGGCCCAGATATGGAACCGCACGCTTTCGCCTATCTGGACGACATCGTCGTGACTGGAGAATCTTTGGAGGACCACATGAAGCACCTAAAGGAAGTACTTCGGTTCGGTACGGTTACGACAGGCGAACCTAAGGATTAACACGGAGAAATGCGAATTCTTCAGAAGGGAAATCAAGTATCTGGGACACATGGTCAGCGAGCGAGGAATCCACACTGACCCAGAGAAAATCACAGCTATACAGGAACTCCGACCACCTGCTACTCTACGTGAACTCCGTCGCTATCTTGGGATTGCCTCATGGTATAGACGATTCGTGCCTGAGTTTGCCAAGGTCGTCCAACCCCTTACGATCCTCCTAAAGAAGGGGAAGCACTGGAAGTGGACCGACACACAACAAGCCGCATTCGACCAGTTAAAAGACCGACTCACGAAAGCACCCGTTCTCGCCTGCCCAGATTTCGAAAAGAAGTTCACTCTCCAGACGGATGCGAGCGATTATGGACTGTGGGTGATATTAACGCAAGACATCGAGGATCAGGTAAGAGTAATCGCCTACGCCAGCCGCCATCTAAATTCAGCGGAACGCAATTATTCGCCCACAGAGAAGGAGTGCCTCGCCATAGTGTGGGGCGTCCGAAAAATGCGACCCTACCTGGAGGGGTACCGGTTTACAATCATAACAGATCACCTAGCGTTGAAATGGCTGAACTCGATCGAGAGTCCATCCGGACGAATCGCCCGATGGGCGTTAGAATTGCAGCAGTATACATACTACATCCAATATAGACGAGGGAAGTTGAATGTAGTTGCCGACGCACTATCACGCCAGCCAAGGGAGGTCCTGCGAACAGCAGTGGTAGACGACGACTCAGAGAGGTGTAGCTGGCTGGAGAAAAAGAAGACGGAAGTAAGGGATAACCCTAAGAAATTTCCAGATTACGTCATAGAAGGCAAAGAACTATGTCGTCACATGTTCCGCCAAACCGCAGATGAGGATTGCACCCCCTGGAAATTGTGCGTCCCGAAGTTCCAACGAGCACGTGTGCTAAGGGAAAACCACGACGAACCCACCGCTGAACACTTGGGCATTCGCAAGACCATCGCACGCGTTATGAACCGTTACTACTGGCCAGGTATGTTCCGCGACATCAGCCGGTATGTACGACGCTGCGAGTCCTGTCAGAAGTACAAGTGCATCCAACAGAAGCCGGCCGGAGCCATGCTGTCTCAGATCGCAGACGAACCATGGAGTACAGTATGTGCAGATTTCGTCGGACCCCTACCCAGAAGCAAACACGGCAACACGGTTATGCTAGTGTTATTCGACAAGTTTTCCAAATGGACGGAAATCGTTCCTTTACGCAAAGCAACGACAGAGTCGCTGAGGAAGGCGTTCCGCGAACGGATACTGGCCATATACGGTGTCCCAAAGATTTTTGTGAGCGACAACGGGGCCCAGTTTACCAGCGGCCTGTTCCGAAGGTACCTACAAGGATTGGGGGTTAAGCATCAGTTCACCGCCCCGTACACGTCCCAGGAGAACCCCACAGAGAGAGCCAACCGAACGATAAAGACGATGGTCGCCCAGTTCGTTGGCGAACAACACAGGGAGTGGGATGAACTCCTCCCCGAAGTCTCGTTGGCAATAAATACAAGTATCGCAGAACCAACAGGCTTCACCCCAGCATTTCTCACACAGGGTCGAGAACCTCGTCTGCCACGGACACTCTTCGACGAGAGAACGAGCGGATCAGGACATGTCGAACAGTCACCAAAAGAAAGGGCGGAACGTCTCCAAGAAGTCTTCCAACTTGTACGCAGAAATCTAGAGCAAGCAGCCCAAAATCAAGCCAGATATTACAATCTCCGGCGTAGACCCTGGAAGCCCACAGTCGGACAGATGGTCCTAGTTAAGCAGCACAACTTGTCCAAGGCAATCGAAAGTTTCGCGGCGAAACTCGCCCCACGGTATGACGGACCACATGAAGTCATCGACTTTGTATCCCCAGTAATCGTCCAGCTTCGCACAGGCGGCAAAACTCGCACCGCACACATCAGCGACCTAAAAGAATATAACAGCGATGACACCACACCCCAGTCAAAGGAACAGCCCAAAATCGCAGAAAAAGAACATCACGGAAAACCACAGCACAGTGCAGGAGCAGGACCAGCAGGTCTAGACTCCAACGACCTCCAAAGGAGACAACAACAGTAACAACTTAAAGCAGAATTTAAAAGGCTCCGTTCTCCCAACTCCGTCCGAGGACCTCTAGACCAGTGGCCCCAAGAGGTTATGCGACGCATCAACCAGGCAACACAGACCCGGAACCGGGGACAACAAGTGAAGTTCTACGTCAGAACAACAGGGCTGGTGTATCGGGTCCGCATCTCCAGGAACGGAGGAGTGGCAGTTCAGCTTGCCAACCCGAAGTAGAGGGGGGGTGTAAGGAAGATTTTGGGCGCTCCCAAAATCACCCATACAGAACAACAAACCAACGAACCACCACAACACATCTCAGCGGGCCAGGTTCCATCCTAAATATTTATATTTACTTTTTTTATATACATATAATACTTTTTATAAATTGAATAAAATAAACCTGAAAATTAAATACTTCCAAGTAGAATACTCACTATTAGATACTCACGAATAATATTATTAAAATAACTATAATACTCACGACTATTTTTAAGATTAGAAATAAGCACCCTGTAGAGTAAGAAAGAATTGTAACGGGCTTTGCTCCATAGCACTGCACCGACAATTGTAAAGCAATACTCATGGCAACACACAGCGGTAAATTGAATATTTACGCGAGTGAATGCCAACGATTAACACGAGAAAACAAAACATTAGAAAACAACAACATAGAACAAGAACAACAACACGGTGCTTGGGTCTAGCATGCAGGAGGATGAACACACATTACGAACGCGGACATTGACACACACAGTACACACATGGGTATCAGCATGGCATGCACGCTGCAAGCAGGCAAGTGCAGTATGCATGCGCATGGCAACGGCGGAGACAACATGTGTTACACACACACGGGTATCGGCATGGCGCATGGCATCACATTGCATACAGGCAGAGGCAATGTGTATGCGCATGGCAACGGCAGGGACAAACGAACATACGTGACGAACACACATAAAATTATTTCAATGCATGCTGGACCAAAGTACCGTTAGTTAGGTATAAAAGAAGGCTGCTGACCGGTCAGCGAGGAGAGTTTTTGGTGAACCATCGCACGGTGCAGAGCGGGTAAGTGGCCTTGTTTTCTTTTAGTCTTACTCTAGTTAGTTATATATATCTTACAGCTTCCCCCCACCCGTGGTAAGGGGTTGTAAGATATTATCTTTAGATTATACATAATTTGTAGCTTCCCCCCATCCGTGGAAAGGGGTTACAAATTATTAGCATAGGAAGCTAGCTTTTCTACGGTTTGTAACTTCCCCCCACCCGTGGTAAGGGGTTACAAACCATCAATCATAGATTCACTTGTAGCTTGGCAGAGGGTGTACCTCTCCAAAGTTGGTGGTTTTAGTTTGTTTTCAGGTTAGCTTTTCTACGGTTTGTAACTTCCCCCCACCCGTGGTAAGGGGTTACAAACCATCAATCATAGATTCACTTGTAGCTTGGCAGAGGGTGTACCTCTCCACAGTTGGTGGTTTCAGTTTGTTTTCAGGTTAGCTTTACTACGGTTTGTAACTTCCCCCCACCCGTGGTAAGGGGTTACAATTCATCAATCATAGATTCACTTGTAGCTTGGTAGAGGGTGTACCTCTCCACAGTTGGAGGTTTCAGTTTGTTTCAGGTTAGCTTTTCTACGGTTTGTAACTTCCCCCCACCCGAGGTAAGGGGTTACAAGCCATCAATAGTATATTTACGTATAGCTTGGCAGAGGGTATACCTCTCCGCAGTTGTTGGGCAGGGTAAAATCGATAGTAACTTGTAACTTCCCCCCACCCGAGGTAAGGGGTTACAAGCCATCAATAGTATATTTACGTATAGCTTGGCAGAGGGTATACCTCTCCGCAGTTGTTGGGCATGGTAAAATCGATAGTAATAAGCCCAATCCCACGCAACGCACCATGCGATTGACGAGACCGACTCCCGCGTCAGAGTGAGTAAATTATACTAACCCCATAACTCGTGAGTACGTAAGTAAGAAATTGTACCTTTAGATAAAGGCCCCCGCAACGTTTCAGCGAGCATTAGACCAGGTCATTGGCCCAGATATGGAACCGCACGCTTTCGCCTATCTGGACGACATCGTCGTGACTGGAGAATCTTTGGAGGACCACATGAAGCACCTAAAGGAAGTACTTCGACGGTTACGACAGGCGAACCTAAGGATTAACACGGAGAAATGCGAATTCTTCAGAAGGGAAATCAAGTATCTGGGACACATGGTCAGCGAGCGAGGAATCCACACTGACCCAGAGAAAATCACAGCTATACAGGAACTCCGACCACCTGCTACTCTACGTGAACTCCGTCGCTATCTTGGGATTGCCTCATGGTATAGACGATTCGTGCCTGAGTTTGCCAAGGTCGTCCAACCCCTTACGATCCTCCTAAAGAAGGGGAAGCACTGAAAGTGGACCGACACACAACAAGCCGCATTCGACCAGTTAAAAGACCGACTCACGAAAGCACCCGTTCTCGCCTGCCCAGATTTCGAAAAGAAGTTCACTCTCCAGACGGATGCGAGCGATTATGGACTGTGGGTGATATTAACGCAAGACATCGAGGATCAGGTAAGAGTAATCGCCTACGCCAGCCGCCATCTAAATTCAGCGGAACGCAATTATTCGCCCACAGAGAAGGAGTGCCTCGCCATAGTGTGGGGCGTCCGAAAAATGCGACCCTACCTGGAGGGGTACCGGTTTACAATCATAACAGATCACCTAGCGTTGAAATGGCTGAACTCGATCGAGAGTCCATCCGGACGAATCGCCCGATGGGCGTTAGAATTGCAGCAGTATACATACGACATCCAATATAGACGAGGGAAGTTGAATGTAGTTGCCGACGCACTATCACGCCAGCCAAGGGAGGTCCTGCGAACAGCAGTGGTAGACGACGACTCAGAGAGGTGTAGCTGGCTGGAGAAAAAGAAGACGGAAGTAAGGGATAACCCTAAGAAATTTCCAGATTACGTCATAGAAGGCAAAGAACTATATCGTCACATGTTCCGCCAAACCGCAGATGAGGATTGCACCCCCTGGAAATTGTGCGTCCCGAAGTTCCAACGAGCACGTGTGCTAAGGGAAAACCACGACGAACCCACCGCTGAACACTTGGGCATTCGCAAGACCATCGCACGCGTTATGAACCGTTACTACTGGCCAGGTATGTTCCGCGACATCAGCCGGTATGTACGACGCTGCGAGTCCTGTCAGAAGTACAAGTGCATCCAACAGAAGCCGGCCGGAGCCATGCTGTCTCAGATCGCAGACGAACCATGGAGTACAGTATGTGCAGATTTCGTCGGACCCCTACCCAGAAGCAAACACGGCAACACGGTTATGCTAGTGTTATTCGACAAGTTTTCCAAATGGACGGAAATCGTTCCTTTACGCAAAGCAACGACAGAGTCGCTGAGGAAGGCGTTCCGCGAACGGATACTGGCCAGATACGGTGTCCCAAAGATTTTTGTGAGCGACAACGGGGCCCAGTTTACCAGCGGCCTGTTCCGAAGGTACCTACAAGGATTGGGGGTTAAGCATCAGTTCACCGCCCCGTACACGCCCCAGGAGAACCCCACAGAGAGAGCCAACCGAACGATAAAGACGATGGTCGCCCAGTTCGTTGGCGAACAACACAGGGAGTGGGATGAACTCCTCCCCGAAGTCTCGTTGGCAATAAATACAAGTATCGCAGAACCAACAGGCTTCACCCCAGCATTTCTCACACAGGGTCGAGAACCTCGTCTGCCACGGACACTCTTCGACGAGAGAACGAGCGGATCAGGACATGTCGAACAGTCACCAAAAGAAAGGGCGGAACGTCTCCAAGAAGTCTTCCAACTTGTACGCAGAAATCTAGAGCAAGCAGCCCAAAATCAAGCCAGATATTACAATCTCCGGCGTAGACCCTGGAAGCCCACAGTCGGACAGATGGTCCTAGTTAAGCAGCACCACTTGTCCAAGGCAATCGAAAGTTTCGCGGCGAAACTCGCCCCACGGTATGACGGACCACATGAAGTCATCGACTTTGTATCCCCAGTAATCGTCCAGCTTCGCACAGGCGGCAAAACTCGCACCGCACACATCAGCGACCTAAAAGAATATAACAGCGATGACACCACACCCCAGTCAAAGGAACAGCCCAAAATCGCAGAAAAAGAACATCACGGAAAACCACAGCACAGTGCAGGAGCAGGACCAGCAGGTCTAGACTCCAACGACCTCCAAAGGAGACAACAACAGTAACAACTTAAAGCAGAATTTAAAAGGCTCCGTTCTCCCAACTCCGTCCGAGGACCTCTAGACCAGTGGCCCCAAGAGGTTATGCGACGCATCAACCAGGCAACACAGACCCGGAACCGGGGACAACAAGTGAAGTTCTACGTCAGAACAACAGGGCTGGTGTATCGGGTCCGCATCTCCAGGAACGGAGGAGTGGCAGTTCAGCTTGCCAACCCGAAGTAGAGGGGGGGTGTAAGGAAGATTTTGGGCGCTCCCAAAATCACCCATACAGAACAACAAACCAACGAACCACCACAACACATCTCAGCGGGCCAGGTTCCATCCTAAATATTTATATTTACTTTTTTTATATACATATAATACTTTTTATAAATTGAATATAATAAACCTGAAAATTAAATACTTCCAAGTAGAATACTCACTATTAGATACTCACGAATAATATTATTAAAATAACTATAATACTCACGACTATTTTTAAGATTAGAAATAAGCACCCTGTAGAGTAAGAAAGAATTGTAACGGGCTTTGCTCCATAGCACTGCACCGACAATTGTAAAGCAATACTCATGGCAACACACAGCGGTAAATTGAATATTTACGCGAGTGAATGCCAACGATTAACACGAGAAAACAAAACATTAGAAAACAACAACATAGAACAAGAACAACAACACGGTGCTTGGGTCTAGCATGCAGGAGGATGAACACACATTACGAACGCGGACATTGACACACACAGTACACACATGGGTATCAGCATGGCATGCACGCTGCAAGCAGGCAAGTGCAGTATGCATGCGCATGGCAACGGCGGAGACAACATGTGTTACACACACACGGGTATCGGCATGGCGCATGGCATCACATTGCATACAGGCAGAGACAATGTGTATGCGCATGGCAACGGCAGGGACAAACGAACATACGTGACGAACACACATAAAATTATTTCAATGCATGCTGGACCAAAGTACCGTTAGTTAGGTATAAAAGAAGGCTGCTGACCGGTCAGCGAGGAGAGTTTTTGGTGAACCATCGCACGGTGCAGAGCGGGTAAGTGGCCTTGTTTTCTTTTAGTCTTACTCTAGTTAGTTATATATTTCTTACAGCTTCCCCCCACCCGTGGTAAGGGGTTGTAAGATATTATCTTTAGATTATACATAATTTGTAGCTTCCCCCCATCCGTGGAAAGGGGTTACAAATTATTAGCATAGGAAGCTAGCTTTTCTACGGTTTGTAACTTCCCCCCACCCGTGGTAAGGGGTTACAAACCATCAATCATAGATTCACTTGTAGCTTGGCAGAGGGTGTACCTCTCCACAGTTGGTGGTTTTAGTTTGTTTTCAGGTTAGCTTTTCTACGGTTTGTAACTTCCCCCCACCCGTGGTAAGGGGTTACAAACCATCAATCATAGATTCACTTGTAGCTTGGCAGAGGGTGTACCTCTCCACAGTTGGTGGTTTCAGTTTGTTTTCAGGTTAGCTTTACTACGGTTTGTAACTTCCCCCCACCCGTGGTAAGGGGTTACAATTCATCAATCATAGATTCACTTGTAGCTTGGTAGAGGGTGTACCTCTCCACAGTTGGAGGTTTCAGTTTGTTTCAGGTTAGCTTTTCTACGGTTTGTAACTTCCCCCCACCCGAGGTAAGGGGTTACAAGCCATCAATAGTATATTTACGTATAGCTTGGCAGAGGGTATACCTCTCCGCAGTTGTTGGGCAGGGTTAGTAGTCCGACGTTTTTTTTACTTTTCTAGTGCCGTTAAGCATATATAGCTTAAAAAGTGGAGGTGTGGGCACAACACGAATTTCTTTTACAAACGAGGCCTGCATTTTTAGTAAATGTATATTAAATTTTTTTCAATTTTTTGTTTTTTTTTTTGCTTATAGTTTAAATTTCTTTTGCACTTAACAGTTCTATACTTTTGAGTTATTTGCAAAAATTTGAAAAACTTTCTAAGTAAACCATCACTTCCGGTTGTCAGATTTCCGTCAAAATTATGTGGCCCCTCACAATTTATGTAAAAAGCCTAAATATGAATTCTCATCCTGATAAGTTCAGCCGTCTGGGCTTTAGAGTGGACAGAGATTTTTTTATTTTCGCTTTTTCTGAATCAGGGGATACGGTAATGGATAAATCTGCAATAATCCCGAGTTTTCATGATTACTATACTTCCTTTTACTATATAAAAGAAAGTAAAATATGTTTTTTGAAGTTTCCCATTTTGGCCGTAGTCCGGTTTGAACCGGCGATGCCGAGTATCATCCGGATGTATTACAGGCGTTTTTACCAATTGTGCCATTCGGTTGTATATTGATTTGTCTATAAACTCAGTACATTAGTCTAATCGTATGTGACGATAATAATCATGTGTACAATGACTAGCTTCGTTACAAACGTTATTTTCCTGATGCAAAAATTTCAATTGAGGGGTACCCTCATATTACGATCCAAATCGGAGCTCAATGGAATTCTTTTGAAAATCTATACCAAACTAATAAAAAATGTAAGCTTCAATGTATTCAATGTAATAATCCGTAATAAACCGGATGCCTTGACTTTTTGAGATCATGATTTATTTTTTTAAATTCTCTATATTAACTTCGCGTGCCAGTTGCTGGCGGACTGGCTGGCTGGACAGATCTTGTGATCAATTTTTAACCCACACATACATATTTCCGGTGACAATACTTTCTATTAAAATTTGAGAGTGGTCGGGGCTCCCATACAATTTTTTTCCCCGGCATCAGATCATATTATTACACTCATATTGTGATCAAAATCAGAGTTAAATGGAATTCTTTTGAAAATCTATACCAAACTAATAAAAAATTTAAACTTCAATGTATTCAATGTAATAATCCGTAATAAAGCGGATGCCTTGACTTTTTGAGATTATAATTTATTTTTTTAAATTATCTATATTAACTTCGCGTGCCGGTTGCTGGTGGATCTCCAATTAATTTACAACAAAATCTCGACTCGCCAAAACTTTGCAACGGCACAAGTCTGTGCGTAAAAAAGATGCTGGGCAATATAATTGAAGGGATAGTGTGACGATGTTTTTGTCTCATAGATAGCATTCATTTCGACGGATCTACCTTTTAAATTTAAGACATTGCAATTTCCAGTAAAACTTGCGTTTTAGATTACGATAAATATGTCGGACAATAGGGTTTGGAATTTTGTGGACCAAGCAATTTCTCAATCGATTCGTATGATATTCGGTATGTGGAACTAAGATGCGACTATAAGACTTGTTCCAATGGAAATTCTGGGATCTTGCCAACGGGGTCTGGAATTTTGTGGACCAACTATTTCTCAAGCGATTCGTATGAAATCCGTTATGTAGGACTGAGATGCGAATAAGACTTGTTCCAATGAAAATTCTGGGATCTGGCCAATAGGGTCTGGAATTTTGTGGACCAAGCCATTTCTCAAGCGATTCGTATTTAATTAGGTATGTAGGACTAAGATCCAACTATAAAGTTTGCTCCAATGGAAATTCTGGGATCTGGCCAATAGGATCTGAAATTTTGTGGACCAAGCTATTTCTCAAGCGAATCGTATGAAATTTGGTATGTACGAATCAGATGCGACTATAAGAATTGTTCCAATGGAAATTGTGGGATCTGGCCAATAGGATCTGGAATTTTGTGGAACAAGCCATTTCTAAAGCGATTCGCATGAAATTCGGTTTGTACGACTAAGATGCGGCTATAAGACTTGTTCCAATGGAAATTCTGGGATCAGGCCAATATGGTCTTGAATTTTGTGAACTAGGGCATTTCTCAAGCGATTCCTATGAAATTCGGTATGTAGGACTAAGATGCGACTATAAGAATTGTTTCAATGGAAATTCTGGGATCTGGCCAATAGGATCTGGAATTTTGTGGACCAAGCCATTTCTAAAGCGATTCGCATGAAATTCGGTTTGTACGACTAAGATGCGACTATAAGACTTATTCCAATGGGAATTCAATGATCTTGCCTATAGGGTCTCGAATTTTGTGGACCAAGGAATTTCTCAAGCGATTCGTATGAAATTCGGTATGTACGACTAAGATGCGACTATAAGACTTGTTCCAGTGGAAATTCTAGGATCTGGCCAATAGGGTCTGGAGTTTTGTGGACAAAGCCATTTCTCAAGCGATTCGTATGAAATGCGGTATGTAGGACTAAGATGCGACTATAAGAGTTGTTCCAATGGAAATTCTTGGATCTGCCCAATAGGGTCTGGAATTTTGTTGACCAAGCCATTTCTCAAGCGATTCGTATGAAATTTGGTATGTGCGACTAAGATGCGACTATGAGACTTGTTCCAATGGAAATTCGGTGATCTGGCCAATAGGGTCTAGAATTTTGTGGACCAAGCCATTTCTCAAGCGTTTCGTATGAAATTCGGTGTGTAGGACTAAGATGCGACAGTAAGACTTCTTCCAATTGAAATTCTAGGATGTGGCCAATAGGGTCTGGAATTTTGTGGACCAAGCAATTTCTTAAGCGATTCGTATGAAATTCGGTATGTAGGATTAAGATCCAACTAAAAGACTTGTTCCAATGGCAATTCTGGGATCGGGCCAATAGGGTTTTGAATTTTGGGAACTAAGCCATTTCTCAAGCAATTCGTATCAAATTCGGTATGTATGGCTATTTTTGCTTTTTAATTTAATCGTAATGTGAGCCACTACGTCAAAGATGTTTAACTTCAACCGCGCGTGAAGGGTGCACGCTTATCTTTTTTTCGTTTACAACGTCGGAAAATATTTAATTATGATATATATACATATATATATATATATATATTTCCCGGTTGCCCCATCGCACTGACCCACACCCAAGTTAACACCCGCCCACTGACGCCACGTCTACTGTTCTGCAGCCCACTGACCCTCCATCCCACTGACCTCCCGCCAACTGACCACCTTCCCAACCCAGAAAACTATAGAATCGACACTTATATCGGCAAAAAATGTATGCTTGTTCGAATATTCTTTACATGAAAATCATATACAGGAAAAACTACATTTTCCACCACAGCGCCACCGGGTCCAACTTTTGCCTACGACTTTCTTTTTATTTAAATATTATATAGTGTGAATTTGAGCCAAATCGACCCCGCGGCCCGATCACTCTCAAATTATTATATATAATAATAGAATAGCGTTGTCATGGGAAATACACATGTGTGCAAAGTTTGAATAACATCTGCCTTTAAGAAGTGGGTTAAAAATTGATCACAAGATCTGACCAGTGAGCCAGCCACGGCACGCCAAGTTATTATAGAGAATTTAAAAATTATAAGACTTGTAAAGTCGCTATAGTTGTTATTGGTGTAACGCGAATGTTTCGACACAGTAATGCCCACCCACTGGTTAGTAGTCCGACGTTTTTTTACTTTTCTGGTGCCGGTAAGCATATATAGCTTAAAAAGTGGAGGTGTGGGTACAACACGAATTTCTTTTTCAAACGAGGCCTGCATTTTTAGTAAATGTATATTAAATTTTTTTCAATTTTTTGTCATTTTTTTTGCTTTTAGTTTAAATTTCTTTTGCACTTAACAGTTCTATACTTTTGAGTTATTTGCAAAAATTTGAAAAACTGTCTAAGTAAACCGTCACTTCCGGTTGTCAGATTTCCGTCAAAATTATGTGGCCCCTCACAATTTATGTAAAAAGCCTAAATATGAATTCTCATCCTGATAAGTTCAGCCGTCTGGGCTTTAGAGTGTGTGTGGACAGAGATTTTTTTATTTTCGCTTTTTCTGAATCAGGGGATACGGTAATGGATAAATCTGCAATAATCCCGAGTTTTCATGATTACTATACTTCCTTTTACTATATAAAAGAAAGTAAAATATGTTTTTTGAAGTTTCCCATTTTGGCCGTAGTCGGGTTTGAACCGGCGATGCTGAGAATCATTCGGATGTATTACAGGCGTTTTTACCAATTGTTCCATTCGGTTGTATATTGATTTGACTATAAACTCAGTACATTAGCCTAATCGTATGTGACGATATTAATCATGTGTACAATAACTAGCTTCGTTACAAACGTTATTTTCCTGATGCAAAAATTTCAATTGAGGGGTACCCTCATATTGCGATCCAAATCGGAGCTCAATGGAACTCTTTTGAAAATCTATACCAAACTAATAAAAAATGTAAGCTTCAATGTATTCAATGTAATAATCCGTAATAAACCGGATGCCTTGACTTTTTGAGATCATGATTCATTTTTTTAAATTCTCTATATTAACTTCGCGTGCCAGTTGCTGGCGGACTGGCTGGCTGGACAGATCTTGTGATCAATTTTTAACCCACACATAGATATTTCCGGTGACAATACTTTCTATTAAAATTTGAGAGTGATCGGGCCACGGGGTCGGGGGCTCCCATACAATCTTTTTCCCCGGCATCAGATCATATTATTACCCTCATATTGTGATCAAAATCAGAGTTAAATGGAATTCTTTTGAAAATCTATACTAAACTAATAAAAAATGTAAACTTCAATGTATTCAATGTAATAATCCGTAATAAAACGGATGCCTTGACTTTTTGAGATTATAATTTATTTTTTAAATTATCTATATTAACTTCGCGGGCCAGTTGCTGGTGGATCTCCAATTACTTTACAACAAGCCAAGGACCAAGCCATTTCTCAAGCGATTCGTATGAAATTCGGTATGTGGAACTACGATGCGACTATAAGACTTGTTCCAATGGAAATTCTGGGATCTTGCCAACGGGGTCTGGATTTTGTGGACTAACTATTTCTCAAGCGATTCGTATGAAATCCGTTATGTAGGACTGAGATGCGAATAAGACTTGTTCCAATGAAAATTCTGGGATCTGGCCAATAGGGTCTGGAATTTTGTGGACCAAGCCAATTCTCAAGCGATTCGTATGAAATTAGGTATGTAGGACTAAGATCCAACTATAAAGTTTGCTCCAATGGAAATTCTGGGATCTGACCAATAGGATCTGAAATTTTGTGGACCAAGCTATTTCTCAAGCGAATCGTACGAAATTTGGTATGTACGAATCAGACGCGACTATAAGAATTGTTCCAATGGAAAGTCTGGGATCTGGCCAATAGGATCTGGAATTTTGTGGAACAAGTCATTTCTAAAGCGATTCGCATGAAATTCGGTTTGTACGACTAAGATGCGACTATAAGACTTGTTCCAATGGAAATTCTGGGATCTGGTCAATAGGGTCTGGAATTTTGTGGATCAATTTCTTATGTGATTCATATTAAATTCGGTATGTAGGATTAAGATCCGACTAAAAGTCTTGATCCAATGGAAATTCTGGGATCACGCCAATATGGTCTTGAATTTTGTGAACTAGGGCATTTCTCAAGCGATTCGTATGTAGGACTAAGATGCGACTATAAGAATTGTTTCAATGGAAATTCTGGGATCTGGCCAATAGGATCTGGAATTTTGTGGACCAAGCCATTTCTAAAGCGATTCGCATGAAATTCGGTTTGTACGACTAAGATGCGACTATAAGACTTGTTCCAATGGGAATTCAGTGATCTGGCCTATAGGGTCTGGAGTTTTGTGGACCAAGCCATTTCTCAAGCGATTCGTATGAAATGCGGTATGTAGGACTAAGATGCGACTATAAGAGTTGTTCCAATGGAAATTCTTGGATCTGCCCAATAGGGTCTGGAATTTTGTGGACCAAGCCATTTCTCAAGCGATTCGTATGAAATTCGGTATGTGCGACTAAGATGCGACTATGAGACTTGTTCCAATGGAAATTCGGTGATCTGGCCAATAGGGTCTAGAATTTTGTGGACCAAGCCATTTCTCAAGCGTTTCGTATGAAATTCGGTGTGTAGGACTAAGATGCGACAGTTAGACTTCTTCCAATTGAAATTCTAGGATGTGGCCAATAGGGTCTGGAATTTTGTGGACCAAGCAATTTCTTAAGCGATTCGTATGAAATTCGGTATGTAGGATTAAGATCCAACTAAAAGACTTGTTCCAATGGAAATTCTGGGATCGGGCCAATAGGGTCTTGAATTTTGGGAACTAAGTCATTTCTCAAGCAATTCGTATCAAATTCGGATTGTATGGCTATTTTTGCCTTTTAATTTAATCGTAATGTTAGCCACTACGTCAAAGATGTTTAACTTCAACCGCGCGTGAAGGGTGCACGCTTATCTTTTTTTCGTTTACAACGTCGGAAAATATTCAATTATGATATTTAATGAACAACGGTCTTAATTTGATATATACACATATATATATATATATACTAGGGGAAATACACGGCTTTTCCCGGCTGCCCCATCGCACTGACCCCCATTCAAGTTAACACCCGCCTACTGACGCCACGTCCACTGTTCTGCAGCCCACCGACCCTACATCCCACTGACCTCCCGCCAGCTGACCACCTCACCAACCCAGAAAACTATAGAATCGACACTTATATCGGCAAAAAATGTATGCTTGTTCGAATATTTTTTACATGAAAACTACATTTTCCACCACAGCGCCACCGGGTCCAACTTTTGCCTACGACTTTCTTTTTATTTAAATATTATATAGTGTGAATTTGAGCCAAATCGACCCCGCGGCCCGATCACTCTCAAATTATTATATATAATAAGAGAATAGCGTTGTCATGGAAAATACACATGTGTGCAAAGTTTGAATAACATCTGCCTTTAGAAAGTGGGTTAAAAATTGATCACAAGATCTGACCAGTGAGCCAGCCACGGCACGCCAAGTTATTATAGAGAATTTAAAAATTATAAGACTTGTAAAGTCGCTATAGTTGTTATTGGTGTAACGCGAATGTTTCGACACAGTAATGCCCACCCACTGGTTAGTAGTCCGACGTTTTTTTTACTTTTCTGGTGCCGTTAAGCATATATAGCTTAAAAAGTGGAGGTGTGGGTACAACACGAATTTCTTTTTCAAACGAGGCCTGCATTTTTAGTAAATGTATATTAAATTTTTTTCAATTTTTTGTTATTTTTTTTTTGCTTTTAGTTTAAATTTCTTTTGCACTTAACAGTTCTATACTTTTGAGTTATTTGCAAAAATTTGAAAAACTGTCTAAGTTAACCGTCACTTCCGGTTGTCAGATTTCCGTCAAAATTATGTGGCCCCTCACAATTTATGTAAAAAGCCTAAATATGAATTCTCATCCTGATAAGTTCAGCCGTTTGGGCTTTAGAGTGTGGACAGAGATTTTTTTATTTTCGCTTTTTCATAATCAGGGGATACGGTAATGGATAAATCTGCAATAATCCCGAGTTTTCATGATTACTATACTTCCTTTTACTATTTAAAAGAAAGTAAAATATGTTTTTTGAAGTTTCCCATTTTGGCCGTAGTCGGGTTTGAACCGGCGATGCTGAGTATCATTCGGATGTATTACAGGCGTTTTTACCAATTGTTCCATTCGGTTGTATATTGATTTGACTATAAACTCAGTACATTAGCCTAATCGTATGTGACGATATTAATCATGTGTACAATAACTAGCTTCGTTACAAACGTTATTTTCCTGATGCAAAAATTTCAATTGAGGGGTACCCTCATATTGGGATCCAAATCGGAGCTCAATGGAATTCTTTTGAAAATCTATACCAAACTAATAAAAAATGTAAGCTTCAATGTATTCAATGTAATAATCCGTAATAAACCGGATGCCTTGACTTTTTGAGATCATGATTCATTTTTTTAAATTCTCTATATTAACTTCGCGTGCCAGTTGCTGGCGGACTGGCTGGCTGGACAGATCTTGTGATCAATTATTAACCCACACATAGATATTTCCGGTGACAATACTTTCTATTAAAATTTGAGAGTGATCGGGCCACGGGGTCGGGGGCTCCCATACAATCTTTTTCCCCGGCATCAGATCATATTATTACCCTCATATTGTGATCAAAATCAGAGTTAAATGGAATTCTTTTGAAAATCTATACCAAACTAATAAAAAATGTAAACTTCAATGTATTCAATGTAATAATCCGTAATAAAACGGATGCCTTGACTTTTTGAGATTATAATTTATTTTTTAAATTATCTATATTAACTTCGCGGGCCAGTTGCTGGTAGATCTCCAATTACTTTACAACAAGCCAAGGACCAAGCCATTTCTCAAGCGATTCGTATGAAATTCGGTATGTGGAACTACGATGCGACTATAAGACTTGTTCCAATGGAAATTCTGGGATCTTGCCAACGGGGTCTGGATTTTGTGGACTAACTATTTCTCAAGCGATTCGTATGAAATCCGTTATGTAGGACTGAGATGCGAATAAGACTTGTCCCAATGAAAATTCTGGGATCTGGCTAATAGCGTCTGGAATTTTGTGGACCAAGCCAATTCTCAAGCGATTCGTATGAAATTAGGTATGTAGGACTAAGATCCAACTATAAAGTTTGCTCCAATGGAAATTCTGGGATCTGACCAATAGGATCTGAAATTTTGTGGACCAAGCTATTTCTCAAGCGAATCGTACGAAATTTGGTATGTACGAATCAGACGCGGCTATAAGACTTGTTCCAATGGAAATTCTGGGATCTGGCCAATAGGATCTGGAATTTTGTGGAACAAGTCATTTCTAAAGCGATTCGCATGAAATTCGGTTTGTACGACTAAGATGCGACTATAAGACTTGTTCCAATAGAAATTCTGGGATCTGGTCAATAGGGTCTGGAATTTTGTGGATCAATTTCTTATGTGATTCATATTAAATTCGGTATGTAGGATTAAGATCCGACTAAAAGTCTTGATCCAATGGAAATTCTGGGATCACGCCAATATGGTCTTGAATTTTGTGAACTAGGGCATTTCTCAAGCGATTCGTATGTAGGACTAAGATGCGACTATAAGAATTGTTTCAATGGAAATTCTGGGATCTGGCCAATAGGATCTGGAATTTTGTGGACCAAGCCATTTCTAAAGCGATTCGCATGAAATTCGGTTTGTACGACTAAGATGCGACTATAAGACTTGTTCCAATGGGAATTCAGTGATTTGGCCTATAGGGTCTGGAGTTTTGTGGACCAAGCCATTTCTCAAGCGATTCGTATGAAATGCGGTATGTGCGACTAAGATGCGACTATGAGACTTGTTCCAATGGAAATTCGGTGATCTGGCCAATAGGGTCTTGAATTTTGGGAACTAAGCCATTTCTCAAGCAATTCGTATCAAATTCGGATTGTATGGCTATTTTTGCCTTTTAATTTAATCGTAATGTTAGCCACTACGTCAAAGATGTTTAACTTCAACCGCGCGTGAAGGGTGCACGCTTATCTTTTTTTCGTTTACAACGTCGGAAAATATTCAATTATGATATTTAATGAACAACGGTCTTAATTTGATATATACACATATATATATATATATACTAGGGGAAATACACGGCTTTTCCCGGCTGCCCCATCGCACTGACCCCCATTCCAGTTAACACCCGCCTACTGACGCCACGTCCACTGTTCTGCAGCCCACCGACCCTAAATCCCACTGACCTCCCGCCAGCTGACCACCTTACCAACCCAGAAAACTATAGAATCGACACTTATATCGGCAAAAAATGTATGCTTGTTCGAATATTCTTTACATGAAAATCATATACAGGAAAAACTACATTTTCCACCACAGCTCCACCGGGTCCAACTTTTGCCTACGACTTTCTTTTTATTTAAATATTATATAGTGTGAATTTGCGCCAAATCGACCCCGCGGCCCGATCACTCTCAAATTATTATATATAATAATAGAATAGCGTTGTCATGGGAAATACACATGTGTGCAAAGTTTGAATAACATCTGCCTTTAGAAAGTGGGTTAAAAATTGATCACAAGATCTGACCAGTGAGCCAGCCACGGCACGCCAAGTTATTATAGAGAATTTAAAAATTATAGGACTTGTAAAGTCGCTATAGTTGTTATTGGTGTAACGCGAATGTTTCGACACAGTAATGCCCACCCACTGGTTAGTAGTCCGACGTTTTTTTTACTTTTCTGGTGCCGTTAAGCATATATAGCTTAAAAAGTGGAGGTGTGGGTACAACACGAATTTCTTTTTCAAACGAGGCCTGCATTTTTAGTAAATGTATATTAAATCTTTTTCAATTTTTTGTTATTTTTTTTTGCTTTTAGTTTAAATTTCTTTTGCACTTAACAGTTCTATACTTTTGAGTTATTTGCAAAAATTTGAAAAACTGTCTAAGTAAACCGTCACTTCCGGTTGTCAGATTTCCGTCAAAATTATGTGGCCCCTCACAATTTATGTAAAAAGCCTTAATATGAATTCTCATCCTGATAAGTTCAGCCGTCTGGGCTTTAGAGTGTGGACAGAGATTTTTTTATTTTCGCTTTTTCTGAATCAGGGGATACGGTAATGGATAAATAAATCTGCAATAATCCCGAGTTTTCATGATTACTATACTTCCTTTTACTATTTAAAAGAAAGTAAAATTTGTTTTTTGAAGTTTCCCATTTTGGCCGTAGTCGGGGGGTTTGAACCGGCGATGCCGAGTATCATTCGAATGTATTACAGGCGTTTTTACCAATTGTGCCATTCGGTTGCATATTGATTTGACTATAAACTCAGTACATTAGCCTAATCATATGTGACGATGTTAATCATGTGTACAATAACTAGCTTCGTTACAAACGTTATTTTCCTGATGCAAAAATTTGAATTGAGGGGTACCCTCATATTGCGATCCAAATCGGAGCTCAATGGAATTCTTTTGAAAATCTATACCAAACTAATAAAAAAAGTAAGCTTCAATGTATTCAATGTAATAATCCGTAATAAACCGGATGCCTTGACTTTTTGCCCCATCGCACTGACCCCACACCCAAGTTAACACCCGCCCACTGACGCCACGTCCACTGTTCTGCAGCCCACTGACCCTCCATCCCACTGACCTCCCGCCAGCTGACCACCTTACCAACCCAGAAAACTATAGAATCGACACTTATATCGGCAAAAAATGTATGCTTGTTCGAATATTCTTTACATGAAAATCATATACAGGAAAAACTACATTTTCCACCACAGCGCCACCGGGTCCAACTTTTGCCTACGACTTTCTTTTTATTTAAATATTATATAGTGTGAATTTGAGCCAAATCGACCCCGCGGCCCGATCACTCTCAAATTATTATATGTAATAAGAGATAAGCGTTGTCATATGAAATACACATGTGTGCAAAGTTTGAATAACATCTGCCTTTAGGAAGTGGGTTAAAAATTGATCACAAGATCTGACCAGTGAGCCAGCCACGGCACGCCAAGTTATTATAGAGAATTTAAAAATTATAAGACTTGTAAAGTCGCTATAGTTGTTATTGGTGTAACGCGAATGTTTCGACACAGTAATGCCCAGCCACTGGTTAGTAGTCCGACGTTTTTTTTTTACTTTTCTGGTGCCGTTAAGCATATAAAGCTTAAAAAGTGGAGGTGTGGGCACAACACGAATTTCCTTACAAACGAGTCCTGCATTTTTAGTAAATGTATATAATATTTTTTTTTAAATTTTTTGTTATTTTTTTTTTTGATTTTAGTTTAAATTTCTTTTGCACTTAACAGTGCTATACTTTTGAGTTATTTGCAAAAATTTGAAAAACTGTCTAAAGTAAACCGTCACGTCACTTCCGGTTGTCAGATTTTCGTCAAAATTATGTGGCCCCTCACAATTTATGTAAAAAGCCTAAATATGAATTTCTCACATCCTGATAGATAAGTTCAGCCGTCTGGGCTGGGGTGTGGACAGAGATTTTTTTATTTTCGCTTTTTCTGAATCAGGGGATACGGTAATGGATAAAATCTGCAATAATCCCGAGTTTTCATGTTTACTATACTTCCTTTTACTATGTTAAAGAAAGAAGAATATGTTTTTTGAAGTTTCCCATTTTGGCCGTAGTCGGGTTTGAATCGGCGATGCCGAGTATCATTCGGATGTATTACAGGCGTTTTTACCAATTGCGCCATTCGGTTGTATATAGGTTTGACTATAAACTCAGTACATTAGTCTAATCGTATGTGACGATATTAATCATGTGTACAATGACTAGCTTCGTTACAAACGTTATTTTCCTGATGCAAAAATTTCAATTGAGTGGTACCCTCATATTGTGATCAAAATCAGAGTAAAATGGAATTCTTTTGAAAATCTATACCAAACTAATAAAAAATGTAAACTTCAATGTATTCAATGTAATAATCCGTAATAAAGCGGATGCCTTGACTTTTTGAGATCATGATTTATTTTTTTAAATTCTCTATATTAACTTCGCGTGCCAGTTGCTGGCGGACTGGCGGGCTGGACAGATCTTGTGATAAATTTTTAACCCACACATAGATATTTCCGATGACAATACTTTCTATTAAAATTTGAGAGTGATCGGGCCGCGGGGTCGGGGGCTCCCATACAATTTTTTCCCCGGCATCAGATCATATTATTACCCTCATATTGTGATCAAAATCAGAGTTAAATGGAATTCTTTTGAAAATCTATACCAAACTAATAAAAAATGTAAACTTCAATGTATTCAATGTAATAATCCGTAATAAAGCGGATGCCTTGACTTTTTGAGATTATAATTTATTTTTTTAAATTATCTATATTAACTTCGCGTGCCAGTTGCTGGTGGATCTCCAATTACTTTACAACAAAATTTCGACTCGCCAAAACTTTGCAACGGCACAAGTCTGTGCGTAAAAAAGATGCTGGGCAATATAATTGAAGGGACAGTGTGACGATGTTTTTGTCTCATAGATAGCATTCATTTCGACAGATCTAGCTTTTAAATTTAAGACATTGCAATTTCCAGTAAAACTTGCGTTTTAGATTACGATAAATATGTCGGACAATAGGGTTTGGAATTTTGTGGACCAAGCAATTTCTCAATCGATTCGTATGAAATTTGGTATGTAGGACTAAGATGCGACTATAAAACCTGTTCTAAAGGAAATTTTGTGATCTGGATAATAGGGTCTGGAATTTTGTGGACCAAGCCATTTCTCAAGCGATTCGTATGAAATTCGGTATGTGGAACTAAGATGCGACTATAAGACTTGTTCCAATGGAAATTCTGGGATCTTGCCAACGGGGTCTGGAATTATGTGGACCAACTATTTCTCAAGCGATTCGTATGAAATCCGTTATGTAGGACTGAGATGCGAATAAGACTTGTTCCAATGAAAATTCTGGGATCTGGCCAATAGGGTCTGGAATTTTGTGGACCAAGCCATTTCTCAAGCGATTCGTATGAAATTCGGTATTTGCGACTAAGATGCGACTATGAGACTTGTTCCAATGGAAATTCGGTGATCTGGCCAATAGGGTCTGCAATTTTGTGGACCAAGCCATTTCTCAAGCGATTCGTATGAAATTCGGTATGTGCGACTAAGATGCGACTATGAGACTGGTTCCAATGGAAATTCGGTGATCTGGCCAATAGGGTCTAGAATTTTGTGAACCAAGCCATTTTTCAATCGATTCGTATGAAATTCGGTGTGTAGGACTAAGATCCAACAAAAAGACTTGTTCCAATGGAAATGCTGGGATCGGGCCAATAGGGTCTTGAATTTTGGGAACTAAGCCATTTCTCAAGCGATTCGTATCAAATTCGGTATGTATGGCTATTTTTGCCTTTTTATTTAATCCTAATGTGAGCCACTACATCAAAGATGTTTAACTTCAACCGCGCGTGAAGGGTGCACGCTTATCTTTTTTTCGTTTACAACGTCGGAAAATATTTAATTATGATATATATACATATATATATGTATATATATATATATATATATATATATATATATATATATTTCCCGGTTGCCCTATCGCACTGACCCACACCCAAGTTAACACCCGCCCACTGACCCCACGTCCACTGTTCTGCAGCCCACTGACCCTCCATCCCACTGACCTCCCGCCAGCTGACCACCTTACCAACCCAGAAAACTATAGAATCGACACTTATATCGGCAAAAAATGTATGCTTGTTCGAATATTCTTTACATGAAAATCATATACAGGAAAAACTACATTTTCCACCACAGCGCCACCGGGTCCAACTTTTGCCTACGACTTTCTTTTTATTTAAATATTATATAGTGTGAATTTGAGCCAAATCGACCCCGCGGCCCGATCACTCTCAAATTATTATATGTAATAAGAGATTAGCGTTGTCATATGAAATACACATGTGTGCAAAGTTTGAATAACATCTGCCTTTAGGAAGTGGGTTAAAAATTGATCACAAGATCTGACCAGTAAGCCAGCCACGGCACGCCAAGTTATTATAGAGAATTTAAAAATTATAAGACTTGTAAAGTCGCTATAGTTGTTATTGGTGTAACGCGAATGTTTCGACACAGTAATGCCCAGCCACTGGTTAGTAGTCCGACGTTTTTTTTTACTTTTCTGGTGCCGTTAAGCATATATAGCTTAAAAAGTGGAGGTGTGGGCACAACACGAATTTCTTTTACAAACGAGTCCTGCATTTTTAGTAAATGTATATAATATTTTTTTTTAAGTTTTTTGTTATATTTTTTTTGATTTTAGTTTAAATTTCTTTTGCACTTAACAGTGCTATACTTTTGAGTTATTTGCAAAAATTTGAAAAACTGTCTAAAGTAAACCGTCACGTCACTTCCGGTTGTCAGATTTCCGTCAAAATTATGTGGCCCCTCACAATTTATGTAAAAAGCCTAAATATGAATTTCTCACATCCTGATAGATAAGTTCAGCCGTCTGGGCTGGGTGGACAGAGATTTTTTTATTTTCGCTTTTTCTGAATCAGGGGATACGGTAATGGATAAAATCTGCAATAATCCCGAGTTTTCATGTTTACTATACTTCCTTTTACTATGTTAAAGAAAGTAGAATATGTTTTTTGAAGTTTCCCATTTTGGCCGTAGTCGGGTTTGAATCGGCGATGCCGAGTATCATTCGGATGTATTACAGGCGTTTTTACCAATTGCGCCATTCGGTTGTATATTGGTTTGACTATAAACTCAGTACATTAGTCTAATCGTATGTGACGATATTAATCATGTGTACAATGACTAGCTTCGTTACAAACGTTATTTTCCTGATGCAAAAATTTCAATTGAGTGGTACCCTCATATTGTGATCAAAATCAGAGTTAAATGGAATTCTTTTGAAAATCTATACCAAACTAATAAAAAATGTAAACTTCAATGTATTCAATGTAATAATCCGTAATAAAGCGGATGCCTTGACTTTTTGAGATCATGATTTATTTTTTTAAATTCTCTATATTAACTTCGCGTGCCAGTTGCTGGCGGACTGGCGGGCTGGACAGATCTTGTGATCAATTTTTAACCCACACATAGATATTTCCGGTGACAATACTTTCTATTAAAATTTGAGAGTGATCGGGCCGCGGGGTCGGGGGCTCCCATACAATTTTTTTCCCCGGCATCAGATCATATTATTACCCTCATATTGTGATCAAAATCAGAGTTAAATGGAATTCTTTTGAAAATCTATACCAAACTAATAAAAAATATAAACTTCAATGTATTCAATGTAATAATCCGTAATAAAGCGGATGCCTTGACTTTTTGAGATTATAATTTATTTTTTTAAATTATCTATATTAACTTCGCGTGCCAGTTGCTGGTGGATCTCCAATTACTTTACAACAAAATCTCGACTCGCCAAAACTTTGCAACGGCACAAGTCTGTGCGTAAAAAAGATGCTGGGCAATATAATTGAAGGGACAGTGTGACGATGTTTTTGTCTCATAGATAGCATTCATTTCGACAGATCTAGCTTTTAAATTTAAGACATTGCAATTTCCAGTAAAACTTGCGTTTTAGATTACGATAAATATGTCGGACAATAGGGTTTGGAATTTTGTGGACCAAGCAATTTCTCAATCGATTCTTATGAAAATTGGTATGTAGGACTAAGATGCGACTATAAAACCTGTTCTAAAGGAAATTTTGTGATCTGGATAATAGGGTCTGGAATTTTGTGGACCAAGCCATTTCTCAAGCGATTCGTATGAAATTCGGTATGTGGAACTAAGATGCGACTATAAGACTTGTTCCAATGGAAATTCTGGGATCTTGCCAACGGGGTCTGGAATTATGTGGACCAACTATTTCTCAAGCGATTCGTATGAAATCCGTTATGTAGGACTGAGATGCGAATAAGACTTGTTCCAATGAAAATTCTGGGATCTGGCCAATAGGGTCTGGAATTTTGTGGACCAAGCCATTTCTCAAGCGATTCGTATGAAATTCGGTATTTGCGACTAAGATGCGACTATGAGACTTGTTCCAATGGAAATTCGGTGATCTGGCCAATAGGGTCTAGAATTTTGTGGACCAAGCCATTTCTCAAGCGATTCGTATGAAATTCGGTGTGTAGGACTAAGATGCGACAGTAAGACTTCTTCCAATTGAAATTCTAGGATGTGGCCAATAGGGTCTGGAATTTGTGGACCAAGCAATTTCTTAAGCGATTCGTATGAAATTCGGTATGTAGGATTAAGATCCAACTAAAAGACTTGTTCCAATGGAAATTCTGGGATCGGGCCAATAGGGTCTTGAATTTTGGGAACTAAGCCAGTTCTCAAGCAATTCGTATCAAATTCGGTATGTATGGCTATTTTTGCTTTTTAATTTAATCGTAATGTGAGCCACTACGTCAAAGATGTTTAACTTCAACCGCGCGTGAAGGGTGCACGCTTATCTTTTTTTCGTTTACAACGTCGGAAAATATTCAATTATGATATTTAATGAACAACGGTCTTAATTTGATATATACACATATATATATATATATATACTAGGGGAAATACACGGCTTTTCCCGGCTGCCCCATCGCACTGACCCCCATTCAAGTTAACACCCGCCTACTGACGCCACGTCCACTGTTCTGCAGCCCACTGACCCTCCATCCCACTGACCTCCCGCCAGCTGACCACCTCACCAACCCAGAAAACTATAGAATCGACACTTATATCGGCAAAAAATGTATGCTTGTTCGAATATTCTTTACATGAAAACTACATTTTCCACCACAGCGCCACCGGGTCCAACTTTTGCCTACGACTTTCTTTTTATTTAAATATTATATAGTGTGAATTTGCGCCAAATCGATCCCGCGGCCCGATCACTCTCAAATTATTATATATAATAATAGAATAGCGTTGTCATGGGAAATACACATGTGTGCTTATAGTTATTATAGAGAATTTAAAAATTATAAGACTTGTAAAGTCGCTATAGTTGTTATTGGTGTAACGCGAATGTTTCGACACAGTAATGCCCACCCACTGGTTAGTAGTCCGACGTTTTTTTTACTTTTCTGGTGCCGTTAAGCATATATAGCTTAAAAAGTGGAGGTGTGGGTACAACACGAATTTCTTTTTCAAACGAGGCCTGCATTTTTAGTAAATGTATATTAAATCTTTTTTAATTTTTTGTTATTTTTTTTTGCTTTTAGTTTAAATTTCTTTTGCACTTAACAGTTCTATACTTTTGAGTTATTTGCAAAAATTTGAAAAACTGTCTAAGTAAACCGTCACTTCCGGTTGTCAGATTTCCGTCAAAATTATGTGGCCCCTCACAATTTATGTAAAAAGCCTAAATATGAATTCTCATCCTGATAAGTTCAGCCGTCTGGGCTTTAGAGTGTGGACAGAGATTTTTTTATTTTCGCTTTTTCTGAATCAGGGGATACGGTAATGGATAAATAAATCTGCAATAATCCCGAGTTTTCATGATTACTATACTTCCTTTTACTATTTAAAAGAAAGTAAAATATGTTTTTTGAAGTTTCCCATTTTGGCCGTAGTCGGGTTTGACCCGGCGATGCCGAGTATCATTCGGATGTATTACAGGCGTTTTTACCAATTGTGCCATTCGGTTGTATATTGATTTGACTATAAACTCAGTACATTAGCCTAATCGTATGTGACGATATTAATCATGTGTACAATAACTAGCTTCGTTACAAACGTTATTTTCCTGATGCAAAAATTTCAATTGAGGGGTACCCTCATATTGCGATCCAAATCGGAGCTCAATGGAATTCTTTTGAAAATCTATACCAAACTAATAAAAAAAGTAAGCTTCAATGTATTCAATGTAATAATCCGTAATAAACCGGATGCCTTGACTTTTTGAGATCATGATTTATTTTTTAAATTCTCTATATTAACTTCGCGTGCCAGTTGCTGGCGGACTGGCGGGCTGGACAGATCTTGTGATCAATTTTTAACCCACACATAGATATTTCCGGTGACAATACTTTCTATTAAAATTTGAGAGTGATCGGGCCGCGGGGTCGGGGGCTCCCATACAATTTTTTTCCCCGGCATCAGATCATATTATTACCCTCATATTGTGATCAAAATCAGAGTTAAATGGAATTCTTTTGAAAATCTATACCAAACTAATAAAAAATGTAAACTTCAATGTATTCAATGTAATAATCCGTAAATAAAATTGAGATTATAATTTATTTTTTTAATTATCTATATTAACTTCGCGTGCCAATTGCTGGTGGATCTCCAATTACTTTACAACAAAATCTCGACTCGCCAAAACTTTGCAACGGCACAAGTCTGTGCGTAAAAAAGATGCTGGGCAATATAATTGAAGGGACAGTGTGACGATGTTTTTGTCTCATAGATAGCATTCATTTCGACGGATCTACCTTTTAAATTTAAGACATTGCAATTTCCAGTAAAACTTGCGTTTTAGATTACGATAAATATGTCGGACAATAGGGTTTGGAATTTTGTGGACCAAGCAATTTCTCAATCGATTCGTATGAAATTTGGTATGTAGGACTAAGATGCGACTATAAAACCTGTTCTAAAGGAAATTTTGTGATCTGGATAATAGGGTCTGGAATTTTGTGGACCAAGCCATTTCTCAAGCGATTCGTATGAAATTCGGTATGTGGAACTAAGATGCGACTATAAGACTTGTTCCAATGGAAATTCTGGGATCTTGCCAACGGGGTCTGGAATTTTGTGGACCAACTATTTCTCAAGCGATTCGTATGAAATCCGTTATGTAGGACTGAGATGCGAATAAGACTTGTTCCAATGAAAATTCTGGGATCTGGCCAATAGGGTCTGGAATTTTGTGGACCAAGCCATTTCTCAAGCGATTCGTATGAAATTCGGTATTTGCGACTAAGATGCGACTATGAGACTTGTTCCAATGGAAATTCGGTGATCTGGCCAATAGGGTCTAGAATTTTGTGGACCAAGCCATTTCTCAAGCGATTCGTATGAAATTCGGTGAGTAAGACTAAGATGCGACAGTAAGACTTCTTCCAATTGAAATTCTAGGATGTGGCCAATAGGGTCTGGAATTTGTGGACCAAGCAATTTCTTAAGCGATTCGTATGAAATTCGGTATGTAGGATTAAGATCCAACTAAAAGACTTGTTCCAATGGAAATTCTGGGATCGGGCCAATAGGGTCTTGAATTTTGGGAACTAAGCCATTTCTCAAGCAATTCGTATCAAATTCGGTATGTATGGCTATTTTTGCTTTTTAATTTAATCGTAATGTGAGCCACTACGTCAAAGATGTTTAACTTCAACCGCGCGTGAAGGGTGCACGCTTATCTTTTTTTCGTTTACAACGTCGGAAAATATTCAATTATGATATTTAATGAACAACGGTCTTAATTTGATATATACACATATATATATATATACTAGGGGAAATACACGGCTTTTCCCGTCTGCCCCATCGCACTGACCCCCATTCAAGTTAACACCCGCCTACTGACGCCACGTCCACTGTTCTGCAGCCCACTGACCCTCCATCCCACTGACCTCCCGCCAGCTGACCACCTCACCAACCCAGAAAACTATAGAATCGACACTTATATCGGCTAAAAATGTATGCTTGTTCGAATATTCTTTACATGAAAACTACATTTTCCACCACAGCGCCACCGGGTCCAACTTTTGCCTACGACTTTCTTTTTATTTAAATATTATATAGTGTGAATTTGAGCCAAATCGACCCCGCGGCCCGATCACTCTCAAATTATTATATATAATAAGAGAATAGCGTTGTCATGGGAAATACACATGTGTGCAAAGTTTGAATAACATCTGCCTTTAGAAAGTGGGTTAAAAATTGATCACAAGATCTGACCAGTGAGCCAGCCACGGCACGCCAAGTTATTATAGAGAATTTAAAAATTATAAGACTTGTAAAGTCGCTATAGTTGTTATTGGTGTAACGCGAATGTATCGACACAGTAATGCCCACCCACTGGTTAGTAGTCCGACGTTTTTTTTACTTTTCTGGTGCCGTTAAGCATATATAGCTTAAAAAGTGGAGGTGTGGGTACAACACGAATTTCTTTTTCAAACGGGGCCTGCATTTTTAGTAAATGTATATTAAATTTTTTTCAATTTTTTGTTATTTTTTTTTTGCTTTTAGTTTAAATTTCTTTTGCACTTAACAGTTCTATACTTTTGAGTTATTTGCAAAAATTTGAAAAACTGTCTAAGTTAACCGTCACTTCCGGTTGTCAGATTTCCGTCAAAATTATGTGGCCCCTCACAATTTATGTAAAAAGCCTAAATATGAATTCTCATCCTGATAAGTTCAGCCGTTTGGGCTTTAGAGTGTGGACAGAGATTTTTTTATTTTCGCTTTTTCATAATCAGGGGATACGGTAATGGATAAATCTGCAATAATCCCGAGTTTTCATGATAACTATACTTCCTTTTACTATTTAAAAGAAAGTAAAATATGTTTTTTGAAGTTTCCCATTTTGGCCGTAGTCGGGTTTGACCCGGCGATGCCTAGTATCATTCGGATGTATTACAGGCGTTTTTACCAATTGTGCCATTCGGTTGTATATTGATTTGACTATAAACTCAGTACATTAGCCTAATCGTATGTGACGATATTAATCATGTGTACAATAACTAGCTTCGTTACAAACGTTATTTTCCTGATGCAAAAATTTCAATTGAGGGGTACCCTCATATTGCGATCCAAATCGGAGCTCAATGGAATTCTTTTGAAAATCTATACCAAACTAATAAAAAAAGTAAGCTTCAATGTATTCAATGTAATAATCCGTAATAAACCGGATGCCTTGACTTTTTGAGATCATGATTTATTTTTTTAAATTCTCTATATTAACTTCGCGTGCCAGTTGCTGGCGGACTGGCGGGCTGGACAGATCTTGTGATCAATTTTTAACCCACACATAGATATTTCCGGTGACAATACTTTCTATTAAAATTTGAGAGTGATCGGGCCGCGGGGTCGGGGGCTCCCATACAATTTTTTTCCCCGGCATCAGATCATATTATTACCCTCATATTGTGATCAAAATCAGAGTTAAATGGAATTCTTTTTAAAATCTATACCAAACTAATAAAAAATGTAAACTTCAATGTATTCAATTTAATAATCCGTAATAAAGCGGATGCCTTGACTTTTTGAGATTATAATTTATTTTTTTAAATTATCTATATTAACTTCGCGTGCCAGTTGCTGGTGGATCTCCAATTACTTTACAACAAAATCTCGACTCGCCAAAACTTTGCAACGGCACAAGTCTGTGCGTAAAAAAGATGCTGGGCAATATAATTAAAGGGACATTGTGACGATATTTTTGTCTTATATATAGCATTAATTTCGACGGATCTACCTTTAAAATTTAAGACATTGCAATTTCCAGTAAAACTTGCGTTTTAGATTACGATAAATATGTCGGACAATAGGGTTTGGAATTTTGTGGACCAAGCAATTTCTTAATCGATTCGTATGAAATTTGGTATGTAGGACTAAGATGCGACTATAAAACCTGTTCCAATGGAAATTTTGTGATCTAAATAATAGGGTCTGGAATTTTGTGGACCAAGCCATTTCTCAAGCGATTCGTATGAAATTTGGTATGTAAAAATCAGACGCGACTTTAAGAATTGTTCCAATGGAAATTCTGGGATCTGGCCAATAGGATCTGGAATTTTGTGGAACAAGCCATTTCTAAATCGATTCGCATGAAATTCGGTTTGTACGACTAAGATGCGACTATAAGACTTGTTCCAATGGAAATTCTGGGATCTGGTCAATAGGGTCTGGAATTTTGTGGACCAATTTCTTATGTGATTCATATGAAATTCGGTTTGTAGGATTAAGATCCGACTAAAAGTCTTAATCCAATGGAAATTCTGGGATCAGGCCAATATGGTCTTGAATTTTGTGAACTAGGGCATTTCTCAAGCGATTCGTATGTAGGACTAAGATGCGACTACAAGAATTGTTTCAATGGAAATTCTGGGATCTGGCCAATAGGATCTGGAATTTTGTGGACCAAGCCATTTCTAAAGCGATTCGCATGAAATTCGGTTTGTACGACTAAGATGCGACTATAAGACTTGTTCCAATGGGAATTCAATGATCTGACCTATAGGGTCTCGAAGTTTGTGGACCAAGGAATTTCTCAAGCGATTCGTATGAAATTCGGTATGTACGACTAAGATGCGACTATAAGACTTGTTCCAGTGGAAATTATAGGATCTGGCCAAAAGGTTCTGGAGTTTTGTGGACCAAGCCATTTCTCAAGCGATTCGTATTTAATTAGGTATGTAGGACTAAGATCCAACTATAAAGTTTGCTCCAATGGAAATTCTGGGATCTGGCCAATAGGGTCTGGAATTTTGTGGACCAAGCAATTTCTTAAGCGATTCGTATGAAATTCGGTATGTAGGATTAAGATCCAACTAAAAGACTTGTTCCAATAGAAATTCTGGGATCGGGCCAATAGGGTCTCGAATTTTGGGAACTAAGCCATTTCTCAAGCAATTCGTATCAAATTCGGTATGTATGGCTATTTTTGCCTTTTAATTTAATCGTAATGTGAGCCACTACGTCAAAGACGTTTAACTTCAACCGCGCGTGAAGGGTGCACGCTTATCTTTTTTTCGTTTACAACGTCGGAAAATATTCAATTAGGATATTTAATGAACAACGGTCTTAATTTGATATATACACATATATATATATATATACTAGGGGAAATACACGGCTTTTCCCGGCTGCCCCATCGCACTGACCCCCACCCAAGTTAACACCCGCCCACTGACGCCACGTCCACTGTTCTGCAGCCCACTGACCCTCCATCCCACTGACCTCCCGCCAGCTGACCACCTCACCAACCCAGAAAACTATAGAATCGACACTTATATCGGCAAAAAATGTATGCTTGTTCGAATATTCTTTACATGAAAACTACATTTTCCACCACAGCGCCACCGGGTCCAACTTTTGCCTACGACTTTCTTTTTATTTAAATATTATATAGTGTGAATTTGAGCCAAATCGACCCCGCGGCCCAATCACTCTCAAATTATTATATATAATAAGAGAATAGCGTTGTCATGGGAAATACACATGTGTGCAAAGTTTGAATAACATCTGCCTTTAGGAAGTGGGTTAAAAATTGATCACAAGATCTGACCAGTGAGCCAGCCACGGCACGCCAAGTTATTATAGAGAATTTAAAAATTATAAGACTTGTAAAGTCGCTATAGTTGTTATTGGTGTAACGCGAATGTTTCCACACAGTAATGCCCACCCACTGGTTAGTAGTCCGACGTTTTTTTTACTTTTCTGGTGCCGTTAAGCATATATAGCTTAAAAGTGGAGGTGTGGGCACAACACGAATTTCTTTTACAAACGAGGCCTGCATTTTTAGTAAATGTATATTAAATTTTTTTTCAATTTTTTGCTATTTTTTTTTTGCTTTTAGTTTAAATTTCTTTTGCACTTAACAGTGCTATACTTTTGAGTTATTTGCAAAAATTTGAAAAACTGTCTAAGTAAACCGTCACTTCCGGTTGTCAGATTTCCGTCAAAATTATGTGGCCCCTCACAATTTATGTAAAAAGCCTAAATATGAATTCTCATCCTGATAAGTTCAGCCGGTCTGGGCGGCTTGAGAGTGGACAGAGATTTTTTTATTTCGCTTTTTCTGAATCAGGGGATACGGTAATGGATAAATCTGCAATAATCCCGAGTTTTCATGATTACTATACTTCTTAAAAGAAAGTAGAATATGTTTTTTGAAGTTTCCCATTTTGGCCGTAGTCGGGTTTGAATCGGCGATGCCGAGTATCATTCGGATGTATTACAGGCGTTTTTACCAATTGCGCCATTCGGTTGTATATTGATTTGACTATAAACTCAGTACATTAGTCAAATCATATGTGACGATATTAATCATGTGTACAATGACTAGCTTCGTTACAAACGTTATTTTCCTGATGCAAAAATTTCAATTGAGGGGTACCCTCATATTGCGATCCAAATCGGAGCTCAATTGAATTCTTTTGAAAATCTATACCAAACTAATAAAAAATGTAAGCTTCAATGTATTCAATGTAATAATCCGTAATAAACCGGATGCCTTGACTTTTTGAGATCATGATTTATTTTTTTAAATTCTCTATATTAACTTCGCGTGCCAGTTGCTGGCGGACTGGCGGGCTGGACAGATCTTGTGATCAATTTTTAACCCACACATAGATATTTCCGGTGACAATACTTTCTATTAAAATTTGAGAGTGATCGGGCCGCGGGGTCGGGGGCTCCCATACAATTTTTTTCCCCGGCATCAGATCATATTATTACCCTCATATTGTGATCAAAATCAGAGTTAAATGGAATTCTTTTGAAAATCTATACCAAACTAATAAAAAATGTAAACTTCAATGTATTCAATTTAATAATCCGTAATAAAGCGGATGCCTTGACTTTTTGAGATTATAATTTATTTTTTTAAATTATCTATATTAACTTCGCGTGCCAGTTGCTGGTGGATCTCCAATTACTTTACAACAAAATCTCGACTCGCCAAAACTTTGCAACGGCACAAGTCTGTGCGTAAAAAAGATGCTGGGCAATATAATTAAAGGGACATTGTGACGATATTTTTGTCTTATATATAGCATTAATTTCGACGGATCTACCTTTAAAATTTAAGACATTGCAATTTCCAGTAAAACTTGCGTTTTAGATTACGATAAATATGTCGGACAATAGGGTTTGGAATTTTGTGGACCAAGCAATTTCTTAATCGATTCGTATGAAATTTGGTATGTAGGACTAAGATGCGACTATAAAACCTGTTCCAATGGAAATTTTGTGATCTAAATAATAGGGTCTGGAATTTTGTGGACCAAGCCATTTCTCAAGCGATTCGTATGAAATTTGGTATGTACGAATCAGACGCGACTTTAAGAATTGTTCCAATGGAAATTCTGGGATCTGGCCAATAGGATCTGGAATTTTGTGGAACAAGCCATTTCTAAATCGATTCGCATGAAATTCGGTTTGTACGACTAAGATGCGACTAAAAGTCTTGATCCAATGGAAATTCTGGTATCAGGCCAATATGGTCTTGAATTTTGTGAACTAGGGCATTTCTCAAGCGATTCGTATGTAGGACTAAGATGCGACTATAAGAATTGTTTCAATGGAAATTCTGGGATCTGGCCAATAGGATCTGGAATTTTGTGGACCAAGCCATTTCTAAAGCGATTCGCATGAAATTCGGTTTGTACGACTAAGATGCGACTATAAGACTTGTTCCAATGGGAATTCAATGATCTGACCTATAGGGTCTCGAAGTTTGTGGACCAAGGAATTTCTCAAGCGATTCGTATGAAATTCGGTATGTACGACTAAGATGCGACTATAAGACTTGTTCCAGTGGAAATTATAGGATCTGGCCAAAAGGTTCTGGAGTTTTGTGGACCAAGCCATTTCTCAAGCGATTCGTATTTAATTAGGTATGTAGGACTAAGATCCAACTATAAAGTTTGCTCCAATGGAAATTCTGGGATCTGGCCAATAGGGTCTGGAATTTTGTGGACCAAGCAATTTCTTAAGCGATTCGTATGAAATTAGGTATGTAGGATTAAGATCCAACTAAAAGACTTGTTCCTATAGAAATTCTGGGATCGGGCCAATAGGGTCTCGAATTTTGGGAACTAAGCCATTTCTCAAGCAATTCGTATCAAATTCGGTATGTATGGCTATTTTTGCCTTTTAATTTAATCGTAATGTGAGCCACTACGTCAAAGATGTTTAACTTCAACCGCGCGTGAAGGGTGCACGCTTATCTTTTTTTCGTTTACAACGTCGGAAAATATTCAATTAGGATATTTAATGAACAACGGTCTTAATTTGATATATACATATATATATATATATACTAGGGGAAATACACGGCTTTTCCCGGCTGCCCCATCGCACTGACCCCCACCCAAGTTAACACCCGCCTGACGCCACGTCCACTGTTCTGCAGCCCACTGACCCTCCATCCCACTGACCTCCCGCCAGCTGACCACCTCACCAACCCAGAAAACTATAGAATCGACACTTATATCGGCAAAAAATGTATGCTTGTTCGAATATTCTTTACATGAAAACTACATTTTCCACCACAGCGCCACCGGGTCCAACTTTTGCCTACGACTTTCTTTTTATTTAAATATTATATAGTGTGAATTTGAGCCAAATCGACCCCGCGGCCCAATCACTCTCAAATTATTATATATAATAAGAGAATAGCGTTGTCATGGGAAATACACATGTGTGCAAAGTTTGAATAACATCTGCCTTTAGGAAGTGGGTTAAAAATTGATCACAAGATCTGACCAGTGAGCCAGCCACGGCACGCCAAGTTATTATAGAGAATTTAAAAATTATAAGACTTGTAAAGTCGCTATAGTTGTTATTGGTGTAACGCGAATGTTTCGACACAGTAATGCCCACCCACTGGTTAGTAGTCCGACGTTTTTTTTACTTTTCTGGTGCCGTTAAGCATATATAGCTTAAAAAGTGGAGGTGTGGGCACAACACGAATTTCTTTTACAAACGAGGCCTGCATTTTTAGTAAATGTATATTAAATTTTTTTTCAATTTTTTGCTATTTTTTTTTTGCTTTTAATTTAAATTTCTTTTGCACTTAACAGTGCTATACTTTTGAGTTATTTGCAAAAATTTGAAAAACTGTCTAAGTAAACCGTCACTTTCGGTTGTCAGATTTCCGTCAAAATTATGTGGCCCCTCACAATTTATGTAAAAAGCCTAAATATGAATTCTCATCCTGATAAGTTCAGCCGTCTGGGCGGCTTGAGAGTGGACAGAGATTTTTTTATTTCGCTTTTTCTGAATCAGGGGATACGGTAATGGATAAATCTGCAATAATCCCGAGTTTTCATGATTACTATACTTCTTAAAAGAAAGTAAAATATGTTTTTTGAAGTTTCCCATTTTGGCCGTAGTCGGGTTTGAACCGGCGATGCCGAGTATCATTCGGATGTATTACAGGCGTTTTTACCAATTGTGCCATTCGGTTGTATATTGATTTGACTATAAACTCAGTACATTAGTCAAATCATATGTGACGATATTAATCATGTGTACAATGACTAGCTTCGTTACAAACGTTATTTTCCTGATGCAAAAATTTGAGGGGTACCCTCATATTGCGATCCAAATCGGAGCTCAATTGAATTCTTTTGAAAATCTATCCAATCTATACCAAACTAATAAAAAATGTAAACTTCAATGTATTCAATGTAATAATCCGTAATAAAGCGGATGCCTTGACTTTTTGAGATTATAATTTATTTTTTTAAATTATCTATATTCACTTCGCGTGCCAGTTGCTGGTGGATCTCCAATTACTTTACAACAAAATCTCGACTCGCCAAAACTTTGCAACGGCACAAGTCTGTGCGTAAAAAAGATGCTGGGCAATATAATTGAAGGGACAGTGTGACGATGTTTTTGTCTCATAGATAGCATTCATTTCGACAGATCTAGCTTTTAAATTTAAGACATTGCAATTTCCAGTAAAACTTGCGTTTTAGATTACGATAAATATGTCGGACAATAGGGTTTGGAATTTTGTGGACCAAGCAATTTCTCAATCGATTCGTATGAAATTTGGTATATAGGACTAAGATGCGACTATAAAACCTGTTCTAAAGGAAATTTTGTGATCTGGATAATAGGGTCTGGAATTTTGTGGACCAAGCAATTTCTCAATCGATTCGTATGAAATTCGGTATGTGGAACTAAGATGCGACTATAAGACTTGTTCCAATGGAAATTCTGGGATCTTGCCAACGGGGTCTGGAATTTTGTGGACCAACTATTTCTCAAGCGATTCGTATGAAATCCGTTATGTAGGACTGAGATGCGAATAAGACTTGTTCCAATGAAAATTCTGGGATCTGGCCAATAGGGTCTGGAATTTTGTGGACCAAGCCATTTCTAAAGCGATTCGTATTTAATTAGGTATGTAGGACTAAGATCCAACTATAAAGTTTGCTCCAATGGAAATTCTGGGATCTGGCCAATAGGATCTGAAATTTTGTGGACCAAGCTATTTCTCAAGCCAATCGTATGAAATTTGGTATGTACGAATCAGATGCGACTATAAGAATTGTTCCAATGGAAATTCTGGGATCTGGCCAATAGGATCTGGAATTTTGTGGAACAAGCCATTTCTAAAGCGATTCGCATGAAATTCGGTTTGTACGACTAAGATGCGACTATAAGACCTGTTCCAATGGAAATTCTGGGATCTGGCCAATAGGGTCTGGAATTTTGTGGATCAATTTCTTAAGTGATACATATGAAATTCGGTATGTAGGATTAAGATCCGACTAAAAGTCTTGATCCAATGGAAATTCTGGGATCAGGCCAATATGGTCTTGAATTATGTGAACTAGGGCATTTCTCAAGCGATTCGTATGAACTTCGATATGTAGGACTAAGATGCGACTATAAGAATTGTTTCAATGGAAATTCTGGGATCTGGCCAATAGGATCTGGAATTTTGTGGACCAAGCCATTTCTAAAGCGATTCGCATGAAATTCGGTTTGTACGACTAAGATGCGACTATAAGACTTGTTCCAATGGGAATTCAATGATCTTGCCTATAGGGTCTCGAATTTTGTGGACCAAGGAATTTCTCAAGCGATTCATATGAAATTCGGTATGTACGACTAAGAGGCGACTATAAGACTTGTTCCAGTGGAAATTCTAGGATCTGGCCAATAGGGTCTGGAGTTTTGTGGACCAAGCCATTTCTCAAGCGATTCGTATGAAATGCGGTATGTAGGACTAAGATGCGACTATAAGAGTTGTTCCAATGGAAATTCTTGGATCTGCCCAATAGGGTCTGGAATTTTTTGGACCAAGCCATTTCTCAAGCGATTCGTATGAAATTCGGTATGTGCGACTAAGATGCGACTATGAGACTGGTTCCAATGGAAATTCGGTGATCTGGCCAATAGGGTCTAGAATTTTGTGAACCAAGCCATTTTTCAATCGATTCGTATGAAATTCGGTGTGTAGGACTAAGATGCGACAGTAAGACTTCTTCCAATTGAAATTTCTTAAGCGATTCGTATGAAATTCGGTATGTAGGATTAAGATCCAACAAAAAGACTTGTTCCAATGGAAATTCTGGGATCGGGCCAATAGGGTCTTGAATTTTGGGAACTAAGCCATTTCTCAAGCGATTCGTATCAAATTCGGTATGTATGTATTTTTGCCTTTTTATTTAATCCTAATGTGAGCCACTACATCAAAGATGTTTAACTTCAACCGCGCGTGAAGGGTGCACGCTCATATTTCTTTCGTTTACAACGTCGGAAAATATTTAATTATGATATATATACATATATATATATATATATATTTCCCGGTTGCCCCAATTGCGCCATTCGGTTGTATATTGATTTGACTATAAACTCAGTACATTAGTCAAATCATATGTGACGATATTAATCATGTGTACAATGACTAGCTTCGTTACAAACGTTATTTTCCTGATGCAAAAATTTCAATTGAGGGGTACCCTCATATTGCGATCCAAATCGGAGCTCAATTGAATTCTTTTGAAAATCTATACCAAACTAATAAAAAATGTAAGCTTCAATGTATTCAATGTAATAATCCGTAATAAACCGGATGCCTTGACTTTTTGAGATCATGATTTATTTTTTTAAATTCTCTATATTAACTTCGCGTGCCAGTTGCTGGCGGACTGGCGGGCTGGACAGATCTTGTGATCAATTTTTAACCCACACATAGATATTTCCGGTGACAATACTTTCTATTAAAATTTGAGAGTGATCGGGCCGCGGGGTCGGGGGCTCCCATACAATTTTTTTCCCCGGCATCAGATCATATTATTACCCTCATATTGTGATCAAAATCAGAGTTAAATGGAATTCTTTTGAAAATCTATACCAAACTAATAAAAAATGTAAACTTCAATGTATTCAATTTAATAATCCGTAATAAAGCGGATGCCTTGACTTTTTGAGATTATAATTTATTTTTTTAAATTATCTATATTAACTTCGCGTGCCAGTTGCTGGTGGATCTCCAATTACTTTACAACAAAATCTCGACTCGCCAAAACTTTGCAACGGCACAAGTCTGTGCGTAAAAAAGATGCTGGGCAATATAATTAAAGGGACATTGTGACGATATTTTTGTCTTATATATAGCATTAATTTCGACGGATCTACCTTTAAAATTTAAGACATTGCAATTTCCAGTAAAACTTGCGTTTTAGATTACGATAAATATGTCGGACAATAGGGTTTGGAATTTTGTGGACCAAGCAATTTCTTAATCGATTCGTATGAAATTTGGTATGTAGGACTAAGATGCGACTATAAAACCTGTTCCAATGGAAATTTTGTGATCTAAATAATAGGGTCTGGAATTTTGTGGACCAAGCCATTTCTCAAGCGATTCGTATGAAATTTGGTATGTACGAATCAGACGCGACTTTAAGAATTGTTCCAATGGAAATTCTGGGATCTGGCCAATAGGATCTGGAATTTTGTGGAACAAGCTATTCTAAATCGATTCGCATGAAATTCGGTTTGTACGACTAAGATGCGACTATAAGACTTGTTCCAATGGAAATTCTGGGATCTGGTCAATAGGGTCTGGAATTTTGTGGACCAATTTCTTATGTGATTCATATGAAATTCGGTTTGTAGGATTAAGATCCGACTAAAAGTCTTGATCCAATGGAAATTCTGGTATCAGGCCAATATGGTCTTGAATTTTGTGAACTAGGGCATTTCTCAAGCGATTCGTATGTAGGACTAAGATGCGACTATAAGAATTGTTTCAATGGAAATTCTGGGATCTGGCCAATAGGATCTGGAATTTTGTCGACCAAGCCATTTCTAAAGCGATTCGCATGAAATTCGGTTTGTACGACTAAGATGCGACTATAAGACTTGTTCCAATGGGAATTCAATGATCTGACCTATATATAGGGTCTCGAAGTTTGTGGACCAAGGAATTTCTCAAGCGATTCGTATGAAATTCGGTATGTACGACTAAGATGCGACTATAAGACTTGTTCCAGTGGAAATTATAGGATCTGGCCAAAAGGTTCTGGAGTTTTGTGGACCAAGCCATTTCTCAAGCGATTCGTATTTAATTAGGTATGTAGGACTAAGATCCAACTATAAAGTTTGCTCCAATGGAAATTCTGGGATCTGGCCAATAGGGTCTGGAATTTTGTGGACCAAGCAATTTCTTAAGCGATTCGTATGAAATTAGGTATGTAGGATTAAGATCCAACTAAAAGACTTGTTCCAATAGAAATTCTGGGATCGGGCCAATAGGGTCTCGAATTTTGGGAACTAAGCCATTTCTCAAGCAATTCGTATCAAATTCGGTATGTATGGCTATTTTTGCCTTTTAATTTAGTCGTAATGTGAGCCACTACGTCAAAGATGTTTAACTTCAACCGCGCGTGAAGGGTGCACGCTTATCTTTTTTTCGTTTACAACGTCGGAAAATATTCAATTAGGATATTTAATGAACAACGGTCTTAATTTGATATATACACATATATATATATATACTAGGGGAAATACACGGCTTTTCCCGGCTGCCCCATCGCACTGACCCCCACCCAAGTTAACACCCGCCCACTGACGCCACGTCCACTGTTCTGCAGCCCACTGACCCTCCATCCCACTGACCTCCCGCCAGCTGACCACCTCACCAACCCAGAAAACTATAGAATCGACACTTATATCGGCAAAAAATGTATGCTTGTTCGAATATTCTTTACATGAAAACTACATTTTCCACCACAGCGCCACCGGGTCCAACTTTTGCCTACGACTTTCTTTTTATTTAAATATTATATAGTGTGAATTTGAGCCAAATCGACCCCGCGGCCCGATCACTCTCAAATTATTATATATAATAAGAGAATAGCGTTGTCATGGGAAATACACATGTGTGCAAAGTTTGAATAACATCTGCCTTTAGGAAGTGGGTTAAAAAATGATCACAAGATCTGACCAGTGAGCCAGCCACGGCACGCCAAGTTATTATAGAGAATTTAAAAATTATAAGACTTGTAAAGTAGCTATAGTTGTTATTGGTGTAACGCGAATGTTTCGACACAGTAATGCCCACCCACTAGTTAGTAGTCCGACGTTTTTTTTACTTTTCTGGTGCCGTTAAGCATATATAGCTTAAAAAGTGGAGGTGTGGGCACAACACGAATTTCTTTTACAAACGAGGCCTGCATTTTTAGTAAATGTATATTAAATTTTTTTTCAATTTTTTGCTATTTTTTTTTTGCTTTTAGTTTAAATTTCTTTTGCACTTAACAGTGCTATACTTTTGAGTTATTTGCAAAAATTTGAAAAACTGTCTAAGTAAACCGTCACTTTCGGTTGTCAGATTTCCGTCAAAATTATGTGGCCCCTCACAATTTATGTAAAAAGCCTAAATATGAATTCTCATCCTGATAAGTTCAGCCGTCTGGGCGGCTTGAGAGTGGACAGAGATTTTTTTATTTCGCTTTTTCTGAATCAGGGGATACGGTAATGGATAAATCTGCAATAATCCCGAGTTTTCATGATTACTATACTTCTTAAAAGAAAGTAAAATATGTTTTTTGAAGTTTCCCATTTTGGCCGTAGTCGGGTTTGAACCGGCGATGCCGAGTATCATTCGGATGTATTACAGGCGTTTTTACCAATTGTGCCATTCGGTTGTATATTAATTTGACTATAAACTCAGTACATTAGTCAAATCATATGTGACGATATTAATCATGTGTACAATGACTAGCTTCGTTACAAACGTTATTTTCCTGATGCAAAAATTTCAATTGAGGGGTACCCTCATATTGCGATCCAAATCGGAGCTCAATTGAATTCTTTTGAAAATCTATCCAATCTATACCAAACTAATAAAAAATGTAAACTTCAATGTATTCAATGTAATAATCCGTAATAAAGCGGATGCCTTGACTTTTTGAGATTATAATTTATTTTTTTAAATTATCTATATTAACTTCGCGTGCCAGTTGCTGGTGGATCTCCAATTACTTTACAACAAAATCTCGACTCGCCAAAACTTTGCAACGGCACAAGTCTGTGCGTAAAAAATATGCTGGGCAATATAATTGAAGGGACAGTGTGACGATGTTTTTGTCTCATAGATAGCATTCATTTCGACAGATCTAGCTTTTAAATTTAAGACATTGCAATTTCCAGTAAAACTTGCGTTTTAGATTACGATAAATATGTCGGACAATAGGGTTTGGAATTTTGTGGACCAAGCAATTTCTCAATCGATTCGTATGAAATTTGGTATATAGGACTAAGATGCGACTATAAAACCTGTTCTAAAGGAAATTTTGTGATCTGGATAATAGGGTCTGGAATTTTGTGGACCAAGCAATTTCTCAATCGATTCGTATGAAATTCGGTATGTGGAACTAAGATGCGACTATAAGACTTGTTCCAATGGAAATTCTGGGATCTTGCCAACGGGGTCTGGAATTTTGTGGACCAACTATTTCTCAAGCGATTCGTATGAAATCCGTTATGTAGGACTGAGATGCGAATAAGACTTGTTCCAATGAAAATTCTGGGATCTGGCCAATAGGGTCTGGAATTTTGTGGACCAAGCCATTTCTCAAGCGATTCGTATTTAATTAGGTATGTAGGACTAAGATCCAACTATAAAGTTTGCTCCAATGGAAATTCTGGGATCTGGCCAATAGGATCTGAAATTTTGTGGACCAAGCTATTTCTCAAGCCAATCGTATGAAATTTGGTATGTACGAATCAGATGCGACTATAAGAATTGTTCCAATGGAAATTCTGGGATCTGGCCAATAGGATCTGGAATTTTGTGGAACAAGCCATTTCTAAAGCGATTCGCATGAAATTCGGTTTGTACGACTAAGATGCGACTATAAGACCTGTTCCAATGGAAATTCTGGGATCTGGCCAATAGGGTCTGGAATTTTGTGGATCAATTTCTTAAGTGATACATATGAAATTCGGTATGTAGGATTAAGATCCGACTAAAAGTCTTGATCCAATGGAAATTCTGGGATCAGGCCAATATGGTCTTGAATTATGTGAACTAGGGCATTTCTCAAGCGATTCGTATGAACTTCGATATGTAGGACTAAGATGCGACTATAAGAATTGTTTCAATGGAAATTCTGGGATCTGGCCAATAGGATCTGGAATTTTGTGGACCAAGCCATTTCTAAAGCGATTCGCATGAAATTCGGTTTGTACGACTAAGATGCGACTATAAGACTTGTTCCAATGGGAATTCAATGATCTTGCCTATAGGGTCTCGAATTTTGTGGACCAAGGAATTTCTCAAGCGATTCATATGAAATTCGGTATGTACGACTAAGAGGCGACTATAAGACTTGTTCCAGTGGAAATTCTAGGATCTGGCCAATAGGGTCTGGAGTTTTGTGGACCAAGCCATTTCTCAAGCGATTCGTATGAAATGCGGTATGTAGGACTAAGATGCGACTATAAGAGTTGTTCCAATGGAAATTCTTGGATCTGCCCAATAGGGTCTGGAATTTTTTGGACCAAGCCATTTCTCAAGCGATTCGTATGAAATTCGGTATGTGCGACTAAGATGCGACTATGAGACTGGTTCCAATGGAAATTCGGTGATCTGGCCAATAGGGTCTAGAATTTTGTGAACCAAGCCATTTTTCAATCGATTCGTATGAAATTCGGTGTGTAGGACTAAGATGCGACAGTAAGACTTCTTCCAATTGAAATTTCTTAAGCGATTCGTATGAAATTCGGTATGTAGGATTAAGATCCAACAAAAAGACTTGTTCCAATGGAAATTCTGGGATCGGGCCAATAGGGTCTTGAATTTTGGGAACTAAGCCATTTCTCAAGCGATTCGTATCAAATTCGGTATGTATGGCTATTTTTGCCTTTTTATTTAATCCTAATGTGAGCCACTACATCAAAGATGTTTAACTTCAACCGCGCGTGAAGGGTGCACGCTCATATTTCTTTCGTTTACAACGTCGGAAAATATTTAATTATGATATATATACATATATATATATATATATATATATTTCCCGGTTGCCCCAATTGCGCCATTCGGTTGTATATTGATTTGACTATAAACTCAGTACATTAGTCAAATCATATGTGACGATATTAATCATGTGTACAATGACTAGCTTCGTTACAAACGTTATTTTCCTGATGCAAAAATTTCAATTGAGGGGTACCCTCATATTGCGATCCAAATCGGAGCTCAATTGAATTCTTTTGAAAATCTATACCAAACTAATAAAAAATGTAAGCTTCAATGTATTCAATGTAATAATCCGTAATAAACCGGATGCCTTGACTTTTTGAGATCATGATTTATTTTTTTAAATTCTCTATATTAACTTCGCGTGCCAGTTGCTGGCGGACTGGCGGGCTGGACAGATCTTGTGATCAATTTTTAACCCACACATAGATATTTCCGGTGACAATACTTTCTATTAAAATTTGAGAGTGATCGGGCCGCGGGGTCGGGGGCTCCCATACAATTTTTTTCCCCGGCATCAGATCATATTATTACCCTCATATTGTGATCAAAATCAGAGTTAAATGGAATTCTTTTGAAAATCTATACCAAACTAATAAAAAATGTAAACTTCAATGTATTCAATTTAATAATCCGTAATAAAGCGGATGCCTTGACTTTTTGAGATTATAATTTATTTTTTTAAATTATCTATATTAACTTCGCGTGCCAGTTGCTGGTGGATCTCCAATTACTTTACAACAAAATCTCGACTCGCCAAAACTTTGCAACGGCACAAGTCTGTGCGTAAAAAAGATGCTGGGCAATATAATTAAAGGGACATTGTGACGATATTTTTGTCTTATATATAGCATTAATTTCGACGGATCTACCTTTAAAATTTAAGACATTGCAATTTCCAGTAAAACTTGCGTTTTAGATTACGATAAATATGTCGGACAATAGGGTTTGGAATTTTGTGGACCAAGCAATTTCTTAATCGATTCGTATGAAATTTGGTATGTAGGACTAAGATGCGACTATAAAACCTGTTCCAATGGAAATTTTGTGATCTAAATAATAGGGTCTGGAATTTTGTGGACCAAGCCATTTCTCAAGCGATTCGTATGAAATTTGGTATGTACGAATCAGACGCGACTTTAAGAATTGTTCCAATGGAAATTCTGGGATCTGGCCAATAGGATCTGGAATTTTGTGGAACAAGCCATTTCTAAATCGATTCGCATGAAATTCGGTTTGTACGACTAAGATGCGACTATAAGACTTGTTCCAATGGAAATTCTGGGATCTGGTCAATAGGGTCTGGAATTTTGTGGACCAATTTCTTATGTGATTCATATGAAATTCGGTTTGTAGGATAAAGATCCGACTAAAAGTCTTGATCCAATGGAAATTCTGGTATCAGGCCAATATGGTCTTGAATTTTGTGAACTAGGGCATTTCTCAAGCGATTCGTATGTAGGACTAAGATGCGACTATAAGAATTGTTTCAATGGAAATTCTGGGATCTGGCCAATAGGATCTGGAATTTTGTCGACCAAGCCATTTCTAAAGCGATTCGCATGAAATTCGGTTTGTACGACTAAGATGCGACTATAAGACTTGTTCCAATGGGAATTCAATGATCTGACCTATAGGGTCTCGAAGTTTGTGGACCAAGGAATTTCTCAAGCGATTCGTATGAAATTCGGTATGTACGACTAAGATGCGACTATAAGACTTGTTCCAGTGGAAATTATAGGATCTGGCCAAAAGGTTCTGGAGTTTTGTGGACCAAGCCATTTCTCAAGCGATTCGTATTTAATTAGGTATGTAGGACTAAGATCCAACTATAAAGTTTGCTCCAATGGAAATTCTGGGATCTGGCCAATAGGGTCTGGAATTTTGTGGACCAAGCAATTTCTTAAGCGATTCGTATGAAATTAGGTATGTAGGATTAAGATCCAACTAAAAGACTTGTTCCAATAGAAATTCTGGGATCGGGCCAATAGGGTCTCGAATTTTGGGAACTAAGCCATTTCTCAAGCAATTCGTATCAAATTCGGTATGTATGGCTATTTTTGCCTTTTAATTTAGTCGTAATGTGAGCCACTACGTCAAAGATGTTTAACTTCAACCGCGCGTGAAGGGTGCACGCTTATCTTTTTTTCGTTTACAACGTCGGAAAATATTCAATTAGGATATTTAATGAACAACGGTCTTAATTTGATATATACACATATATATATATATACTAGGGGAAATACACGGCTTTTCCCGGCTGCCCCATCGCACTGACCCCCACCCAAGTTAACACCCGCCCACTGACGCCACGTCCACTGTTCTGCAGCCCACTGACCCTCCATCCCACTGACCTCCCGCCAGCTGACCACCTCACCAACCCAGAAAACTATAGAATCGACACTTATATCGGCAAAAAATGTATGCTTGTTCGAATATTCGAAAATCGAATCGAAAACTACATTTTCCACCACAGCGCCACCGGGTCCAATTTTTGCCTACGACTTTCTTTTTATTTAAATATTATATAGTGTGAATTTGAGCCAAATCGACCCCGCGGCCCAATCACTCTCAAATTATTATATATAATAAGAGAATAGCGTTGTCATGGGAAATACACATGTGTGCAAAGTTTGAATAACATCTGCCTTTAGGAAGTGGGTTAAAAAATGATCACAAGATCTGACCAGTGAGCCAGCCACGGCACGCCAAGTTATTATAGAGAATTTAAAAATTATAAGACTTGTAAAGTAGCTATAGTTGTTATTGGTGTAACGCGAATGTTTCGACACAGTAATGCCCACCCACTAGTTAGTAGTCCGACGTTTTTTTTACTTTTCTGGTGCCGTTAAGCATATATAGCTTAAAAAGTGGAGGTGTGGGCACAACACGAATTTCTTTTACAAACGAGGCCTGCATTTTTAGTAAATGTATATTAAATTTTTTTTCAATTTTTTGCTATTTTTTTTTTGCTTTTAGTTTAAATTTCTTTTGCACTTAACAGTGCTATACTTTTGAGTTATTTGCAAAAATTTGAAAAACTGTCTAAGTAAACCGTCACTTTCGGTTGTCAGATTTCCGTCAAAATTATGTGGCCCCTCACAATTTATGTAAAAAGCCTAAATATGAATTCTCATCCTGATAAGTTCAGCCGTCTGGGCGGCTTGAGAGTGGACAGAGATTTTTTTATTTCGCTTTTTCTGAATCAGGGGATACGGTAATGGATAAATCTGCAATAATCCCGAGTTTTCATGATTACTATACTTCTTAAAAGAAAGTAAAATATGTTTTTTGAAGTTTCCCATTTTGGCCGTAGTCGGGTTTGAACCGGCGATGCCGAGTATCATTCGGATGTATTACAGGCGTTTTTACCAATTGTGCCATTCGGTTGTATATTGATTTGACTATAAACTCAGTACATTAGTCAAATCATATGTGACGATATTAATCATGTGTACAATGACTAGCTTCGTTACAAACGTTATTTTCCTGATGCAAAAATTTCAATTGAGGGGTACCCTCATATTGCGATCCAAATCGGAGCTCAATTGAATTCTTTTGAAAATCTATCCAATCTATACCAAACTAATAAAAAATGTAAACTTCAATGTATTCAATGTAATAATCCGTAATAAAGCGGATGCCTTGACTTTTTGAGATTATAATTTATTTTTTTAAATTATCTATATTAACTTCGCGTGCCAGTTGCTGGTGGATCTCCAATTACTTTACAACAAAATCTCGACTCGCCAAAACTTTGCAACGGCACAAGTCTGTGCGTAAAAAAGATGCTGGGCAATATAATTGAAGGGACAGTGTGACGATGTTTTTGTCTCATAGATAGCATTCATTTCGACAGATCTAGCTTTTAAATTTAAGACATTGCAATTTCCAGTAAAACTTGCGTTTTAGATTACGATAAATATGTCGGACAATAGGGTTTGGAATTTTGTGGACCAAGCAATTTCTCAATCGATTCGTATGAAATTTGGTATATAGGACTAAGATGCGACTATAAAACCTGTTCTAAAGGAAATTTTGTGATCTGGATAATAGGGTCTGGAATTTTGTGGACCAAGCAATTTCTCAATCGATTCGTATGAAATTCGGTATGTGGAACTAAGATGCGACTATAAGACTTGTTCCAATGGAAATTCTGGGATCTTGCCAACGGGGTCTGGAATTTTGTGGACCAACTATTTCTCAAGCGATTCGTATGAAATCCGTTATGTAGGACTGAGATGCGAATAAGACTTGTTCCAATGAAAATTCTGGGATCTGGCCAATAGGGTCTGGAATTTTGTGGACCAAGCCATTTCTCAAGCGATTCGTATTTAATTAGGTATGTAGGACTAAGATCCAACTATAAAGTTTGCTCCAATGGAAATTCTGGGATCTGGCCAATAGGATCTGAAATTTTGTGGACCAAGCTATTTCTCAAGCCAATCGTATGAAATTTGGTATGTACGAATCAGATGCGACTATAAGAATTGTTCCAATGGAAATTCTGGGATCTGGCCAATAGGATCTGGAATTTTGTGGAACAAGCCATTTCTAAAGCGATTCGCATGAAATTCGGTTTGTACGACTAAGATGCGACTATAAGACCTGTTCCAATGGAAATTCTGGGATCTGGCCAATAGGGTCTGGAATTTTGTGGATCAATTTCTTAAGTGATACATATGAAATTCGGTATGTAGGATTAAGATCCGACTAAAAGTCTTGATCCAATGGAAATTCTGGGATCAGGCCAATATGGTCTTGAATTTTGTGAACTAGGGCATTTCTCAAGCGATTCGTATGAACTTCGATATGTAGGACTAAGATGCGACTATAAGAATTGTTTCAATGGAAATTCTGGGATCTGGCCAATAGGATCTGGAATTTTGTGGACCAAGCCATTTCTAAAGCGATTCGCATGAAATTCGGTTTGTACGACTAAGATGCGACTATAAGACTTGTTCCAATGGGAATTCAATGATCTTGCCTATAGGGTCTCGAATTTTGTGGACCAAGGAATTTCTCAAGCGATTCATATGAAATTCGGTATGTACGACTAAGAGGCGACTATAAGACTTGTTCCAGTGGAAATTCTAGGATCTGGCCAATAGGGTCTGGAGTTTTGTGGACCAAGCCATTTCTCAAGCGATTCGTATGAAATGCGGTATGTAGGACTAAGATGCGACTATAAGAGTTGTTCCAATGGAAATTCTTGGATCTGCCCAATAGGGTCTGGAATTTTTTGGACCAAGCCATTTCTTAAGCGATTCGTATGAAATTCGGTATGTGCGACTAAGATGCGACTATGAGACTGGTTCCAATGGAAATTCGGTGATCTGGCCAATAGGGTCTAGAATTTTGTGAACCAAGCCATTTTTCAATCGATTCGTATGAAATTCGGTGTGTAGGACTAAGATGCGACAGTAAGACTTCTTCCAATTGAAATTTCTTAAGCGATTCGTATGAAATTCGGTATGTAGGATTAAGATCCAACAAAAAGACTTGTTCCAATGGAAATTCTGGGATCGGGCCAATAGGGTCTTGAATTTTGGGAACTAAGCCATTTCTCAAGCGATTCGTATCAAATTCGGTATGTATGGCTATTTTTGCCTTTTTATTTAATCCTAATGTGAGCCACTACATCAAAGATGTTTAACTTCAACCGCGCGTGAAGGGTGCACGCTCATATTTCTTTCGTTTACAACGTCGGAAAATATTTAATTATGATATATATACATATATATATATATATATATATTTCCCGGTTGCCCCATCGCACTGACCCACACCCAAGTTAACACCCGCCCACTGACGCCACGTCCACTGTTCTGCAGCCCACTGACCCTCCATCCCACTGACCTCCCGCCAGCTGACCACCTTACCAACCCAGAAAACTATAGAATCGACACTTATATCGGCAAAAAATGTATGCTTGTTCGAATATTCTTTACATGAAAATCATATACAGGAAAAACTACATTTTCCACCACAGCGCCACCGGGTCCAACTTTTGCCTACGACTTTCTTTTTATTTAAATATTATATAGTGTGAATTTGAGCCAAATTGACCCCGCGGCCCGATCACTCTCAAATTATTATATGTAATAAGAGATAAGCGTTGTCATATGAAATACACATGTGTGCAAAGTTTGAATAACATCTGCCTTTAGGAAGTGGGTTAAAAATTGATCACAAGATCTGACCAGTGAGCCAGCCACGGCACGCCAAGTTATTATAGAGAATTTAAAAATTATAAGACTTGTAAAGTCGCTATAGTTGTTATTGGTGTAACGCGAATGTTTCGACACAGTAATGCCCAGCCACTGGTTAGTAGTCCGACGTTTTTTTTTTACTTTTCTGGTGCCGTTAAGCATATAAAGCTTAAAAAGTGGAGGTGTGGGCACAACACGAATTTCCTTACAAACGAGTCCTGCATTTTTAGTAAATGTATATAATATTTTTTTTTAAATTTTTTGTTATTTTTTTTTTTGATTTTAGTTTAAATTTCTTTTGCACTTAACAGTGCTATACTTTTGAGTTATTTGCAAAAATTTGAAAAACTGTCTAAAGTAAACCGTCACGTCACTTCCGGTTGTCAGATTTTCGTCAAAATTATGTGGCCCCTCACAATTTATGTAAAAAGCCTAAATATGAATTTCTCACATCCTGATAGATAAGTTCAGCCGTCTGGGCTGGGGTGTGGACAGAGATTTTTTTATTTTCGCTTTTTCTGAATCAGGGGATACGGTAATGGATAAAATCTGCAATAATCCCGAGTTTTCATGCTTACTATACTTCCTTTTACTATGTTAAAGAAAGTAGAATATGTTTTTTGAAGTTTCCCATTTTGGCCGTAGTCGGGTTTGAATCGGCGATGCCGAGTATCATTCGGATGTATTACAGGCGTTTTTACCAATTGCGCCATTCGGTTGTATATTGGTTTGACTATAAACTCAGTACATTAGTCTAATCGTATGTGACGATATTAATCATGTGTACAATGACTAGCTTCGTTACAAACGTTATTTTCCTGATGCAAAAATTTCAATTGAGTGGTACCCTCATATTGTGATCAAAATCAGAGTTAAATGGAATTCTTTTGAAAATCTATACCAAACTAATAAAAAATGTAAACTTCAATGTATTCAATGTAATAATCCGTAATAAAGCGGATGCCTTGACTTTTTGAGATCATGATTTATTTTTTTAAATTCTCTATATTAACTTCGCGTGCCAGTTGCTGGCGGACTGGCGGGCTGGACAGATCTTGTGATAAATTTTTAACCCACACATAGATATTTCCGGTGACAATACTTTCTATTAAAATTTGAGAGTGATCGGGCCGCGGGGTCGGGGGCTCCCATACAATTTTTTTCCCCGGCATCAGATCATATTATTACCCTCATATTGTGATCAAAATCAGAGTTAAATGGAATTCTTTTGAAAATCTATACCAAACTAATAAAAAATGTAAACTTCAATGTATTCAATTTAATAATCCGTAATAAAGCGGATGCCTTGACTTTTTGAGATTATAATTTATTTTTTTAAATTATCTATATTAACTTCGCGTGCCAGTTGCTGGTGGATCTCCAATTACTTTACAACAAAATCTCGACTCGCCAAAACTTTGCAACGGCACAAGTCTGTGCGTAAAAAAGATGCTGGGCAATATAATTGAAGGGACAGTGTGACGATGTTTTTGTCTCATAGATAGCATTCATTTCGACAGATCTAGCTTTTAAATTTAAGACATTGCAATTTCCAGTAAAACTTGCGTTTTAGATTACGATAAATATGTCGGACAATAGGGTTTGGAATTTTGTGGACCAAGCAATTTCTCAATCGATTCGTATGAAATTTGGTATGTAGGACTAAGATGCGACTATAAAACCTGTTCTAAAGGAAATTTTGTGATCTGGATAATAGGGTCTGGAATTTTGTGGACCAAGCCATTTCTCAAGCGATTCGTATGAAATTCGGTATGTGGAACTAAGATGCGACTATAAGACTTGTTCCAATGGAAATTCTGGGATCTTGCCAACGGGGTCTGGAATTATGTGGACCAACTATTTCTCAAGCGATTCGTATGAAATCCGTTATGTAGGACTGAGATGCGAATAAGACTTGTTCCAATGAAAATTCTGGGATCTGGCCAATAGGGTCTGGAATTTTGTGGACCAAGCCATTTCTCAAGCGATTCGTATGAAATTCGGTATTTGCGACTAAGATGCGACTATGAGACTTGTTCCAATGGAAATTCGGTGATCTGGCCAATAGGGTCTGGAATTTTGTGGACCAAGCCATTTCTCAAGCGATTCGTATGAAATTCGGTATGTGCGACTAAGATGCGACTATGAGACTGGTTCCAATGGAAATTCGGTGATCTGGCCAATAGGGTCTAGAATTTTGTGAACCAAGCCATTTTTGAATCGATTAGTATGAAATTCGGTGTGTAGGACTAAGATGCGACAGTAAGACTTCTTCCAATTGAAATTTCTTAAGCGATTCGTATGAAATTCGGTATGTAGGATTAAGATCCAACAAAAAGACTTGTTCCAATGGAAATTCTGGGATCGGGCCAATAGGGTCTTGAATTTTGGGAACTAAGCCATTTCTCAAGCGATTCGTATCAAATTCGGTATGTATGGCTATTTTTGCCTTTTTATTTAATCCTAATGTGAGCCACTACATCAAAGATGTTTAACTTCAACCGCGCGTGAAGGGTGCACGCTCATATTTCTTTCGTTTACAACGTCGGAAAATATTTAATTATGATATATATACATATATATATATATATATATATATATATATATATTTCCCGGTTGCCCCATCGCACTGACCCACACCCAAGTTAACACCCGCCCACTGACGCCACGTCCACTGTTCTGCAGCCCACTGACCCTCCATCCCACTGACCTCCAGCCAGCTGACCACCTTACCAACCCAGAAAACTATAGAATCGACACTTATATCGGCAAAAAATGTATGCTTGTTCGAATATTCTTTACATGAAAATCATATACAGGAAAAACTACATTTTCCACCACAGCGCCACCGGGTCCAACTTTTGCCTACGACTTTCTTTTTATTTAAATATTATATAGTGTGAATTTGAGCCAAATCGACCCCGCGGCCCGATCACTCTCAAATTATTATATGTAATAAGAGATTAGCGTTGTCATATGAAATACACATGTGTGCAAAGTTTGAATAACATCTGCCTTTAGGAAGTGGGTTAAAAATTGATCACAAGATCTGACCAGTGAGCCAGCCACGGCACGCCAAGTTATTATAGAGAATTTAAAAATTAAAAGACTTGTAAAGTCGCTATAGTTGTTATTGGTGTAACGCGAATGTTTCGACACAGTAATGCCCAGCCACTGGTTAGTAGTCCGACGTTTTTTTTTTTACTTTTCTGGTGCCGTTAAGCATATATAGCTTAAAAAGTGGAGGTGTGGGCACAACACGAATTTCTTTTACAAACGAGTCCTGCATTTTTAGTAAATGTATATAATATTTTTTTTTAAATTTTTTGTTATTTTTTTTTTGATTTTAGTTTAAATTTCTTTTGCACTTAACAGTGCTATACTTTTGAGTTATTTGCAAAAATTTGAAAAACTGTCTAAAGTAAACCGTCACGTCAATTCCGGTTGTCAGATTTTCGTCAAAATTATGTGGCCCCTCACAATTTATGTAAAAAGCCTAAATATGAATTTCTCACATCCTGATAGATAATAAGTTCTTCAGCCGTCTGGGCTGGGTGGACAGAGATTTTTTTATTTTCGCTTTTTCTGAATCAGGGGATACGGTAATGGATAAAATCTGCAATAATCCCGAGTTTTCATGTTTACTATACTTCCTTTTACTATGTTAAAGAAAGTAGAATATGTTTTTTGAAGTTTCCCATTTTGGCCGTAGTCGGGTTTGAATCGGCGATGCCGAGTATCATTCGGATGTATTACAGGCATTTTTCCCAATTGCGCCATTCGGTTGTATATTGGTTTGACTATAAACTCAGTACATTAGTCTAATCGTGTGTGACGATATTAATCATGTGTACAATGACTAGCTTCGTTACAAACGTTATTTTCCTGATGCAAAAATTTCAATTGAGTGGTACCCTCATATTGTGATCAAAATCAGAGTTAAATGGAATTCTTTTGAAAATCTATACCAAACTAATAAAAAATGTAAACTTCAATGTATTAAATGTAATAATCCGTAATAAAGCGGATGCCTTGACTTTTTGAGATTATAATTTATTTTTTTAAATTATCTATATTAACTTCGCGTGCCAGTTGCTGGTGGACTGGCTGGCTGGACAGATCTTGTGATCAGTTTTTAACCCACACATAGATATTTTCGGTGACAATACTTTCTATTAAAATTTGAGAGTGATCGGGCCGCGGGGTCGGGGGTTCCCATACAATTTTTTATTCCGGTATCAGATCATTTCATACTATGTATAAAGACTGTGTTCTGTGTGCGTTGTGCGCTGTGGGCAGTGCTGCTTGCTTTAAGATTGGGGTTGTTTTGTTGTTGGGTTGCAGTGCTTCGTGTGTGTTTCTATATTTTAGCATTTATAGTGGAATTCAGTATAATTTTGGTTAAAGAGAATTTATACGAATAATTTTAATTTTTATGGGTTGTTTTAAATTTTCTATATTAACTTCTCGTTGGCATGGTTCTGTCGTGCTTCCGTTCGTTCGTTCTGTCGGTGGTTGAATCTTGCGATAAATGTTTTACCCACTTCTTAAAGCCCGATTTTATTTAAATTTTGTACACATCGGTGACAACACTTTCTATTAAAAATTTTTTAGTGATGGGGCTCCGGGGTCAGTGAGCTCTCATACAAAATTAAAAAAAAAAGGCATATATCGGCATCAGATCACTATTATGACTGTGTGCAGCGCTGTTACGTTTTAGTGGTTGCTTCTAACCACAAAAGCACGCAGTACTTCGCATGTGTTTCAGTGGAATTCAGTATACTTTTAGGCGCATATATTTATTATTAGAGAATTTACATGAACAATTTTAATTTTTATGCATTCTTTTCTTTTGCGTTAAAATTGCATTATGGAAGAACCCTCTTCTCTATAATATACTGCTTTATAAGTTGTTTAAATTATATGTTTCCAAATACTTCAAAATGTTTGGAAATCAATAGATAAATTAACTAGCAATGCAATACAATCCTAGATTATTAAATCATTACATTATTACATGTATTTATCTATTTAATTGTAATGTGTGAGTATCCGTGGTACCAAATATGTACTTAATTATTCAATTATGTATTTATCTCTGAAGTTTGATTGATATAATATAACAAGCGGCTTACAAGTATCAAAACATACATTTATAAGTTATACATATTATTGCTTACCTATAGGTACATAAGAACATTTAGTTCCTACACAAGGTCTAAATATGCAAGAAAAATAGATATCTACTTACGCAATTTTACAGTACTTTAAAATTTTAATTTTTAATATGTGTTTGTACTAAAATTATAGAATGTACAATTTGATTAATATCTTTTTATAGTCTTATGTGCATAAATTCGTAGGTTAAATGGTTTTTATTTTTAAAATATGGTTTGTAATTTATCGTTAGCAACAATACAATAATAACAAAACGTATATGGCATAAATTAGTAAGATCAGCAAACGTGAGGTGTTATTTTTGACTTTAGAGTTTGGTGAAATTTTGCAGTGTATATTAAATAATTTTGGTAATATTTTGCATAGATTGATTTAACACATATACATGTGCAATATCCTATATTCAACTAAAGCAAAAAAATAACAAACTTACTTACCCTGTTGTTTTACGAATAAGGGCTGATGCAGATCTAGGACATTAAATATAACAACATATTTACACACCGACAAAACTTTTTGTTAGTACATACATGCAATAACCACACATAAAAATAATTTTTTATGTGTCATACACGTAACGCAATGCGCTTAGCAAATACTATATACTCGTAGTATAGTCATAAGTAAATTAGTCCTGGGAGCAAATAAATATATTTAGGAAATGAAATTAGTGTTTACAATCATGAACATTCCTTTTAAAAATTAAATTTTGTGATTTTTTTGTTATGTGTATTCTTGCGTGCTAAAAGTGTTTTCCCGGGTAATAGAGAGGCAATTTGGGACTGTTGCCAAAACCTCTGTTTTGCTGTAATTTGGGTAGACACTCTCACCAAGTGCTTTTCTCATTGTGTTCAGTCGCCATCGATCGTTTCAATAGCGCGATCTTTTTCATATCTTTTCAGCTTTAGCTGGGCGAGTCTTACATAATAAGTAAAATTTAGTTTTTTGGTTCATACGGGAACAAATATCGAAACCAATTGTAAGTTTCTTTTATCCATATACAAAATATGCTAAAAAATAGTGTTTCAATATTTATCTTAAATAATTAAATATAAAATGAATAATTAAGTATGAAAATAGTGTGGGCATCTAGCATTTAGTTTTTAGCATACATAATTATGCCCAAAAATGACAATTCATAATTAATAGCTAATAAAACAAATACAATACGTTTTCATAAATTTAAAAAAACGTGCTTCAACTGTTAATATGCCAATAATGTTTTGTGTAAAATTGCTAATATTAAATTTCACAAGACAAATTTGTACATATTTTTGTAGAAAGTGCCAACAGATTTTTTTGAACCTGATATTTTTTGAGTTACATTTTAAAAATAGATTGCGAGATTTGTGCATAAATAATACATTTATATCGAGATACATCTCATCACATTAAACTAAATTGGAATTATATCTGTAAAACATTTCTCATTTCTAAATGGATTGAAATGTTCTTTATTAGCAGAGAAATGAAGGGAGAGAGAGAGAGAGAGAAAGGCAAATAAAGAGAATTTTTGTGCAGTAATTTTTAAATATTATCTATATATATATCTAAATATTAATATACGTAAGTAATGTTCCAAAGAAAATGTCCAGTAATGGACTGAAATTAGACATCAGAAAGCTCTAACGACATATCTAAAAGTGTCTGTATATAATAGAATAACACACGAAAAACGGTGGCAAAACAGGGGAAAAGTATAATATGTATTCAATTCAATTTAAAAGTATATTAAATTATATAAATTATTTAAAATATATTGTTCGTGTTCAAAGAGGTTTCAGATCAATTTTGAAATTCTATGAACATATTCAAAAAACTAAATTTTTGAACAAAAATTAACTGAATACTACCATTCTTTGTATATCAATTATTAAACAAACCCTAAAAAATCAATCGTATGAGAAGATGAAATGTATTTTTAATAACAAAACTGCCCTTTGTTACTTTTTCTTTTATTTATATACATACAGATACAGACAGATTGTTCGTCCTGACTATACACTCATGTGAACAAATACCAGCGCATTTTTAATTTTGAGTCATTTATCATATTCATCTGTATATATATATATAAAAGATGAATTATTATTTATTTTGCCAAAGTACCTACCAAGATTTAAATAATACACAGTTTCATCTCTCTAGTTATCTTTAATAAATACTTCTACAATTAAATGTAATACTATGAATAACAAAACATAACAATATTGTGTATTTGGAAATATATTTTGAATAATTATCTTTAGCAACCAGCTGTTGTTTGTAGAGTGAATGCGTCCAAGGGAACATAGACAAATTAAGAACATAAAGCAAGATAATTATCTAACTAGGTTTCGGTACGATCACTCCACAGTGTTCCTTGGGGTCTATAAATATCTCATTTCTAAGTGATTTAGACTTTTCGTCTAATTGCGCTAAAATTGTTGACTGCACACTGAACAAAATACAATATACTATATAGGTATATTCTTAAAAAATATTTGTTTCATCAATCACAGAGATATGGTAGACCATTTCAAAAGTTTAAGTTTCTACAAAGTTTCATAATTCAAATAGCGCTATTTTAAGAATCCCTAATATCAAGCGGATATCATATGGTCCACAGAAAATACACAATATTTACTTACATACAATGTTATATACATAATATACATATATACAATTTTTTTATTTATTTTTTTATAAATTTTTGTTGGTAGTAAATGAAATGGAGATTAGAAATAATGGAGATTAAAATAATCTGTTAAAATATATTTCTCAAATTATGTATGCATTTGCAATTTATGTCGTTGCGATTTGCGCAGTAATATTCTTCCCGTTTTAGGCAATTGCTAAGATAACATATTTGAATTTTAACGAATCTTCAGAATTTTCGTGCTTTACGTTATATGTATAAGTCTCGAATACTTCCGGCTTTCTTTTTATGGCTTACTGGCAAACATAGCTTTGTTTCTTAGATTTAGTGTTGCGGATTTCAGTAGCCTTTAGATTGGCCCAGAATATATTCAAACTTTTCTTTGCCAAGTTATTGTATCCCAATTATGTATGCAAAATGCATGTTATACAAAAAGCTTTACTGTTGTTCTTTATTGTATTTTATCGTCACTGCTGGTGTTTTACTTGCTAACTCATTGGCAATCAATAGCATTGTGCTATTGTTGATGTTTTAGATTTCAGCTGTGTTGTTTTCCTCAATGTGTTTTTTTTAATGCTTTCTACAAATTTGATCTACAATAATTAATATATATGACATCCAAAATACATCGGTTTAGGCTTTATTCAGGCATTTATGTCAAGACAATATCTGGTCCTGGTATAAAAATATGCTAAAAACTTTTATTATACTTGACTTTACCACAAATTTTCTGTCTGTTTCAACTTCTTTGTGGTAATTTTTAACCAACTTGCAAACGGTCTAGATGGCAGAAATTGTGAGCAACTCAGTCTCATTGGGTATGTTCAGACAGCGTAGCACTTTTAAAACGGCTTTCGCTTTGAAACTCCGTATTGCACAACATTTTCATTATAATTAATTATTGGGGTAGCTTTTTGTTGGGTTGCCCTATTTTTGATTGCAGTTGCTCGTGTAGGGTATTGTAAATCTCAAAGCAACACCAGAAGACAGATTCGCTGTGAATTCTGACATTTCTAGTACCTGAATTTCATGTCGTAGTTCGAAGAAGTATGTCCAACGTTGGCAACGGTACTATTGCAGCGAATCATTCCTTCAAATCTTTTTGAAGGTCAGGACATGACTCCCGACATACCTTACATTTCACAAGTTTTGTAATTAGCTATCTGGAGTCGTGAGGTGGACTTGAGGGGGTTCGATGGCGCCTTAGGAGTGTCTTAAAGGGTCATAAGGAGGTCTTAAGTGGTTTTTAAATCGAACTTGAGAAGAGGTCTGAGGGGGTTTTGAAAGAAGTCTTGAGGATTCAAAGATTGCGTCGTGAGCGGGTCTTGAGGAAGTATTGATATGTGTCGTAACGTGGTCTTCACTGAGTCTTGAGGGGGTCGTGAGGGCGGTTTGAAGTGAGTCTTGAGGGTGTTTTGAGCGGTTTTAAGGGGGGCTGGAGGGTCTTGATTGGGATCTTGAAAGAGTCTTGAAGGGGGTATTAAGAAAATCTTGACGTGGGTTTGAGCAGGGGTGTTCAGGAGTCTAGTTGGTTCAACGAGTAGGCGTGGGATTTTCTAGATCCTTGTGGTATCACAACGGACCTTCATGGTCTAAGTGCGTCGGTTTTGACTGACGGCCACTTCAACCTAACCTAACCTAACCTTCAGGGGTTATTAGATGGTCTTGAGCGGAGTCTTGTGAGGGTTTGAAGGGGTTCTTTAGGATGGTTTCGGGAGTTTTGCGGGGGTTCTTTGGGGGTTTTTACGAGGTCTTCAAAGGGTCTTGACTCTTGAGGGGGTCTTGATGGAGTATTAAAGTGGTCTTGAGGGGGGTTCTGAGGAAGTTTCGAGCAGGGGTTTTTTTGTGATTTGAGTGATTTCAGAGGGGTCTTGAGGTAGTCTTAAGGGAGCCTTGAGGGGGGCCTTAAGATGATCTTGAGGAGGGTCTTGATTGGGTGTTGGATGATCTTGAGGGCGGTCTTACAGGAATCTTGAGTTAAGTTTAAGGGGGTCTTCAGGGGGTTTGGGAGAGTTTTTTTTGGGTTTTGAGGGGGTATAAAGGAACTCTTGAGAGGGGTCTTAAGACGGGATAAAAATGTGTTCTCGAAGAGGTTTTGGAAAGTCTTGAGTAAGTTTTAAAAGTTTCGTCTTTTATGAGGTCTTAATGTGGCATTGATGGGGTCCTATGGTCTCGAGTGTGTCTTGTGGAAGTTTTTTGGGGGATCTTTTAGGAGTCTTTTTGTGATATTTTAGGGCCTTTTTTTTGGTCCTCAAATATTCCAGATTTCCATTAAAAGCATTGCAGCAATTTTTATTTATTTTACAACAGTTCTAGTTGCTCCAGATCTATCACCTATTTTATTTTTAGAGGGCTAGTTGTACTTTAATAAAAGCATTTTAAAAAAAAAATTAATTTTATTTTATTTATAGAATAACGCGATTTTATTCAAACTTTGCACACATGTGTATTTGTGATTAGAGAAAAATTTATGTTTACATGAAAAATTTAAATTTTATGGATTGTTTTTTTTATATATATTTACATAATTATATATATATACTAGCTAACCCGACAGACGTTGTCCTGTCCCACTTTCAACAAATTTGTTTGTGATCGTTTTGTGAACTTGTGAAAAGATATTTGAAATTAAATAAAAATAATTTTGTTTTGCGATTTTGAGTCACAGTATTGATCACATTATTGTGTTACATTTTCAAATTTTGGGAACTAAGTAATTTCTCTACCGATTTGTATGAAATTCGGTATGGTCTTTTGAAGGTCCTCTGGGGGTCTTTTGATGGGCTAGATTGGGTAAGTTTATTTTCTCGGTCTTACAACGCGAGTTTACGTAACTTAACGATTTCATGAATTTTAAATCTTCCTGGCTATTTCGTAATTCACCCAAGACTTCTGGGGACCCATTTTGTGTATCTCAAAATTAACCCGATGTTCTTTAAATTATTTACACATGTGTAAATCTCCGATAACAACACTTTTTATAAACATTTGGATGTGATCGGGTCTTAGGACCAAGGGGAGCTCAATTAAGTTTTTTAAAAATTAACCTGATTTTGATCAAATTTTTTACGCATGAGTATCTAGAATAACTAAACTTTTTATAAAAATTTAGAAGAGATCGGTCCCCAAGGCCGAGGGGCGCCCATATTAATTTTTTAAAATTAATTAGATTTTCTTCAAACTCAACACCTGAGATTAGAGAATTTACTTGAAACATTTTAATTTTTATGAGCTGTTTTTATTTAAATTAATTATTTATGCCCAGAATTTAGTCCTTTTATATGACCATAACGTCTTTAAAATTTTATTAATTTTTATTGTTGTTATTGATTAGAGGTGGTTTTTTTTTTTTGCGTCAGATGTTGCGTTTGTCCCACCGCTAGCTGCTTGGCTGATGTAAACTATCGTTGTTCACTTTACTGCTCTGTTACGTTTTCTATATTGTTTGTTATTTGTTAATATTTCGTTTAATTATCATGTTGTTGATGCTGTTCGTGATATTTTTCAATCTCTTCTGCTTTCTTGTTGTCTAAAACTCCGTTATGTATGATTAGTTGTTGTTTGATTTTAAATTAGTTTTGTATTTATAATATCGTTTCTTTTTCTATTACGTTCTTGCAATTTTACTGTTTCTTCTTGTTATTCATTTAGTTATTAACCAAGTTCCCTAATTTTTTAAGATATTGTTACGAATTTTAGGCTTTCGAATTCGTAAAGGATTTTGCAAATAAGACACAACACAAGTTCATTAATTTACTAATAACAACTTTAATAATCAAACAGTAAAAATAATACAAGTTCACAATTTATATTGGTGATTTATCTCTTTGCAAGAACTTTTTGAACTTGACCGGTTGAATTCTAAACAATTGCTATAATAAAAATTACAACAACAAACACATTGGATAGACCAGGGGGCCGATTTCGGTCGCAAATGAGTCTAGACTCCTGAACAACCGCAAGTTTGTGGTGTAAGTAGATGTTATGTGTAGTGGTACGACGTTTTGACGCATGCGCATGATTTGATTTTGCTTTTATGTCAAGAGCAGTGCTGCTGGCTTACATTTTTAGAGCGGAGTATATTATCGGCTTTTTGGAAGTATACTGGATTATACGATAAAAATATTTGTAAAAATAGTTCCAACAGAAAATAAAAAAGCCTTTTAAATTATATAAATATTTTGTGATTGATTTTTCGCCCTTTTTTGCAATTGCACAAAATAAATTATTCCATGCTTATATTCCTGTGTTTCATAATGTCTACACAAGTACGATGATGTACTTATACTTTTATTATTTTACTACATTACAACAACTAAATACAAATGCCTTAAATAAAGTACCAAAATAAAACAAATAAACCGACGTTTATTTTGTGTATTATATATCCGAAAACAAAATCATACAAAGATTTTACAAAAATCAATCAAAAAAAACAACCCATTTTTCATCTAAATTCTCTAATCGCAGAAATTGATATGGGAGCCCCTCCTGGGCCATTTTTTTTATTCTAGGAGAAAATCATCGAAACAGACATTTGACATCAGATGTTAAAATTGAAAACGCTCAGATCATTTTATTCTGAGCACTTAGAGCACGCTCATACTCTGAGCAAATAAGAAACCCGAACATTTATCTTGAGAACTCTTTGACTGCTCTGAACTAATTTATGAAAACGCGAAATGACAGAATATTGCGAAAACTTGTTGTTCTATCTGTAAGTTGATATCGACAACAAAAAACGACATCAATAAAAATAAAATTCAGTAAATAAAAATGTAAGTTGAATTAAGCATAAAACATTTATGTCTCGTTTCATTTGCTGGGTTCATTTGTGCGTGAGCTAAGATTTCTCTCTCTCTCTACCACCAAAACCATGCAGTGCAGCCGACTGCGCAGCACACACCGCACACAGTCCATAAAGGGCGACGAATATCTGATGCCAGATATTTAAAAAATGTATAAGGTACTTGCGGCCGAACCCGGGACCCGATCACTACCAAATTTTCGAAAAAGTATTGTTTATTGGGTATACACATGTGTGTAAAATTTGAAGAAAATCGGGTAAATTTTTGTATGGGAGCCCCCCGACCCCGCAGCCCGAGGGGCCTCAAAATTTAATAGAATAGTGTTGTCTCCGGAAATACACATGTGTGCCAAATTTCAATAAAATCGGGCTGTAGGAAGTGGGTTAAAAATTGATCGCAAGAATCCATGACAAATCCACAAGCCCACAAACCCACAAACACACGGGCAAGTAAAGTTAATATAGAGAATTTAAAAACTCGTCGGTTTCTTAGTATATTATATAATAGTATTTGGCTTTCAATTTGGAAGCAAAGGCATCAATTGAAATAAAATACCAAATTTTGTTATTTGTGTTTTGTTTTACATTTATTACATACATTCTTGGTCAATATAATTTTTGGGAAATGTAAAAATTTCTTTATAATAATTATTGATAGTTCGGAGAGAAATTTACAGACTTAATAACATGTAATTGTAAAAGAAACCATTTTTTTTGCAGAAAATCAAATAAATTTGGTATCGTTTCGATTTAGAATTACTTCATAAAAGTAGTATAATTAGGTTTATGGTAGTATAATAGTGCGGCTAATGAAATAGTAGTATAATACCTTGATTGCAATTTAGCAGCAACACTGGTCATAAGCAATTTTGACAGATAAAGACTTTTCACGTAGTCGCCAGCATGTGGCTAGACTACTGCATGAGGCAAGAGTGAACCGATTCGGCAATTATGTACAAGATTTTACTACTTTCTGTCATTAAATTTACACTAACCCAAAGAAAGAAAAAACATAACACAAGAATAAAATTGTATGGTATACACCTCGTACATATACGAAAATGACATCTCACCTTCAGGAGTCTAGACTCATTTGCGACCGAAATCGGCCTTCAGAAAGTTATTAAGCGTTAACCCAAAAAAAACTTTTGGTTAAGAATATTTAACCAAATTTTTATTTATAATTCTCACCACCAGAGTCGAATTTTAAAAATTATATATGGATAAGTTGGCAAACACATGAAACAAAAAATTTACCAAAATTTGGTTAGTTTTTGCTGTTGCTCTAATCAGCCGTTAACCACAAAAAATACCTAACTCATTTTGTTGAAAGCAACATAGCAAATGAACTGAACTACGTCGGCCAATCGCCTTTATTTATACTCATTGAAAAGTTTCCAGAAACTTCCAATCTTATAGACAGAAATACCGAGAAAACACCAGAAAATTGTGGTCAGATTCCCTTATTTACAACTAACGATACTCATATGTAATGAGTCATCTTCTAAAAAAAACAACTACATGTACAATCATGTGCCTACACACAAACCGGACAAACCACACAAACCGGTTTGACTACATTTTTGACCAGAACATAATGATTTAAACTTACAGGCGGTTACATTTCAAATAATCTAATAAATATACAGCCTAAAAGTATGCTATTCAAAAGTGTTTTATTCTAATTCAGTGCCTATTTTTAGTATGCAGTGTGTACATTGCGATTTATCTTAGGATTCGAATTCCATTATCTTCTAACTACTTTTCGTAACATTACCCCACCTTCATTTTGTTCGTTCCGAATAAATTCAGCACTCCTTCTGATGTTGTACCTTGTCAATCTGTCGATGTGAACAACTTTCATTTTATCTGAGGTTTTGTTGAATCTGCGTTGTTGTTCCTCTTGTAGGAATCTTCCCAACTTTGCTGTGCCTTCTGTGATTTCCATTGTCTTGTCCTGGAACTGTATAGCCAAACGAAATCTACTTCCCGAAATTTTTTATAGTTTGCAAGCAGGTTTTTTCATTCCTTCATTACCATTCACGACGTTCTTTTTACTGTTCTATGGACATTGATCACCATTGGTCCTTGATCGAAATCCCTTGCATCTTACCCAAGTATTGGCGCAACAAATTTGTATCGATGCGTTTTCCATCTAGCTGCTTGTTGCAGTTCTCTTCTTGCAGCACATTCGCATACGTTCGGCGCCAGTTTTCAACATCTCTGCGGCAATCGACCAAAAATAATAAACGTATTACTTTATCCAGTGTCCTCTTAATTCCCGAATGTTCGCCTGATGTTCCACTGTGTGCATCGTGAAGAACCTTGTGTATTAAATTCGTTGGTAACACCACCTTTGATTTGGAACACCGACCATCGGCAGATTCCCATTGCCTTACAGTCCATATTTCAATCTGAATGACTCCCATTGGCCCAGTAACTTTTGACTGAAGAACTTGCTGGTACGATCTCGTGATACTGCGGTCTTCCTCCTTGCTCCATCAATCGAAGTACTGGAGCAATTGAATCATCCTGCTCTTGTTCTTCCCTTGTCTCTCTCTTGTCAAATTATCCTTCATCTGCTGGACTGTGATTCGCGAAAAAACTGAGCATTTAGGGTTTTCCTGTCTTCTAATGTGATTATACTGGAAGATATAACACTTCCTGAATGTCTCACCATTGTAATTGCCGGTAACTCTGAGCGGATAACGCTATTTTAGCACTTTGCTTCCTCAAATCAATTCACATCTGGTGCGCCATCATAAAGTCTAGACCCAGTATGCAGTAATCTTTCATACTGGCAACAATGAACCGATGTCGAAATCTTAATCCTCCAAACTCGACTACAAGGAACCGTTCACCCTTAACTGCTGCCGCTTCTCCTGTAGCTGTCCTCAAATTGTAGTGATGCACTTTCTTGACTTGCTCTCCAGACACCATTTCAGGACTCACGATTGATATTGAAGCTCCTGCATCTAAAATAAAACCGCAAGGTCTTCTCTCCAATATGCCACTAACACTAAGACTGTTGCAATCCCTTCCAAGATTTGTACTGCGTATTGTGACCCTGGGATATTCCCTTGTCTTCTTCAGCCTTTGCCCTGCAAAGCTGGTACAATACGATCGCTCCAGCTTTTTCAAATGTTGTGCATCTATCCGCCGTAATCTCTTCAGATTATTGACACCATTCACAGGCTGTCTCATCATGTTCCCAGCGCTCAGTTTCTTGCAATCCCGAATGAAATGTCCAAGTTTCTGACATCTAAAGCATTTTACTGAAGAATTGAATCTGCTATAGCTGTCGTTTTGAATGCGACCAGTTATTGATTTTCTGATCTTTTTATCAATGAGGCCTTCTATTTGTGCGACTTCCTCCGATTCCAATTTGCGTAGCCCAACAAAATCCAAAGAAACACTGGCTTTAGCTGTTTCATACTCAAAAGCCGATGCCAACACTACATTCATTGATTTTTCTCTGGCTGTAGTACTCAAATGAAGCTTCAACTGTTCATCTCGAATAGCATTGATGAACACATCCACTGCCCATCCGTCCAAGATACCAGCCGGAACCCCACAATAGGTTTGTCGTGCTACCTAAGTTATTTCCCGTTCTCCTCGCTGTTGTTTCTTTATCTGGAGCTGTATTTTGCTTAGCTCCTGGGTGTAAGACTGTCCATAACGCCAGTCCAGCTCTTTCAATATTCTTCCGGAACTCATCTCGGCATTTGGAATCATTTGCAATACATAAGCCACCTTGCCCCTCAACGCCAGGATCGGAGAATTTAGCTGTTCTTCCGCACCCCATCCATTGTGTTGTACAACAGCTGCAAACTGGACTTTGAAATTTTCAAAAGCTGTGTCGCCATCGAACGCAGCTGGCTTTAAAATTCCTTCCTGGTTACCAGGAAGTTTTGAAATTACTCTGGGACTAGTGTGTTGGGTGTTCTCTCTGACAAACTGGGTACGATTTTCCAACCGGGTCTCAAACTCTTTAATTTTTCCTTCCAGACCTGTCACATCTTCACTTTTAAATGATATTTGAATTCCACTCATTTCACCTTTTAGCGTTGTTTGAACCCCATTCATTTTTCCCTTGACCGTTTCTTGAATATCACTCATTTTACCTCTTAGGTTTTCCAGCTTCTGATTTTGTTGATCGAGTTTGGAATTTAATTCCTGCATCAGTTCTCGGCTTTGTTTCTGCGATTGCTGAATTTGCTGTTCAAACTTATCGGTCAATTTTGAATTTAACTGCTGATTTTTTTGGTACAATTCTTTCTTCAGCTTTTTGCTTTGCTCTTCCAACTTTTCACTAATTTGAAGATTCAATTTTTGATTTTTCTGGTAGAACTTGGTATTCATTTGCTTTATCTCCTGACTCTGTTGCTTAATTTGAGAATTTAAATCTTTTCTTAACTCCTGATTCTGTTACTGCGATTGTTCACCTTGCCGATCCATTTGAGAATTCAAATATTTTCTTAACTCTTCACTTTCTTCACTATGATAGTCATAATTAACAGTTAATTTGTTGTATTAGGGTATTAAGCATTAGTTGTGTTCAACCACAAAAATGTCAGTGTAGAGTAGTGTAGAGCAGTGCAAGTTCATGAAAACTGTCAGAGCCAGTTCAAGCAAAAACGTCATACGTCAGATGTTAAAAAGAAGAAAACAAATTAAAAAGTTTTACATAATTTTCCAGCCAAATTGCTTTTTCTAATGCCTGCGCTGAAGTCGATGGCAAAGGAACGAAAACCGTTCCCAGTGCCTGCGACGACGTTGTGGCATGTTTAGCACAAAATCCTCTTCCTCCTCTTCATCTTTATTCATAGAACTTTCAAATACTTGCGTTTGGAACTCTTCGTCTAAATATACATAGAATAAAGAAATTATTGGATTAATATTTCTTTTTTACTTTTCTACTTACTTTATTCCAAATTTAATTTGGTTGCGGGAGAACACTGAATTACCAGAGATTTCCCTTCACTCGACGTTAGCTCTATTCTATGCATAATTTAAAAATTTAAATCAAAAATCATAAAAATATAAATTAATAATGAATCAGCTTGTTTTGACAGTTTACACCTATCTGCACTAGCACTACACTAACCTAGAGCTAGAACTAGAGCCACGACGCCCTCTTTTAAGCGCTTCCATTGGCGGTTTGGTATTGTTTTTATATTTCCTAAATAACATTTAAGCCATTTCCATTTGTGTGCATAAATATGCATGCATAACACAAATGGTCATGAGAAGCTAGGCCTTGGACTGCAACGGTCGCGCAGAATATTATTATTTATTATATTTGTTTATTGTGTAATAAAGTTAAAGGTCAATTATATACTCTAAAAATTAAAAAAATTACAATGTTTTTCAAAAAGAAGGGAAGAAGAAAAGTGTAATACAGGAGTTAATTACAAATGTTGTTCACAAAACGATTAAAAAAGAATCAAATAAGTTTTTAAATAAGTTTTTATAACAACTACCATTTTTACAGTAGTAAGATATTTACATATCAAATATCTTAAAATTGATTTATAACGAATTATTACGTTTTTTTGCTAGCAGTTCAGAAACTATTTATATCTATCTTGTATACACATACTAATTGCCTCTATCAATTACGTTAGACTCCTGATTCAAAGGGTCATCATGCGAATTGTATTTACGAATTTTTAATAATTTTTATGTAGTTGCGTTTTGCACTCATGTTTGATATTTTAAAATCTTTTTCATAAAGCTGTGCGAGAAACAAAGTGCCTTGAAAGAATACCAATTTGTTTATCCGCTGTACTTCCCAATAACTATATTTGAGTGTATATATATGGACTGATAGCATCTATCTTCATGTGTATATTCGAAGTAAAATTATTTGTATTAAAGCGAACACAGTACTTAAATCTTCGAAATTAAATGACAGGAAGATAAATGTATGAATCTTATATTGTGAATAGTTTCATTGCCTGCTGCATAAAAAGATGCAGCGCGATTTTGTTTGGAAGCCGAGAGTGAAAGTTCAAATAGCAATGGTTTGTTTTGTTTTAAAATCAATTATTTATTCTAAATTTAAACATTTTTATAGTAGGGTTATTAAAAAAGAGTTTACAGGGTGTCCCAGAATTCGTGGTACAAACGAAGCAGGGTGATAGCGGAGGTCATTTCCAACCAAAATAGCCAAATGAAGTTTTATGGAATTGTTGATGGTTCAAAAGTTATTCCATTTTTAGTATTTTTGGGTAAAATCGCATACGCCGCCACTAAAAAATTAATTTTAAAAAAAAACCAACAGTTCTTTTGTTTATGTTTATTTTTTAATACGATCTGGAAGAGTGTGCCTTTCCAATAAAATCATTTTTATAAACTTTCTTATCTTCTGTCAAATTAAAACAATAGATTTGTGATGTCTTTTTGTTTCCCAAAATTTTTTGATTAATTTTTAAGTAGCTCTGGCGGAAAAACAACGTACTACAGAAAGTTCAAAATAAGCTGCGTTGTCAGAAATAAAGCAAAATTATAATTTTTTGAAGTGAAACTACTTAAGCGACGGTAAGGAGAAAATTTAGTAGGAAAAGCTGCGTTGTCAGAAATAAAGCAAATTTTAAAATTTTTGAAGTGAAACTATTAAGCGACGGTAAGGAGAAAATTTATCAAAAATAAAATTGTGCTACGTTTTTGTGTTCGGATTTTGTGTTCCCTTTTTGTGTAACGTTTTTTTGTGTTATATGATTGAATTATGGGAACCAAGCTATTTCTCAAGTGATTCGTATGAAACTCAGAATGTAGGACTAATATGCGACCATAAGACTTGTTCATATGGAAATTCTTGGATCTGGCCAATAGGGTCTGGGATTTTTGGAACCAAGCCATTTCTCAAGGGATTCGTATGAAACTCAGAATGTAGGACTAATATGCGACCATAAGACTTGTTCCTATGGAAATTCTGGGATCTGGGCAATAGGGTCTGGGATTTTTGGAACCAAGCCATTTCTCAAGGGATTCGTATGAAACTCAGAATGTAGGACTATTATGCGACTATAAGATTTGTTCATTTGTTCCTATGGAAATTCTGGGATCTGACCAATAGCGTTTGTAGTTTTAGGAACTAAGCCATTTCTCAAGCTATTCGTATGAAACTCAGAATGTAGGACTAATATGCGACCATAAGACTTGTTCCTATGGAAATTCTGGGATCTGGCCATTAGGGTCTCGGATTTTTGGAACCAAGCCATTTCTCAAGGGATTCGTATGAAACTCAGAATGTAGGACTAATATGCGACTATAAGATTTGTTCCTATGGAAATTCTGGGATCTGACCAATAGCGTTTGTAGTCTTAGGAACTAAGCCATTTCTCAAGCGATTCGTATGAAACTCGGAATATAGGACTTAGATCCGACTATAAGACTTGGTCCTATGGAATTTCTGGGATATGGCCAATAGGGTCTGGATTAATCGTAATATCGGCAACAACGTCAAAAAAGTTTCACTTCAACCGCGCGTAAAAGTTACACGCACTCTTTTTTTTTTTTTTTTTTTATTTTATATATCATAACAAGTGTTTCGAAGTGTTGCCATAATACATAATCGGCATCGTCGAATAAAATTTATTTTAATCCGTCGGAACCCCCGCTCGTTATTTTTAATATGGAATAACTCGATAAAACTTCATTTGGCTATTTTGGTTGGAAAAGACCTCCGCTATCACCGTGCTTCTTTTGTACCACGAATTCTGGGACACCCTGTATAAATGACCAGATCGGTACTCATTATGTTCTTAATAATTTTTTTATGTCTAACAATATTTGTTTTTCTTATTTAAAAATTATAATATATTTTTTATAAGGAAAAGTGGATATAAAAATCTTGTTCCAATGGAAGTTCTGTTATCTGTCCAATATGGTCTGGAATTTTGTGGACCAAGCCATTTCTCAAGCGAATCGTATGAAATTCGGTATGTACGACTAAGATGCGACTATGAGACTTGTTCCCATGAAACTTCTGTGATCTGGCCAATAGGGTCTGGAATTTTGAGGACCAAGTCGTTTCTCAAGCGATTCGTATGAAATTTGGTATGTATAACATGCGACTATGAGAATTGTTCCAATAAAAATTCTGTGATCTGACCAATAGGGTCTGAAATTTTGTGGACCAAGCCATTTCTCAAGCGATTCTTGTGAAATTTGGTATGTAGGACTAACATGCGACTCAAGCGTTTCGTATGAAATTTGGTATGTAGGACTAAGATGCGACTATATCACTTGTTCCTATTGAAATTCTGGGATCTGGCCAATAGGGTCTGATTTTTGGGGACCAAGCAATTTCTCAAGCTATTCGTATGAAACGCGGTATGTAGGACTATTTTTAATTTTTAATTTAATCGTAATGTCGGCCAATACGCCAAAGAAGATTAACTTCAACCGCGCGTAATGGTTACACGCTCATCTTTTTTTAAATTCTCTATATTAACTTCACTTGCCCGTGGCACATATGTCGGACGTCTGTCGGTCGTCTGTCGTGGAATCTTGCGATAAATTTTTAACCCACTTCCCAAAGCCCGATTTTATTGAAATTTTACACACATGTTTATTTCCGGAGACAACACTTTCTATTAAAATGATGTTTAGTTTTCACAAAATTGTCAAGTATTGTCATTTAGTTTCAGCTTGCAGCTGGCTTTAGATTGTCGCAGTGAAGTGTGGAGCGCGTTGCGTGTGCTTTGCGGCCAATTTCGTTGCAGTACATTTTTATTTTTAGGTAATTATCAATTAAAAGTCTTTAGTTTAATAAAAATTTTAATTTATTTCTATAAAACTTAGTTTTATTAATTAAATAAAACCAATTCATATTACTTAAAAATTAAAAAAGGCAGTTTTATGTATGAAGCGCAAAGCTTACGCGCCCAGTATGTAAAGTGCTTAAGGCTATCACATTTAGATTGTATATTTTATTGAAATATAACTACTACAGTTTTTAAATATTTCGGTGTTTTCTCTTCCCAGAGATTTAATTGCTATTAATTCAACAATCTATATATAGCTATTACATTTCGAAATTTTTTAAGTTATATCATTATGTACTTCTGCTGTAGGTAAAATTAATAAAACAATTACAAAACCTACGCCAAGCAAACGCTTTTGTTAACTCATGCACATTTAAACCAATTGTTGATAGGCTTACACCGACAAGCTGCAATTTGGAAACATCCAGTTACGTATTATCGTAGAACGGAGAGAAACCATAACTCCTGCTTAAAAAAATTATTTTCTTCTTTTAGTTCTCAGGAAAAAACCTGAACTTTTAAAAGTTTTTGAAGTAAAACTTCTTTGGGCGCGTTGAGAGTAAAATTTCAAGGTTGCAGCGTTTTATGACGTCATAATATGAAACGATTTTGAAAATGAAGAACGAAAAAAGGTACTTGTCCAGAGAGAGGAACAGAGAGAACTATGCTATATTCGTTGTTGGGCTAATTAATACCACAAGCATCGATAAACTGCGCATTTTTGTGACTCACTGCAGTCTCAGCGAACACACATTCACACACTAGTTTGTAATTTGAATATTATTAAAAGTTTTTATTTATGTTGACTTTTCCTTTCTGCCGGTTTTTCCGACTTTGAGGTCCTTTTTAATTACCTTAAACACGGCCAAGAGAGCTAAAATTTGCTGAAAACTTGAGCCGCTCAGTGTTAAGGGCCATTTTTGAGATCTGGCTTATGACGCATGTGGTGCGTGTGCGTACCTAAAAAACAGATAATTTGGCAGTTATTACCAAGAAATTCAAAGCAAAAATAAAAGGACTGTGTGGCGTATGGCGTGCGGCGTGTGCAAAAATCCATGTCTATAAATAAAAGTTTGTACCCGAAAACGAAGTTTTTTTACACTTATATATATAAATATATATATAACGGCGCGACAGACCATTGCGGTCCAAGGCCTAGCTTCTCACAACCATTTGTGTTGAGCATGTATATTTTTGCACACAAAATGGAGGGGACCAACAATTTAATGCCGAACGGCGAATTGAAAAGCTTTCCGTGACAAGTTATTACTCTCGGACGTTTGTCACACTGCGATACAGCGAGAGGTGGGACACCGTGAATAATACTTTTGGTGTTACTTGGTTCGAACCACGAACCTGCTGAGAGGCTTGAAACACGAGGCAGTAGCCGAGTGCGGCAATATAACGAGCACGATAAGCACTTTTCAGCAAGTAATGTACGCTATTTTTCACACGACCAAATCAGTTTTTCTGCTTAACTGATTATGCGCAATGAAAACTACTGAGGGAAAGTGTGTTTGCTGAGACTGGAGCAAATAACAAATATATTATGTATGTTAACACACTAGTGTGGAAAATGCCTACTTTCAAAGGTTAGTTATAGCGTAGGAAACAACTACTTTCGTCTATAGTCGTGTGAAATAGTATATTACATAACAAGCGAGTAATGTACGCTATTTTTCACACGACCAAAACATGTTTTTCTGCTTAACCGGTTATGCGCAATGCAAAATGTCTGTTCGCTGTGACTGCATAAATGACAAAAGTATTATATATTAAATCACTAGAGTGTGTAAAAGCTACTTTCGAACTAGGTTACTTGGCTAGAGAGAGAAAAAAAGGGAACTATGCTATATTCGTTGTTGGGATAGTGGTGCTCTTTTAGGGGTCCTTTGACGGTCTTTTGGGGTATCTTTTAGGAGTTTTTTGGATGTCTTCAGAAGACCTTTTGATGGTCTATTGAAGGTCTTTTGGGGAGTCTTTTGGGGACATTTTGAGAATCTTTGGGAGGTTTTTAATATTTTGAGCAGCTTGTGGGGGTCTTTTGAGGGGTCTTGAAAAGATCTTTTGAGCGTCTTGTGGGGGTCTTTTGGGGGTCTTTTAAGGGGTTCCTTTGCGGTTTTTGGGGGTTTTGGTTTGGGGTTTGGGTTTTTTTGGTAGTCCCTTGGGCGTCTTTTGCGGGTCTTTTGGGGGTATTTTGAGGGTATTATAGGGGTCTTTATGCTTGCGCGCATTAACGCATTGATATATAACTCTACAACACAACACAAAATATATATGGGAAAAAACTATTTTCACAGCTATTTATTCATCTGTTAATCAAACATTATTCTGTTTTTGCATCATCAGTTACTTGCATGTGTTACACGGAGGTGCTGCTCTTCTTGGTACAGAATATAAAAAAATACCACTTATTTTAGGTGGTTATTTAAATGTAAATTTTACATCTTATGATTCGATTAAATAATTTTCTGCGTGAAAAATTCAATTTGCATATAAATAATGATCCTAAGATAGTGTTACGAAATTCAGGCTTTCGAGTTCGTAAAGAATTTTGCAAATAAAACACAACACAAGTTTATTAATTTACGAATAATAATTTTAATTAACCAACAGTAAAAAATAACACAAGTTAACAATTTTATGCTGGACAACTTTTAAATGCATACAAAAACACTTATAATACTTGTACTTTACAATAATTCTCTTGGGTGGTAGCTTTATCACTTTGCAAGAACTTTTACAGCTTATCTGGTTCAATTCCAAATAACTAAAATTTCTCTGCAGCGAACGCCACCCTTTATACGGATTGAAAAGTTTCCAGAAAGATATAATATTATAGACAGAAATATCGAGAAAGGACCAGAAAATTGAAGCCTTATTCCCTTTTTTATAACTAACGATACATTTAGGCAATGAGTCATCCTTTAAAAATAAACTACATGTTCAATCATGTTCTTTAACAAAAACCAGGCAAACCGGTTTGACTACATTTTTCACCAGTACATAATGATTCAAACTTACAGGTGGTTACATTTCAAATTTCAAATAATCTAATAAGTCGTATGCTATTTTTTAATTTTAATGTTAGTACTTATTTTTGCACGAGCCTGTACATTGCGATTTATCTTGGATTCGAGCCCCATTATCTGCGCTACTAACTAATTTTTGTAACATTACCCCCACCTTAATTCTGTTCGCCCCGAACAGATTCAGCACTCCTTCTGATGTTGTACCTTGTCAATCTGTCGATGTGAACAACTTTCATTTTACATCTGGGGCTTTGTTGGTTCCGATATACTACATCATTAGTCCTCTTAATGATCTTGTAAGGGCCTTCCCAACTTTGCTGTAGTTTTGGAGATTTACCTTTTCTTCTTTTGGGATTGTAAAGCCAGACCAAATCTCCTTCCTGAAATCCACCACAGTTTGCACGCAGGTCATATCGCGTTTTCATCCGGTTGCTGGCATCCACTATGTTGCTCCTTACTGCAGCATGAACAGTGATCATTCTCTGTCTTAGATCACTAACGTAGTTCACCTTTGTTGTCGACTCTACTGATGGTGATCCCTATTTAATGACGCATAGTAGACGAAGTTCTTTCTAAATTCAACCATTCCTGGTGAGTTTTTAGTCGTGTTGTGGACAGCGCTTCGATAACCCATCATATACAACGGTATACAACGAGCCCATTCATCTTGGTTGGCATCAACTTCTTTTCGCAGATGCTCTTCCAGCGTTCTGTTGAACCTTTCGACCATTCCGTCTGACTGTGGATGTAACGGAGTAGTCCTCATTTTCTTGATGTTGAGTACTTGGCACAGCTCTTGAAAGACTAGCGATTCAAAATTCCGCCATTAATCGGAATGTAATTCCAGTGGTAATCCAAATCTGCAGATCCTATTGTCCACGAATGCCCTAGCCACCGTGCTGGCTTTCTGGTTTGCGATGAGATACGCTTCTGTCCATTTACTGAAGTTATCAATGCACACGAGTATATATCGATTTCCATCTCTTGTTTCTGGGAATGGACCAGCTATATCTATTGCCACCCGCTCAAAATGTGCTCCAACATTGTACTGTTGCAATTTTCCTCTAGTTATTGGTTGTGGTCCTCTGCTTGCGGCACATGTACCACACGCTCGGAGCCAATCTTCCACATCTCTGCGGCAATTAACCCAATAGAAGCGATTCCTTACTTTATCTAGCGTTTTGTTAACGCCCAAATGTGCTTCTGATATACCTCTATGTATTTCTTGCAGAACTTCTTTGACCCGATTCGTTGGTAGCAAAATCTGTGATTTTGTGCTTTTACCACTGCCGATTCCCATTGCCGTACCAGTAGTCCATCTTCCAATCTCAATGACTGCCATTGAGCCCAGTAACTTTGTAGGACTGCTGCTGTTGCCACTCCGGTCTTTATCCTTGCTCCATCCATTGAAATAATGGAGCAATCGAATCATCGCGCACTTGCACTTGTTCCTCCCTTAGCTGTTCTTCTGTTCAGCGATCTTCGAACTGTAGTCTGATTTCAACTACTTCAGAGCACTTTTTGTTTTCTTGCCTTGTGCTGTGTTGCATTGGGGTGCACAAGGTCTTCTAGATAACCCATTTGGATAACCCATTGGCATTATTGTGCAGCATTCCTTTTCGATGCTCAGTTCTGAATGTGTATGCTTGGAGTCGTTCGATCTATCTGGCCACTTTACCTTCTGGTTCCCTGAACTGCATTAACCAATTGAGAGCTGCATGGTCACTTCGAAGAAGAAATTCCTGATCGTATAGGTACTTGTGGAAGTGTTTGGCGCTTTGAGGATGAAGAGTTCTCCTGCCTGTGGATATGCCTAAACTGGAGAAGTGCACACCTTTCCCTTGAGCAATTCGAATGATTTTTGGTGCTCGCTCGACCATTGGAACTTTTGGTTCTTCTCAGTAAGGCGATGAAGGCTTCGTGCAAGATCTGCGAAGTTAGGTACAAACCGTCGATAGTAGGAGCAAAGCCCCAGAAAACTTCGCAGCTCATGTAAATTCTTTGGTACCGACTATTCGCTAACAGCTTCCAAATTCTTGGGATCCGTGCGTATTCCATGACTGGGTACAATGTGGCCCAAATAATTCACTTCATTTTTGAAAAGGCTATATTTCGGCGGACTCAACTTTAATCCTACTGCTTTTATGGTTTCAGAACTTGCCAAAATTATTCACGTGCTCGTTAAATGAACGACCAAAAACAATGATGTCATCCAAATAGACTAGATATGTCTTCCAGCTAAGGCCTCGCCAAACATGTTCCATCAACCGCTCGAATGAAGCAGGAGCGTTGCATAAACCAAACGGCATTACAGAAAATTGATACAAGCCGTTTCCCGCAGTAAATGCTGTCTTCGCCTTGTCGGCATCATGAACTGCTACCTGCCAGTATCCGATCCAATGTACTGAAGATTCTGGCTCCGGGTAAGGTGTCCAATGTGTCATCTATACGCGGTAATGGATAACTATCATTCCTGGTGACATCGTTCAGTTTCCGATAATCCACACAAAATCTTGTTGAACCATCTTTCCTTTGGACAAGTACCATACGTGAGCTCCACGGGCTTTTGGACTTCTCTATGATTCCATCACGTTCCATTGTTTACCAAGTGGTAATCATCTTGTCACCTGTTGGTTTTACTCATGTCGTTGTCGCTGATAGCAAAAACGTCGACAAATTGCTCTAGCGCCTTTTCTGCTGCTTGTCGCTGTGCTGCTGGAAGATGTTTACACAGCGAATGAATTATATGCTTCCTTTCCAGATCTAGTGGCGTATTCTTTACTTTTATAGGCCGACAGTTTGCGAACAGCTTACTCCCTGAGTCTTGCCAATGACTGTTCCTTTTTTATCACGTTCGGTGATGGGCTAACATTCATTATTCTCACTAGTATCTTGGGCTGGAGTTTCACTAGAGCTCTTCTGCACAATAGTCCGTTCTTGTTCAAATTAGTTGGCTCCACTATTCCTACTGTACTGTCCCAAAGATCACCGTTCACCTTGCATTGATGATTTTCTTCAGCTTTTCGCTTTGCTGGTCTAACTTGTCGTTAATTTGAAAATTCAATTCTTGCTTCATCTCTCGGTTCTGTTGCTGCGATTGTTCATTTTGCCGGTCCAGCTTGCTGTTCATTTGCTCATTTTGCTGCTTGAATTCAAATCTTTTCTTAACTCTTGATTCTGTCGCTGCGATTGTTCACTATGCTGGTCAAATTTACAGTTAATTTGTTGTATTAGGGCATTAAACATTGCTTCCATTTTTGGCACTTCTTTATTTTCCGAAGTAGACGGTTTTCGATCCACTAACTCCGTCTCAATTGACCTTAGACCTCCCCTTCCAAGCTCTTCTTCAAGGTCCTGGAAACTATATGGAAACAATTTGCTGGTCGTTTCTCGATATTTCTGTCAATAATATTAAAAGTTTCTGGAACCTTTTCAATCAGTATAAAAGTTCGCTGTAGAGAAATTTTAGTTATTTGGAATTGAACCAGATAAGCTGTAAAGATTTTCTTGCAAAGTGATAAAGAATTATTGTAAAGTACAAGTATTATAAGTGTTTTTGTATGCATTTAAAAGTTGTCCAGCATAAAATTGTTAACTTGTGTTATTTTTTACTGTTGGTTAATTAAAATTATTATTCGTAAATTAATAAACTTGTGTTGTGTTTTATTTGCAAAATTCTTTACGAACTCGAAAGCCTGAATTTCGTAACACTATCTTAGGATTATTATTTGTATGCAAATTGAATTTTTCACGCAGAAAGTTATTCAATGGTATCGAATCATTAGATGTAAAATTAACATTTAAATAACTACTTAAAATAAGTGGCTTTTTATGATATTCTGTACCAAGAAGACCAGCACCTCCGTGTAATATATGCAAGTAGCTGATGATGCAAAAACAGAATAATGTTTGATTAACAGATGAATAAAAAGCTGTGAAAATAGTTTTTTACCATCTATATTTTTTGTTGATAAAATATTCTTGTAGTGTTATGTATAAATGCATTAATGCGCGCAAGCATAAAGACCCCTAAAAGACCCTCAAAATACCCCCAAAAGACCCTCAAAAGACGCTCAAGAGACTACCAAAAGATCCCAAAAAACGCAAAGGAACCCCATTAAAAGACCCCAAAACGACTCTCAGAAGACCCCCAAAAGACCCCCACAAGACGCTCAGAAGATCCTTTCAAGACCCCTCAAACGAATATAGCATAGTAGTGGGGCCCCATACACTTTTTTTTAATCTAATATATAAAAATCTCGTATCACGGTGTTTGGGTCTCAACTGCTCCGAAACGGCTTGACCGATTGTTATGAAATTTTTTATGTATATTTGGTAGGTATGAGAATAGGTTTTAAAACGAAAATTGAGAACGACTGGACCTTTTTGGCTAACTTTTATTTTATAAATTCGCCATAGTCCGAATAAGGTTTATGCGGAAAAAAAAGAAAAGATGCCTAGAAAATTGTAAAATTCGGAAACTGAAAGTGCTGTTTTCCATAGGATTTATATATGAACTCTCGACCATAACTCACGATTCGAACGATGGATTAGCGTAATTCTTTTTTTGTTTTGTTCGTTATAGTCCTAGGAAACAAAGACAATTACAAAGGAAAGTCGAAAAATCCGGATAAACAGCAAAAATTGTTTTGTTCGTTATGTTCCCGGAGATATTTTTAGCAAAATAAAATTCGGGAAAATTTGGAAAACGATAAATTGGATATATTTTGAGGAACTAACTCTATTGAATGTTTACGGTGAAATGAAAACTTTGGAAAAACGCATTCCAGCCTAACTTAAAATAAAATTTGTGTTGATTCGCGATCTGTCCAGCAAAAGTCGTTATTTCATTTCTGTTCCAATAGATTCCAATTGTTTGGGTTACGTGCGCAAATGTCATTTGACAGCTTCTTCTTTGATTTTGTGGGCAAAAAGATCTCCAAAAGACCTCCGAAAGTCCCTTAAAATCCCCAAAACTCATTAAAGACCCCCAAAAGAACCCCAAAAGACCCTAAAAGACCCAAAATTAAAAAATGTAACACAATGATGTGACTAATACTGTGACTCGATATCGCAAAACAAATAGCTTTTCACAAGTTCACAAAACGATTACAAAAAAATTTATTGAAATTGGGACAGGACAACGTCTGTCGGGTCAGCTAGTAAAATATAAAATGAATCCGATTTTCTTCAAATTTTAAACACATGTGTATCTTCGATGGACAAAACTTTTTGCAAAATTTTTGGAGTGAGACCGGAGTTGTGCCCATATAAATTTTTTAACAATTAGCCCGATTTTCATCAAATTTCAAACACATAATTATGTATCTCCTATTAGAGAATTAAAATTAAAATTTTAATTTTTATGGGTTGTTTTTTTTTACTGTCTAATAATTAAAGTGGTTTTTTGTAAATTAATACACTTGTACTTCTTTGGGCGCGTTGAGAGTAAAATTTCAAGGTTGCAGCGTTTTATGACGTCATAATATGAAACGATTTTGAAAATGAAGAACGAAAAAAGGTACTTGTCCAGAGAGAGGAACAGAGAGAACTATGCTATATTCGTTGTTGGGCTAATACCACAAGCATCGATCAACTGCGCATTTTTGTGACTCACTGCAGTCTCAGCGAATACACATTCACACACTAGTTTGTAATTTGAATGTTATTAAAAGTTTTTATTTATGTTGACTTTTCCTTTCTGCCGGTTTTTCCGACTTTGAGGTCCTTTTTAATTACCTTAAACACGGCCAAGAGAGCTAAAATTTGCTGAAAACTTGAGCCGCTCAGTGTTAAGGGCCATTTTTGAGATCTGGCGTATGACGCATGTGGTGCGTGTGCGTACCTAAAAAACAGATAATTTGGCAGTTATTACCAAGAAATTCAAAGCAAAAATAAAAGGACTGTGTGGCGTATGGCGTGCGGCGTGTGCAAAAATCCATGTCTATAAATAAAAGTTTGTACCCGAAAACGAAGTTTTTTTACACTTATATATATAAATATATATATAACGGCGCGACAGACCATTGCGGTCCAAGGCCTAGCTTCTCACAACCATTTGTGTTGAGCATGTATATTTTTGCACACAAAATGGAGGGGACCAACAATTTAATGCCGAACGGCGAATTGAAAAGCTTTCCGTGACAAGTTATTACTCTCGGACGTTTGTCACACTGCGATACAGCGAGAGGTGGGACACCGTGAATAATACTTTTGGTGTTACTTGGTTCGAACCACGAACCTGCTGAGAGGCTTGAAACACGAGGCAGTAGCCGAGTGCGGCAATATAACGAGCACGATAAGCACTTTTCAGCAAGTAATGTACGCTATTTTTCACACGACCAAATCAGTTTTTCTGCTTAACTGATTATGCGCAATGAAAACTACTAAGGGAAAGTGTGTTCGCTGAGACTGGAGCAAATAACATATATATTATGTATGTTAACACACTAGTGTGGAAAATGCCTACTTTCAAAGGTTAGTTATAGCGTAGGAAACAACTACTTTCGTCTATAGTCGTGTGAAATAGTATATTACATAACAAGCGAGTAATGTACGCTATTTTTCACACGACCAAAACATGTTTTTCTGCTTAACCGGTTATGCGCAATGCAAAATGTCTGTTCGCTGTGACTGCATAAATGACAAAAGTATTATATATTAAATCACTAGAGTGTGTAAAAGCTACTTTCGAACTAGGTTACTTGGCTAGAGAGAGAAAAAAAGGGAACTATGCTATATTCGTTGTTGGGATAGTGGTGCTCTTTTAGGGGTCCTTTGACGGTCTTTTGGGGGTTTTTTGGATGTCTTCAGAAGACCTTTTGATGGTCTATTGAAGGTCTTTTGGGGAGTCTTTTGGGGACATTTTGAGAATCTTTGGGAGGTCTTTAATATTTTGAGCAGCTTGTGGGGGTCTTTTGAGGGGTCTTGAAAGGATCTTTTGAGCGTCTTGTGGGGGTCTTTTGGGGGTCTTTTAAGGGGTTCCTATGCGGTTTTTGGGGGTTTTGGTTTGGGGTTTGGGTTTTTTTGGTAGTCCCTTGGGCGTCTTTTGCGGGTCTTTTGGGGGTATTTTGAGGGTATTATAGGGGTCTTTATGCTTGCGCGCATTAACGCATTGATATATAACTCTACAAGAATATTTTATCAACACAAAATATATATGGGAAAAAACTATTTTCACAGCTATTTATTCATCTGTTAATCAAACATTATTCTGTTTTTGCATCATCAGTTACTTGCATGTGTTACACGGAGGTGCTGCTCTTCTTGGTACAGAATATAAAAAAATACCACTTATTTTAGGTGGTTATTTAAATGTAAATTTTACATCTTATGATTCGATTAAATAATTTTCTGCGTGAAAAATTCAATTTGCATATAAATAATGATCCTAAGATAGTGTTACGAAATTCAGGCTTTCGAGTTCGTAAAGAATTTTGCAAATAAAACACAACACAAGTTTATTAATTTACGAATAATAATTTTAATTAACCAACAGTAAAAAATAACACAAGTTAACAATTTTATGCTGGACAACTTTTAAATGCATACAAAAACACTTATAATACTTGTACTTTACAATAATTCTCTTGGGTGGTAGCTTTATCACTTTGCAAGAACTTTTACAGCTTATCTGGTTCAATTCCAAATAACTAAAATTTCTCTGCAGCGAACGCCACCCTTTATACGGATTGAAAAGTTTCCAGCATATAACATATAATATTATAGACAGAAATATCGAGAAAGGACCAGAAAATTGAAGCCTTATTCCCTTTTTTAAAACTAACAATACATTTAGGCAATGAGTCATCCTCTAAAAATAAACTACATGTTCAATCATGTTCTTTAACAAAAACCAGGCAAACCGGTTTGACTACATTTTTCACCAGTACATAATGATTCAAACTTACAGGTGGTTACATTTCAAATTTCAAATAATCTAATAAGTCGTATGCTATTTTTTAATTTTAATGTTAGTACTTATTTTTGCACGAGCCTGTACATTGCGATTTATCTTGGATTCGAGCCCCATTATCTGCGCTTCTAACTAATTTTTGTAACATTACCCCCACCTTAATTCTGTTCGTCCCGAACAGATTCAGCACTCCTTCTGATGTTGTACCTTGTCAATCTGTCGATGTGAACAACTTTCATTTTACATCTGGGGCTTTGTTGGTTCCGATATACTACATCATTAGTCCTCTTAATGATCTTGTAAGGGCCTTCCCAACTTTGCTGTAGTTTTGGAGATTTACCTTTTCTTCTTTTGGGATTGTAAAGCCAGACCAAATCTCCTTCCTGAAATCCACCACAGTTTGCACGCAGGTCATATCGCGTTTTCATCCGGTTGCTGGCATCCACTATGTTGCTCCTTACTGCAGCATGAACAGTGATCATTCTCTGTCTTAGATCACTAACGTAGTTCTCCTTTGTTGTCGACTCTACTGATGGTGATCCCTATTTAATGACGCATGGTAGACGAAGTTCTTTCTAAATACAACCATTCCTGGTGAGTTTTTAGTCGTGTTGTGGACCAGCGCTTCGATAACCCATCATATACAACGGTATACAACGAGCCCATTCATCTTGGTTGGCATCAACTTCTTTTCGCAGATGCTCTTCCAGCGTTCTGTTGAACCTTTCGACCATTCCGTCTGACTGTGGATGTAACGGAGTAGTCCTCATTTTCTTGATGTTGAGTACTTGGCACAGCTCTTGAAAGACTAGCGATTCAAAATTCCGCCATTGATCGGAATGTAATTCCAGTGGTAATCCAAATCTGCAGATCCTATTGTCCACGAATGCCCTAGCCACCGTGCTAGCTTTCTGGTTTGCGATGAGATACGCTTCTGCCCATTTACTGAAGTTATCAATGCACACGAGTATATATCGATGTCCATCTCTTGTATCTGGGAATGGACCAGCTATATCTATTGCCACCCGCTCAAAATGTGCTCCAACATTGTACTGTTGCAATTTTCCTCTAGTTATGGGTTGTGGTCCTCTGCTTGCGGCACATGTACCACACGCTCGGAGCCAATCTTCCACATCTCTGCGGCAATTAACCCAATAGAAGCGATTCCTTACTTTATCTAGCGTTTTGTATACGCCCAAATGTGCTTCTGATATACCTCTATGTATTTCTTGCAGAACTTCTTTGACCCGATTCGTTGGTAGCAAAATCTGTGATTTTGTGCTTTGACCACTGCCGATTCCCATTGCCTTACCAGTAGTCCATCTTCCAATCTCAATGACTGCCATTGAGCCCAGTAACTTTGTAGGACTGCTGCTGTTTCCACTCCGGTCTTTATCCTTGCTCCATCCATTGAAATAATGGAGCAATCGAATCATCGTGCACTTGCACTTGTTCCTCCCTTAGCTGTTCTTCTGTTCAGCGATCTTCGAACTGTAGTCTGATTTCAACTACTTCAGAGCACTTTTTGTTTTCTTGCCTTGTGCTGTGTTACATTGGGGTGCACAAGGTCTTCTAGATAACCCATTTGGATAACCCATTGGCATTATTGTGCAGCATTCCTTTTTAATGCTCAGTTCTGAACGTGTATGCTTGGAGTCGTTCGATCTATCTGGCCACTTTACCTTCTGGTTCCCTGAACTGCATTAACCACTTGAGAGCTGCATGGTCACTTCGAAGAAGAAATTCCTGACCGTATAGGTACTTGTGGAAGTGTTTGGCGCTTTGAGGATGAAGAGTTCTCCTGCCTGTGGATATGCCTAAACTGGAGAAGTGCACACCTTTCCCTTGAGCAATTCGAATGATTTTTGGTGCTCGCTCGACCATTGGAAGTTTTGGTTCTTCTCAGTAAGGCGATGAAGGCTTCGTGCAAGATCTGCGAAGTTAGGTACAAACCGTCGATAGTAGGAGCAAAGCCCCAAAGGTTACTTTCAAAGGTTAGTGATAGCGTAGGAAACAATTACTTTCGTCTATAGTCGTGTGAAATAGTATATTACATAACAAGCGAGTAATGTACGCTATTTTTCACACGACCAAAACATGTTTTTCTGCTTAACCGGTTATGCGCAATGCAAAATGTCTGTTCGCTGTGACTGAATAAATGACAAAAGTATTATATATTAAATCACTAGAGTGTGTAAAAGCTACTTTCGAACTAGGTTACTTGGCTAGAGAGAGAAAAAAAGGGAACTATGCTATATTCGTTGTTGGGATAGTGGTGCTCTTTTAGGGGTCCTTTGACGGTCTTTTGGGGGTTTTTTGGATGTCTTCAGAAGACCTTTTGATGGTCTATTGAAGGTCTTTTGGGGAGTCTTTTGGGGACATTTTGAGAATCTTTGGGAGGTCTTTAATATTTTGAGCAGCTTGTGGGGGTCTTTTGAGGGGTCTTGAAAGGATCTTTTGAGCGTCTTGTGGGGGTCTTTTGGGGGTCTTTTAAGGGGTTCCTTTGCGGTTTTTGGGGGTTTTGGTTTGGGGTTTGGGTTTTTTTGGTAGTCCCTTGGGCGTCTTTTGCGGGTCTTTTGGGGGTATTTTGAGGGTATTATAGGGGTCTTTATGCTTGCGCGCATTAACGCATTGATATATAACTCTACAAGAATATTTTATCAACACAAAATATATATGGGAAAAAACTATTTTCACAGCTATTTATTCATCTGTTAATCAAACATTATTCTGTTTTTGCATCATCAGTTACTTGCATGTGTTACACGGAGGTGCTGCTCTTCTTGGTACAGAATATAAAAAAATACCACTTATTTTAGGTGGTTATTTAAATGTAAATTTTACATCTTATGATTCGATTAAATAATTTTCTGCGTGAAAAATTCAATTTGCATATAAATAATGATCCTAAGATAGTGTTACGAAATTCAGGCTTTCGAGTTCGTAAAGAATTTTGCAAATAAAACACAACACAAGTTTATTAATTTACGAATAATAATTTTAATTAACCAACAGTAAAAAATAACACAAGTTAACAATTTTATGCTGGACAACTTTTAAATGCATACAAAAACACTTATAATACTTGTACTTTACAATAATTCTCTTGGGTGGTAGCTTTATCACTTTGCAAGAACTTTTACAGCTTATCTGGTTCAATTCCAAATAACTAAAATTTCTCTGCAGCGAACGCCACCCTTTATACGGATTGAAAAGTTTCCAGCATATAACATATAATATTATAGACAGAAATATCGAGAAAGGACCAGAAAATTGAAGCCTTATTCCCTTTTTTAAAACTAACAATACATTTAGGCAATGAGTCATCCTCTAAAAATAAACTACATGTTCAATCATGTTCTTTAACAAAAACCAGGCAAACCGGTTTGACTACATTTTTCACCAGTACATAATGATTCAAACTTACAGGTGGTTACATTTCAAATTTCAAATAATCTAATAAGTCGTATGCTATTTTTTAATTTTAATGTTAGTACTTATTTTTGCACGAGCCTGTACATTGCGATTTATCTTGGATTCGAGCCCCATTATCTGCGCTTCTAACTAATTTTTGTAACATTACCCCCACCTTAATTCTGTTCGTCCCGAACAGATTCAGCACTCCTTCTGATGTTGTACCTTGTCAATCTGTCGATGTGAACAACTTTCATTTTACATCTGGGGCTTTGTTGGTTCCGATATACTACATCATTAGTCCTCTTAATGATCTTGTAAGGGCCTTCCCAACTTTGCTGTAGTTTTGGAGATTTACCTTTTCTTCTTTTGGGATTGTAAAGCCAGACCAAATCTCCTTCCTGAAATCCACCACAGTTTGCACGCAGGTCATATCGCGTTTTCATCCGGTTGCTGGCATCCACTATGTTGCTCCTTACTGCAGCATGAACAGTGATCATTCTCTGTCTTAGATCACTAACGTAGTTCTCCTTTGTTGTCGACTCTACTGATGGTGATCCCTATTTAATGACGCATGGTAGACGAAGTTCTTTCTAAATACAACCATTCCTGGTGAGTTTTTAGTCGTGTTGTGGACCAGCGCTTCGATAACCCATCATATACAACGGTATACAACGAGCCCATTCATCTTGGTTGGCATCAACTTCTTTTCGCAGATGCTCTTCCAGCGTTCTGTTGAACCTTTCGACCATTCCGTCTGACTGTGGATGTAACGGAGTAGTCCTCATTTTCTTGATGTTGAGTACTTGGCACAGCTCTTGAAAGACTAGCGATTCAAAATTCCGCCATTGATCGGAATGTAATTCCAGTGGTAATCCAAATCTGCAGATCCTATTGTCCACGAATGCCCTAGCCACCGTGCTAGCTTTCTGGTTTGCGATGAGATACGCTTCTGCCCATTTACTGAAGTTATCAATGCACACGAGTATATATCGATGTCCATCTCTTGTATCTGGGAATGGACCAGCTATATCTATTGCCACCCGCTCAAAATGTGCTCCAACATTGTACTGTTGCAATTTTCCTCTAGTTATGGGTTGTGGTCCTCTGCTTGCGGCACATGTACCACACGCTCGGAGCCAATCTTCCACATCTCTGCGGCAATTAACCCAATAGAAGCGATTCCTTACTTTATCTAGCGTTTTGTATACGCCCAAATGTGCTTCTGATATACCTCTATGTATTTCTTGCAGAACTTCTTTGACCCGATTCGTTGGTAGCAAAATCTGTGATTTTGTGCTTTGACCACTGCCGATTCCCATTGCCTTACCAGTAGTCCATCTTCCAATCTCAATGACTGCCATTGAGCCCAGTAACTTTGTAGGACTGCTGCTGTTTCCACTCCGGTCTTTATCCTTGCTCCATCCATTGAAATAATGGAGCAATCGAATCATCGTGCACTTGCACTTGTTCCTCCCTTAGCTGTTCTTCTGTTCAGCGATCTTCGAACTGTAGTCTGATTTCAACTACTTCAGAGCACTTTTTGTTTTCTTGCCTTGTGCTGTGTTACATTGGGGTGCACAAGGTCTTCTAGATAACCCATTTGGATAACCCATTGGCATTATTGTGCAGCATTCCTTTTTGATGCTCAGTTCTGAACGTGTATGCTTGGAGTCGTTCGATCTATCTGGCCACTTTACCTTCTGGTTCCCTGAACTGCATTAACCACTTGAGAGCTGCATGGTCACTTCGAAGAAGAAATTCCTGACCGTATAGGTACTTGTGGAAGTGTTTGGCGCTTTGAGGATGAAGAGTTCTCCTGCCTGTGGATATGCCTAAACTGGAGAAGTGCACACCTTTCCCTTGAGCAATTCGAATGATTTTTGGTGCTCGCTCGACCATTGGAAGTTTTGGTTCTTCTCAGTAAGGCGATGAAGGCTTCGTGCAAGATCTGCGAAGTTAGGTACAAACCGTCGATAGTAGGAGCAAAGCCCCAAAGGTTACTTTCAAAGGTTAGTGATAGCGTAGGAAACAATTACTTTCGTCTATAGTCGTGTGAAATAGTATATTACATAACAAGCGAGTAATGTACGCTATTATTTACACGACCAAAACATGTTTTTCTGCTTAACCGGTTATGCGCAATGCAAAATGTCTGTTCGCTGTGACTGCATAAATGACAAAAGTATTATATATTAAATCACTAGAGTGTGTAAAAGCTACTTTCGAACTAGGTTACTTGGCTAGAGAGAGAAAAAAAGGGAACTATGCTATATTCGTTGTTGGGATAGTGGTGCTCTTTTAGGGGTCCTTTGACGGTCTTTTGGGGGTTTTTTGGATGTCTTCAGAAGACCTTTTGATGGTCTATTGAAGGTCTTTTGGGGAGTCTTTTGGGGACATTTTGAGAATCTTTGGGAGGTCTTTAATATTTTGAGCAGCTTGTGGGGGTCTTTTGAGGGGTCTTGAAAGGATCTTTTGAGCGTCTTGTGGGGGTCTTTTGGGGGTCTTTTAAGGGGTTCCTATGCGGTTTTTGGGGGTTTTGGTTTGGGGTTTGGGTTTTTTTGGTAGTCCCTTGGGCGTCTTTTGCGGGTCTTTTGGGGGTATTTTGAGGGTATTATAGGGGTCTTTATGCTTGCGCGCATTAACGCATTGATATATAACTCTACAAGAATATTTTATCAACACAAAATATATATGGGAAAAAACTATTTTCACAGCTATTTATTCATCTGTTAATCAAACATTATTCTGTTTTTGCATCATCAGTTACTTGCATGTGTTACACGGAGGTGCTGCTCTTCTTGGTACAGAATATAAAAAAATACCACTTATTTTAGGTGGTTATTTAAATGTAAATTTTACATCTTATGATTCGATTAAATAATTTTCTGCGTGAAAAATTCAATTTGCATATAAATAATGATCCTAAGATAGTGTTACGAAATTCAGGCTTTCGAGTTCGTAAAGAATTTTGCAAATAAAACACAACACAAGTTTATTAATTTACGAATAATAATTTTAATTAACCAACAGTAAAAAATAACACAAGTTAACAATTTTATGCTGGACAACTTTTAAATGCATACAAAAACACTTATAATACTTGTACTTTACAATAATTCTCTTGGGTGGTAGCTTTATCACTTTGCAAGAACTTTTACAGCTTATCTGGTTCAATTCCAAATAACTAAAATTTCTCTGCAGCGAACGCCACCCTTTATTCGGATTGAAAAGTTTCCAGAAAGATATAATATTATAGACAGAAATATCGAGAAAGGACCAGAAAATTGAAGCCTTATTCCCTTTTTTATAACTAACGATACATTTAGGCAATGAGTCATCCTTTAAAAATAAACTACATGTTCAATCATGTTCTTTAACAAAAACCAGGCAAACCGGTTTGACTACATTTTTCACCAGTACATAATGATTCAAACTTACAGGTGGTTACATTTCAAATTTCAAATAATCTAATAAGTCGTATGCTATTTTTTAATTTTAATGTTAGTACTTATTTTTGCACGAGCCTGTACATTGCGATTTATCTTGGATTCGAGCCCCATTATCTGCGCTACTAACTAATTTTTGTAACATTACCCCCACCTTAATTCTGTTCGTCCCGAACAGATTCAGCACTCCTTCTGATGTTGTACCTTGTCAATCTGTCGATGTGAACAACTTTCATTTTACATCTGGGGCTTTGTTGGTTCCGAAATAAAGGGTGTTTTTTTGGGAGGTTTGTTTTTCCGATAGATGTCGTTTTATTTTATGACAGTTGTTTTGACAGCTCAAAGTGGCATTTCTACTCAGTATTGTTTGGCAAATCATTATGAAAAAAAAAAAAAAAAAAAAAAAAAAAAAAAAAAATTAATTTGTGAAAAATAGTCGTGGTAGCCGTATGCCAGAAATTGTGTTTAAATGTTAAATGCCAAAAAATTATCTACCAAATAAAAAAAAATTTTGGTCATTTCATAATTTTATATGTGTTTTATTCAAAAAAAAAATCGGCAACCTCTTAAAAAAACACCCGTTAGATATAACGTCTATCGGAAAAACAAACCTCCCAAAAAAACACCCGTTACTACATCATTAGTCCTCTTAATGATCTTGTAAGGGCCTTCCCAACTTTGCTGTAGTTTTGGAGATTTACCTTTTCTTCTTTTGGGATTGTAAAGCCAGACCAAATCTCCTTCCTGAAATCCACCACAGTTTGCACGCAGGTCATATCGCGTTTTCATCCGGTTGCTGGCATCCACTATGTTGCTCCTTACTGCAGCATGAACAGCGATCATCCTCTGTCTTAGATCACTAACGTAGTTCTCCTTTGTTGTCGACTCTACTGATGGTGATCCGTATTTAATGACGCATGGTAGACGAAGTTCTTTCTAAATACAACCATTCCTGGTGAGTTTTTAGTCGTGTTGTGGACAGCGCTTCGATAACCCATCATATACAACGGTATACAACGAGCCCATTCATCTTGGTTGGCATCAACTTCTTTTCGCAGATGCTCTTCCAGCGTTCTGTTGAACCTTTCGACCATTCCGTCTGACTGTGGATGTAACGGAGTAGTCCTCATTTTCTTGATGTTGAGTACTTGGCACAGCTCTTGAAAGACTAGCGATTCAAAATTCCGCCATTGATCGGAATGTAATTCCAGTGGTAATCCAAATCTGCAGATCCTATTGTCCACGAATGCCCTAGCCACCGTGCTAGCTTTCTGGTTTGCGATGAGATACGCTTCTGCCCATTTACTGAAGTTATCAATGCACACGAGTATATATCGATGTCCATCTCTTGTATCTGGGAATGGACCAGCTATATCTATTGCCACCCGCTCAAAATGTGCTCCAACATTGTACTGTTGCAATTTTCCTCTAGTTATTGGTTGTGGTCCTCTGCTTGCGGCACATGTACCACACGCTCGGAGCCAGTCTTCCACATCTCTGCGGCAATTAACCCAATAGAAGCGATTCCTTACTTTATCTAGCGTTTTGTTAACGCCCAAATGTGCTTCTGATATACCTCTATGTATTTCTTGCAGAACTTCTTTGACCCGATTCGTTGGTAGCAAAATCTGTGATTTTGTGCTTTGACCAGTGCCGATTCCCATTGCCTTACCAGTAGTCCATCTTCCAATCTCAATGACTGCCATTGAGCCCAGTAACTTTGTAGGACTGCTGCTGTTTCCACTCCGGTCTTTATCCTTGCTCCATCCATTGAAATAATGGAGCAATCGAATCATCGTGCACTTGCACTTGTTCCTCCCTTAGCTGTTCTTCTGTTCAGCGATCTTCGAACTGTAGTCTGATTTCAACTACTTCAGAGCACTTTTTGTTTTCTTGCCTTGTGCTGTGTTACATTGGGGTGCACAAGGTCTTCTAGATAACCCATTTGGATAACCCATTGGCATTATTGTGCAGCATTCCTTTTTGATGCTCAGTTCTGAACGTGTATGCTTGGAGTCGTTCGATCTATCTGGCCACTTTACCTTCTGGTTCCCTGAACTGCATTAACCACTTGAGAGCTGCATGGTCACTTCGAAGAAGAAATTCCTGACCGTATAGGTACTTGTGGAAGTGTTTGGCGCTTTGAGGATGAAGAGTTCTCCTGCCTGTGGATATGCCTAAACTGGAGAAGTGCACACCTTTCCCTTGAGCAATTCGAATGATTTTTGGTGCTCGCTCGACCATTGGAAGTTTTGGTTCTTCTCAGTAAGGCGATGAATGCTTCGTGCAAGATCTGCGAAGTTAGGTACAAACCGTCGATAGTAGGAGCAAAGCCCCAAAAAACTTCGCAGCTCATGTATATTCTTTGGTACCGACTATTCGCTAACAGCTTCCAAATTCTTGGGATCCGTGCGTATTCCATGACTGGGTACAATGTGGCCCAAATAATTCACTTCATTTTTGAAAAGGCTATATTTTGGCGGACTCAACTTTAATCCTACTGCTTTTATGGTTTCAGAACTTGCCAAAATTATTCACGTGCTCGTTAAATGAACGACCAAAAACAATGATGTCATCCAAATAGACTAGATATGTCTTCCAGCTAAGGCCTCGCCAAACATGTTCCATCAACCGCTCGAATGAAGCAGGAGCGTTGCATAAACCAAACGGCATTACAGAAAATTGATACAAGCCGTTTCCCGCAGTAAATGCTGTCTTCTCCTTGTCGGCATCATGAACTGCTACCTGCCAGTATCCGATCCAATGTACTGAAGATTCTGGCTCCGGGTAAGGTGTCCAATGTGTCATCTATACGCGGTAATGGATAACTATCATTCCTGGTGACATCGTTCAGTTTCCGATAATCCACACAAAATCTTGTTAAACCATCTTTCCTTTGGACAAGTACCATACGTGAGCTCCACGGGCTTTTGGACTTCTCTATGATTCCATCACGTTCCATTGTTTACCAAGTGGTAATCATCTTGGCACCTGTTGGTTTTACTCATGTCGTTGTCGCTGATAGCAAAAACGTCGACAAATTGCTCTAGCGCCTTTTCTGCTGCTTGTCGCTGTGCTGCTGGAAGATGTTTACACAACGAATGAATTATATGCTTCCTTTCCAGATCTAGTGGCGTATTCTTTACTTTTATAGGAGAAGTTTGCGAACAGCTTACTCCCTGAGTCTTGCCAATGACTGTTCCTTTTTTATCACGTTCGGTGATGGGCTAACATTCATTATTCTCACTAGTATCTTGGGCTGGAGTTTCACTAGAGCTCTTCTGCACAATAGTCCGTTCTTGTTCAAATTAGTTGGCTCCACTATTCCTACTGTACTGTCCCAAAGATCACCGTTCACCTTGCATTGATGATTTTCTTCAGCTTTTCGCTTTGCTGGTCTAACTTGTCGTTAATTTGAAAATTCAATTCTTGCTTCATCTCTCGGTTCTGTTGCTGCGATTGTTCATTTTGCCGGTCCAGCTTGCTGTTCATTTGCTCATTTTGCTGCTTGAATTCAAATCTTTTCTTAACTCTTGATTCTGTCGCTGCGATTGTTCACTATGCTGGTTAAATTTACAGTTAATTTGTTGTATTAGGGCATTAAACATTGCTTCCATTTTTGGCACTTCTTTATTTTCCGAAGTAGACGGTTTTCGATCCACTAACTCCGTCTCAATTGACCTTAGACCTCCCCTTCCAAGCTCTTCTTCAAGGTCCTGGAAACTATATGGAAACAATTTGCTGGTCGTTTCTCGATATTTCTGTCAATAATATTAAAAGTTTCTGGAACCTTTTCAATCAGTATAAAAGTTCGCTGTAGAGAAATTTTAGTTATTTGGAATTGAACCAGATAAGCTGTAAAGATTTTCTTGCAAAGTGATAAAGAATTATTGTAAAGTACAAGTATTATAAGTGTTTTTGTATGCATTTAAAAGTTGTCCATAAAATAAAAAAAAAAAAATAAAATTGTTAACTTGTGTTATTTTTTACTGTTGGTTAATTAAAATTATTATTCGTAAATTAATAAACTTGTGTTGTGTTTTATTTGCAAAATTCTTTACGAACTCGAAAGCCTGAATTTCGTAACACTATCTTTGGGTCATTATTTGTATGCAAATTGAATTTTTCACGCAGAAAGTTATTCAATGGTATCGAATCATTAGATGTAAAATTAACATTTAAATAACTACTTAAAATAAGTGGCTTTTTATGATATTCTGTACCAAGAAGACCAGCACCTCCGTGTAATATATGCAAGTAGCTGATGATGCAAAAACAGAATAATGTTTGATTAACAGATGAATAAAAAGCTGTGAAAATAGTTTTTTACCATCTATATTTTTTGTTGATAAAATATTCTTGTAGTGTTATGTATCAATGCATTAATGCGCGCAAGCATAAAGACCCCTAAAAGCCCCTTAAAATACCCCCAAAAGACCCTCAAAAGACGCTCAAGAGACTACCAAAAAATCCCAAAAAACGCAAAGGAACCCCATTAAAAGACCCCAAAACGACTCTCAGAAGACCCCCAAAAGACCCCCACAAGACGCTCAGAAGATCCTTTCAAGACCCCTCAAACGAATATAGCATAGTAGTGGGGCCCCATACACTTTTTTTTAATCTAATATATAAAAATCTCGTATCACGGTGTTTGGGTCTCAACTGCTCCGAAACGGCTCGACCGATTGTTATGAAATATTTTATGTATATTTGGTAGGTATGAGAATAGGTTTTAAAACGAAAATTGAGAACGACTGGACCTTTTTGGCTAACTTTTATTTTATAAATTCGCCATAGTCCGAATAAGGTTTATGCGGAAAAAAAAGAAAAGATGCCTAGAAAATTTTAAAATTCGGAAACTGAAAGTGCTGTTTTCCATAGGATTTATATATGAAGTCTCGACCATAACTCACGATTCGAACGATGGATTAGCGTAATTCTTTTTTTGTTTTGTTCGTTATAGTCCTAGGAAACAAAGACAATTACAAAGGAAAGTCGAAAAATCCGGATAAACAGCAAAAATTGTTTTGTTCGTTATGTTCCCGGAGATATTTTTAGCAAAATAAAATTCGGGAAAATTTGGAAAACGATAAATTGGATATATTTTGAGGAACTAACTCTATTGAATGTTTACGGTGAAATGAAAACTTTGGAAAAACGCATTCCAGCCTAACTTAAAATAAAATTTGTGTTGATTCGCGATATGTCCAGCAAAAGTCGTTATTTCATTTCTGTTCCAATAGATTCCAATTGTTTGGGTTACGTGCGCAAATGTCATTTGACAGCTTCTTCTTTGATTTTGTGGGCAAAAAGATCTCCAAAAGACCCCGAAAAGAATCACAAAAAGACCTCCGAAAGTCCCTTAAAATCCCCAAAACTCATTAAAGACCCCCAAAAGAACCCCAAAAGACCCTAAAAGACCCAAAATTAAAAAATGTAACACAATGATGTGACTAATACTGTGACTCGATATCGCAAAACAAATAGCTTTTCACAAGTTCACAAAACGATTACAAAAAAATTTATTGAAATTGGGACAGGACAACGTCTGTCGGGTCAGCTAGTAAAATATAAAATGAATCCGATTTTCTTCAAATTTTAAACACATGTGTATCTTCGATGGAAAAAACTTTTTGCAAAATTTTTGGAGTGAGACCGGAGTGGTGCCCATATAAATTTTTTAACAATTAGCCCGATTTTCATCAAATTTCAAACACATAATTATGTATCTCCTATTAGAGAATTAACATTAAAATTTTAATTTTTATGGGTTGTTTTTTTTACTGTCTAATAATTAAAGTGGTTATTTGTAAATTAATACACTTGTATTGTGTTTTGTTTGCATAATTCTTTATGAACTCGAAAGCCTGAATTTCGTAACAATTGGTGTCAGAAATGGGATTTTGTAAATCGTGAGAGAATTAAATTTTGCAAACCGGGGGACAAAAAGCAAATTAATTGGTGATTTTCCAAGCCTTAAGACAGCAAATAAATTAAGTGAAATTTTACAAACCGACAAACAATAAACAATAAAATGGAAAATACAGTGAACTTTAAATCCTATAGTTCCAGGAGCTTAAAGAAGAGCCTATAAGACGAGGCCTAAGCACCGCTGGAAATAAGCTAGAGCTATTTCTAATAAAATGGTAAGTGCAGTGAACTTTAAATTCTATAGTTCCCAGGAGCTTACAGAAGAGCTTGGAAGGCGAGGCCTAAGCACCGCTGGAAATAAGCATGAGCTATTTCTCCAATTCCAGTTGTTAAAGCAGAAAAACAGCAGGCTGGAGAAGCTTTTTTAATTGAGACTGAGTTAGTGGAGCGAAAATCGTCCACTTGGGAAGAAAAAGGTGGTGTGCCAAACAAGGAGGTGATGTTGCAAGTTCTAATGCAACAAATGTGTTGACAGTGCTTTTACGGCCAATAGTGTTAGATCACGGTTCTTGTACCGTGACTAATTTAATGTTACTAGTGCAGTACTATTTACATCAATATTGGAGAATCGCAAAATGAAATACACGATTTGGTAGTTTAACGATATCTGACCAATCAGTCAATTTTATTAACCTTTTATAGATAAAAATTGCTTATATTATCATAAAATAATTATTGAATTCTACTATTCTAGCTTACTTAGCTATATTGTAAGGTGCACGTAAATTCTATACATCAAATTCTATACAACAAATTGCTTACTTAGCTAAATGACACGAAAGTGTGCGGAAAAGAAAACAACCAAAAATGAATTATTTGATATGCTGACTGTTGCTATTGCAGCTAAGGTGATTGTACATAAAGAAAATTAAAGCTAGTAACATGAGCTTGTGCAATGTGCAGAAAGAATGCAATACGTACAATATTCAAGGTTATTTATATAAATTTATAAAATTAGGTTATTGACTTATAACTAATATGTGTTAACATCCTGCCCCCATTGAATGTAATTCAATAATCTGGTTAGTTGGTGCGGGAACAGGATACTCGGCTGCTCGCTGGTTGCAAATCCGCAGTTTCCATGCTAGTATGATACATGCTGCGAGGATCATGAACAGTCCGGCTGAACTTACAATGAGGCGTTGGATGATATTTGGTAAATCTAGGTGGCTTGAATCCATTCGTGCTGCTAATGTTTTTTCACACGCCCATAGACGAAAGTGACTGTTTCATACGCTCTTAACTAGCTTCGAAAGTAGCCCATAACAACACTAGTTAAGTTATCATATAAACGTCTTTTGTTATTTACTGCAGTCACAGCGATCAGCGGACACACATTCTCACATATCTGCTTCTCTCTCGATTTAGCAGAAAACCCGGTTTGGACGCGTGAAAAATAGCGTACATTACTCGCAGAAAAGTGCTCATCGTGCTTGTTAGATTGCCGAACTCGGCTACCGCCTCGTCAAGCTTCGACCTCGCACGATAAACTCCACTTTCCTTGCTCGTTAGGTAATATATTATTAACTTGCTCTCTTGGACAATCATTTGGATAGGATTTGTTATTGCCATTTGTTCTTGAATGGTAATGTTTGGTATGTCACTAAATCTTGTGATAAATAAGGGAATACTTTGATGATGAATGCCGTTAGCACATAGGGTTGTTATGTCGTTCTTGGCGATGCAACTAGGTTGTAATTTCAGGATTCCTGACCCTTCAATAGTTAGTAGTGATGCCTGGTGGTCGCATACCACATTTAATGAAGTTTTTGTAGTCACGGCGTATATCCATTGATTGTTGTGTAAGTATTGCGTCCAAATTGTATTGTTTCGAATTATTTTTATTTGACATGATGATAGGTTCTCCATTTTATTTAGGATATGTATTTCGCATCTACTTGTCATCGCACCACGGTGGTATATCGAGTGCATCTGAGTGCAGACGTGTGTTGTTTTTTCCACGATGATGCAAGACGCTAATTCTTGCTCTGTAAGCGGGTAGTACTGGTCGTGATGACGGCTAACAGCTAAGAACTTCGATGAGGCTTCTATTGTAATGAATGTGTTGTTTATGACTGTTGGTATCGGGAGAAGTCGATGCTGTTCAAATTCCGCAGAGCTTATTAGTGGGATTTTGAATTGAATGATCACATAATTGCTTGTTATTCGGTTTTCAGTCACCATTATTCTATATAACTTAAGTATGTTGTCAGTGCTGACCGGTAAGCGATATGTTGGCGGTAAATGGTTTTTTATTTCGATGGCTCGTTGCTTCATTTGCTTCTGACAAGGAGTTGGTTATTGCTGCTTGCGTTCGTTGAATGTTGGTTATAAATAATATGGTGAGTAGTGACCACGAAGTGAAGAGTTGTTGAAGGTTCAGCTAATGAGATTCATCTATGGTGCTGTTAATTCGATTGATCACTTCAGTAAATTGCTGCTGCAATGTTCTGTGCCTTTCGTCCAGAGTTTCCTGATTTTCCCTGATGATGTTAATGGTAGACTCTGTTACTGATGTAAGGTTTTTGGCGAGGGTTAGTAAATAATCCTCATTGCCCTTAACCTTTTCTATGGTTTTCGACATTTCTGTTGCATATTGCGAGTCCAGTACACCAAATAATGAGCTTGCCATATTGCCAATGAGATTAAATGCACCACGTTTACTTCTTTTAATTTGTTTGTATTGAAGAAGCGTGTCATATTGTAGCAACTCCTGATATGTGGCCTAAATTGAATTTGTTACTCGAGTACATAGTGTGTTTGGTTGCGTATTGCCACAAAGATGTTGCAATACTCTAGTGCTATTTTCAATTATCCTAAGCTCCTTCCAGTATGGTTTCAAATCATAGTATGTGACTAAATTCCATGAGTGAGTTATTAACGTGGAAGTCCCAATATTGTCAAAATACATTCCCGGTCCGGACGTAAATCTGGTGGTTTCAATTTCACTTGCCGAACTTGTGTGTAACATCGTGAATGCACATGCAATAAACGATGAAACTAATGCAGATGCATAGGATAACCCTTTCTTCCGATTGCTTGGTCTGGGATCTGTAATAGCATGATCTTGTGTAGATGATGTTTTATCGGTCGTATCGATTTCATCATTATAGCGTTTTAAATGATTCTTGTTTGTCATGTTCTCTTACTCTGACGATTGTTGTATCGGAAGTGGTGCTAGTTTTTGAATAGCACGACGAAAGACTCCAGTGGCAGTTTAAACATCCGCTACCCTAACAAGCCCATCGCTTCCTTGAACTGTGTTGATTATTCGTCCTAGTAGCCATTTGAGACTGGGTTGATCATCTTCTTTCAGTATAACCATTCCTGGCTCCACGTTCTGACATCTCTCCCTCCATTTATATCGATGTTGTAGTTGATTTAAGTATTCGTTTGACCAACGTCGCCAAAACTCGTTCTTCACATGGGTGACGAGCTTCCATCGGGTAAGAAGTTATGATCGTTCAGGTGTTGCGAGACTATCAATGTTACTGGTGAGTGGTTCCCCAATGAGGAAATGACCCGGAGTCAGAGCGTTAAAGTCATTTGGAGATCGGTATTATCGGTCGTGAATTTAAAATAGCTTCAACTTCAATTACAGCAGTTTCGAGTTCTTCATATGTTAACGACGCTGATGCCAATGTGTGTTGAAGAAGATGCTTGGCAGACTTCACTGCAGCTTCCCACAGCCCTCCGAAGTGTGGTGAACGTGGAAGCATGAAGTTAAAGTCACATCCCTTGCTCGTAAATATGGCAGTAATTCGTTCTTGTTCCTTGCTTGAATTTGTGAAGTGTTTAAGTTCCATGAGTTGATTTTTGGCTCCCAAAAAATTTGTTGCATTGTCACAGTAAATTTTTTGGCAGTGACCTCGCCTTGCAATAAATCTCTTTAACGCACCAATAAATCCTTGCGAAGTGAGGTCGCTTACTAGCTCTAAGTGGCAAGCCTTTGTTGCAAAGCAGCAAAAAACTGATCTGTACGATTTTTTGGGTTGTTTTCCCCTGACTTTGTAATGAGTCCATATGGGTCCGCAAAAGTCGATGCCTGTATTTACAAACGGTCGGGCTTGTCGAACTCTCTCAGCAGAAAGATTTCCCATTAATTGAGTTTAAAGTTTTGGTCTTGCTCTTGAACACTTGACACATCCTTGTACTATGGACCGGGCGATCGTTTTACCCTTGATCGGCCAGTATCCTTGTCTTGCGAATGCTAGTATGGCTTGTGGTCCTGCATGGTTGTTTTCTTGATAGATGTAAATCAGCATTAGTCTTGTAAAGGGATGAGAGCAAGGCAGTAACACTCGATGCTTGGCGTTGTAAGATAATACTGAAGATTCCAGCCGTTCGCCGACTCGGATGATCCCATTTTTATCGAGGAACGGTGTGAGACTGGAGAGTGAACTTTTCTTTGAGAACTCATTATGTTGCCTTAGGTGATTGATGTCATCTTGGAATTCTTTCTTCTGCATCAACTTGATAATGGTGTTCGATGATTGTTCAAGTTCATCACAATTTATGAATGAATTATTTGTTCCCTTACGAACATCGATTAGACGTTTAGCTATGTTTTTGAATCGGAGATTGTATGCTACAATTCGCTGAGCCCTTTTGAATGAGTTTCCATGATTGAAAAATCCTAGAATTTCGGAATCTGTCGATCCCTGAGTTTCAGCTGTTGCTGATAATGCGATGATGTCTTCAAGTATCTCTGGTTTTCCGCAAATTTGGGTGGACAGATTGATTCTGATCCATGCAAAAATCTTGGTCCATAAAACCAAAGGGTGTGATTTTGGAGTTGATCTGGTGCTATTCCACGTGACAAAATGTCAGCAGGGTTGTCCTTAGAGCCTACGTGTGGCCATTGCTGTGGAATCGTAAGTTATTGTATTGTTGAAACCCGATTGGCAATAAAGGTGGGAAGAGTGACTGATGATGATGCGTTTATCCAATTGAGGACAATCTCTGAATCAGACCGTAAGTGTATCCTATCGCGTTGAGTATCCAAATCTGTCTGTAGACGATGAGTCAGCTCAGCAGCAAGCTTAGCGGCACAAAATTCTAAACGAGGAATGGTAGCTTGGTGTGATATGTTTGATTTCTTTGAAGGGGCTACCCTCGATTTCGCGCAGAGTAAACGAACTATGATAATATTGTCCTTGTCCATCGATCGAACGTAATTTGCTGCTCCGTAGGCCTTCTCCGATGCATCTGCGAACACGTGAAATTGCACATCCTTGGGAATCTTGTGAGAAAACACGTGCCTTGGTATTTTGATGTTGTGAAGTGTTTTTAACCCTTCTCGAAATCGAGTCCACTTCGTTTGCATCTCTTGGGAAAGTGCTACATCCCAATCAAATTTTAGTTCCCATAATTGTTGTAAGAATAATTTTGCAGTCACTACGACTGTGGCCATAAGGCCAAGAAGATCAAACAGTTGAGCAATGTCAAAGTATGCGAGGTTTTAATACAGAGATCGTCAGATTTTGGTAACCATGTCAGTCCAATGGTTTTGACATGTTCTTCGATGTTATTTTTGAAGTTTAGCTCTGTTTCACGATCACTGATTGGTATGGTTTGTATTAGTGACTGGTGGTTTGCACACCATTTTCGAAGCTTAAACCCTGCAGCAATTTTTTTAATTCTTCTTGTGTTTCAAGAGCCTTGCTCATGCTGTCGGATCCTGTCTCAACGTCGTCAACATACGTATTCCTCTGTATACGCATACGGGAATTGGCCCTGATTATCTGCCAATCGCTGAAGGCATTTTACAGCGAGATATGGAGCAGATGTTGTACCGTAGGTTACTGTGTTCAGTCTGAAACGTTTGAGAGCATCGTTTAGACTGTTTCTCCACCATATTAGTTGATATTCTGTATCTTTGTTGTGCATTTGTATCTGTCGATACACCTTCTCTATGTCTGCAGTAAACACGTATCTGGGCATGCGAAATCTTAGTAGAATCCAGAAAACGTCATCTTGGAGGGAAGGGCCTATCGATAATATGTCATTTAGTGAAACGTTGGATAATGTTTTTGCTGATCCATCAAAAACTACCATGAGCTTAGTTGTAGTACTATCAGCCTTTGTTACACAGTGATGTGGCAAAAATTAGTAGGGTCCTTTCAACTGGTGAAAATTAACTTCTTCCATGTGGCCAGGTTGTTGGTATTCTTGCATGAACTCGACATATTGTATCTTAAGTTCTTTTGAATTAGCAAGGCTGCGTTCAAGTGACATAAATCGTTGGAAAGCTACATCTTTTGATTCGCCCAATACGTGTGGCTCGTCCTTAAATGGTAGCCTTACAATAAATCTTCCTTCGTGACTTCTTGAAAGTGTGTCGTTAAAATTGGTCTCACATTGTTGTTCGGACGCTGCAATGCGTCTTTCATTGGGCTGTGATTCCTCTAATTGCCAAAAATTTCTCGATTTGGCGGAGTGCCTTCTATTTTTCCGGAGACTGTCCATCCAAATACTGTATTCTGCAATGTGGACATGGCTTGGCCCAATCTGATCTGTCCTACTGAGAGAAGTGAGTAATACAACTCAGCTCCAATAAGCACGTCGATTGGACCCGGTTTGTTAAATATGTGATCCGCAAGTGGAAGATTGTCTGGAATCTTCCAGGATTGTATGTGAAAGAATTTGTTGGGTTGATTTGCAACTATTTTTGGGAGCACATGAGCCTCCATCCTTATAGAAAATGCATTGAGACGAGATCCGAGCTGTATGCTGACTCTCCTCTTTGCCTGTTGGGTCTCTTGACCAATACCTTGAATACGCATTGTCTGATAGATTGTTGATACTCCAAGTTTCTTCATGGTTCCTTCGGTAATAAAATTTAACTGCGATCCAGAATCCAGTATGGCCTTGCATGTGATGCTCTTGCCATGCTGATTTGTCAAGTTGATGATGGCGGTAGGGAGAAAAACGTAACCTTGATTTCTATGATTTCCTTGCGTTGCTAATGTAATTGATAGGTCCCTTGTCTGATCTGCTGATGTTGATGGGAAATTACTCGTGGTGAGTAAATTATTTGTTGATGGTTTCATAAACTGTTCCAAATGCAAAAGTGTATTGTGCTGCTTTGAGCATTTTCTACATCCTCCAGAGGTGCATTTGGATGAGGTGTGTCCATATTTAAGACAGTTTATGCAATAATTCGATAATTCTTCACTAAACTTAGACGCTCTTTTTGACTTAATTGCAGAAAGTTTTGACAACTGAATATATTATGTTCGCCTTTGCAAGCTATGCACTTAAGTTTTGATGACGTGGTGATTGTCAATGCCCTTGAAGTTCCTTGTTTTTTATGAGGTTCCTCTGAATTAACCTTGGGTACTTTTGCTCCTAGTGTCTCTAGAGATTGAAAGCGGGTTTCAAGGAAGGCAATGATTGCTCCCATAGTGAGTGCGTGTTACGATCCAATCTTTTTATTAATGTATATAATAAAAGTGGATCCCAATTTGATGTGTCCACGCCAAGATTTTGTAAGACGAGACGCTCACGTGTTGTGTCGTGAAGTGCCTTGATCATGAACGAATCTTCTTTATGGATTGTTGGTTATGCCATCAATTTATTAAGCAGCGCTTTTACCAGTAGACGTGTGATTTCGTAACGATCTGTTATAACCTTCCAGGCCGCGCTATAGTTGACGTCAGATGTTGTGAAATGACGAATTAATTTCTCGGCCTGTGAGTGTTGTCTTCAAATAGAATAATGTTGTGTCTTCGCAATAGCCTTTGGAATTCTGGTACTTCATCAGCTGTCGGTGGAAGAGATCCTCGGGTTTTTGGTATGGGTTTTGGATTGACGATAGAGGAGTCCTGATTGGAGATTCGTCCTACCTTGGTACCCTTGACATTTTCTGTCATAGGTTCTGTTTCTTCAGAAATACCTTCTTGGAGAAGTTTCGTTAGTTCATGGTAGAGAAGTTCTACCCATTGAAATGTGTTTCCTGCGATATATGGGGTGTCATGTTTGACTACGTTTTCTATTTGTTTGTGGTTATCTTGAAATTGTTGCCAAATGGTTTCAATCCGCTGAATCCTATTCGTTCGATATTGCCTGGTTTTCCTTGAACTGGAGTCCTTGGAAATATTGGTTTTTAGGCTCCCAAGATCATCTGCTATGGCCTTTTGTCTGCATACGATTAGGGACACTTCTGTGTCGTCCATTTCGGTCATTGATATCGTCGGTTGGATCTGTGCTTCCTCTGAATAGCACGATGTATGTTGTAAGGGTTTTTTTTTTTTTTTTTATAAGAATTAAATCACTGCTCCTTGACCGGAGTGGTTGGTTGCTCCTACCAGTGTCTAAGCCCTGGAAACGCTTTTTTGTTCAGTGATTGGTAAATGCTCCTTACCACTGGTGGGGGGAAGCGAAATAACAAACACGTCCGGGTCACCAAATGTTGACAGTGCTTTTACTGCCAATAGTGTTAGATCACGGTTCTTGTACCGTGACTAATTTAATGTAACTAGTGCAGTACTAGGTACTCCAATATCGGAGAATCGCAAAATGAAATACACGATTTTGTAGTTTAACGATATCTGACCATTCAGTCAAATTTATTCACCTTTTATAGATAAAAATTGCTTATATTATCATAAAATAATTATTGAATTCTACTAAACAAATTGCTTACTTGGCTAAATTGTTAGGTGCACGTAAATTTTATACATCAAATTCTATACAACAAATTGCTTACTTATCTAAATGACACGAAAGTGTGCGGAAAAGAAAACAACCAAAAATGAATTATTTGATGTGCTGACTGTTGCTATTGCAGCAAAGGTGAGTGTACATAAAGAAAATTAAAGCTAGTAACATGAGCTTGTACAATGTGAAGAAAGAATGCAATACGAACAATATTGAAGGTTATTAATATACATTTATAAAATTAGGTTATTGACTTATAACTAATATGTGTTAACAAAATGAATAGCAAGTTTGACCAGCAGGTAGAACAAATGCAGCAACAAAGTAAACAATCGCAGCAACAGAATCAAGAGAATAAATAAGAGTTGATTCAGAAAAGGCAAGAATTGCAGCAACAGAGTCAGGAAAGTAAACAGATGAATCTAGAATTGAGTTCCAAATTAAACGAGAAGTTGGAACAGCAAAGTCAAGGTCTTAAGAAAGATTTGAATTTTCAAATAAGTGACAAGTTGGACCGGCATAGCGAAAAGCTAAACAAAGAATTGGAGCAGAAAAACCAGCAGTTAAATTCCAAAATGACCGTTAAGTTTGAACAGCAAATTCAACAATCACAGAAACAAAGCCAAGAACTGAAGCAGGGATTGAACTCCAAATTAGATCAACAAAATCAGAAGCTGGAAAAAATTAAGAGGTGAAATGAGTGAAATTCAAGAAACGCTCAAGGGAGAAATGAATGGAGTTCAAACAACACTAAAAAGTGGAATAAATGAAGTTCAAGCATCATTTCAAGAGGAAATGAAATCGCTCGCAACGAACATGACAAGAAAAGTGAGTGGTCTGGAAGGCAAAACTAAGGAGATTGAGACCCGGCTGGACAATCCTACCCAATTCGCCAGAGAGAACACTCAACAGCAGCGATACAGCTTTTAAAAATTTTAAAGTCCAGTTAGTAGCTGCTGTACAACACAACTGAAGAACAATTAAATTCTCTAATCCTGGCGTTCAGGGACAAGGCGGTTGATGTATTGCAAATGATTCCAAATGCCGATGTGAGTTCCGGAAGAATATTGAAAAAGTTGGACTTGAGTTATGGACAGTCTCACACACAGGAGCTAATCAAAATTCAGCTCCAGATGAAGAAAACACAGCGAGGAGAACGGCTTCAAGAAATATAACGGGAGATAACTAAGCTAGCACGACAAGCCAGTTGTGGGGTTCCAGCTGGTTTCTTGGACGGATTGGCAGTGGATGCGTTCATCAATGCTATTCGTGATGAACAGTTGAAGCTTTATTTGAGGACAACAGCCAGAGGAAAGTCGATGAATAAAGTGTTGGCATCGGCTTTGGAATACGAAGCAGCTAAAGCCAGTTTGTATACTGATTTAGTTAGATTGAGCAAGTTGGAAACTGAGGACATCACACATATAGAAGCCCTCATTGATGAGAAGATTAGAAAATCAAAGACTGGACGCTTGCATAACGACAGAAATTCCACATCTAATTCTCGTCCAAAATGCTTTAGATGTCACAAACCTGGACATTTTATCAGCGATTGCAAGGAACCAAGACCAGTACAAACTACAGTACAGCCTGTGAATCGTGTTAAGAAACCTGAAAATGGCAGATAGGCTCATCACAGATGAATGAGATGCAGCAGCCAGCTTACCTCGTAGCCGCAGACCAGGAAAACTAAGTTACACCAGCTTTACGGGGCGTAAGCTGGTGAAGAGGGAAGAGAGTCCCAAGGTCACGGTGAACATTGCCAAACTTGGAAAGGACAGCAACAACTAAACGATGGAACGTGATGGAATCATAGAGAAGTCCAAAAGCCCATGGAGCTCACCTATGGTACTTGTCCAAAAGAAAGATGGTTCAACGAGATTTTGTGTGGATTATCGGAAACTGAACGATGTCACCAGGAAGGATAGTTATTCATTAGCGCGTATAGAAGACACATTGGACACCTTATCCGGAGCCAGAATCTTCAGTACATTGGATCTGAAAACCAGATACTGGCAGGTAGCAATTCATGACGCCGGCAAGGAGAAGACAGCATTTACTGCGGGAAACGGCTTGTATCAATTTTGGCTAGTCTATTTGGATGACATCATTGTTTTTGGTCGTTCATTTAACGAGCACGTGAATAATCTTCGGCAAGTTCTGGAAACCATAAAAGCAGCAGGATTAAAGTTGAGTCCGCCGAAATGTAGCCTTTTCAAAAATGAAGTGAATTATTTGGGCCACATTGTATCCAGTCAAGGAAAACGCACGGATCCCAAGAATATGGAAGCTGTTAACGAATAGCCAGTACCAAAGAATTTACATGAGTGCGAAGTTTTCTGGGGCTTTGCTCCTACTATCGACGGTTTGTCCTAACTTCGCAGATGTTGCACGAAGCCTTCATCGCCTTACTAAGAAGAACCAAAAGTTCCAATGGTCGCGCGAGCACCAAAAATCATTCGAATAGCTGAAGGAAAAGCTGTGCAGTTCTCCAGTTTTGGCATAACCACAGGCAGGAGAACTCTTCACCCTGTTTTCGATAGCGTCAAACACTTCCATAAGTACCTATACGGTCAGAAATTTCTTTTTCGAAGTAACCATGCAGCTCTTAAGTGTTTAATGCAGTTCAGGGAACCAGAAGGTCAAGTGGCCAGATGGATCGAACGACTCCAAGCATACACATTCAGAACTGAGCATCGAAAAGGAATGCTGCACAATAATGCCAATGGGTTATCCAAATGGGTTGTCCAGAAGACCTTGTGCACCCCAATGAAAACACTACACAAGGCAAGAAAACAAGAAGTGCTCTGAAGTAGTTGTACAAATAAGACTACAGTTCGAAGATCGCTGGACAAAAGAGCAGGTAAGGGAGAAACAAGTGGGCGATGATTCGATTGCTTGAAAAGTTACTGGGCTCAATGGCAGTCATTAATATTGAAATATGGTAAGACAATGGGAATCGGCTGATGGTGAAAGCACAAAATCACAGATTTTGCTACCAACGAATCGGGTCATAGAAGTTCTGCAAGAAATACATAGTGGTATATTAGGAGCACATTTGGGCGTTAACAAAACGTTAGATAAAATAAGGAATCGCTTCTATTGGGTCAATTGCCGCAGAGATGTGGAAGACTGGTGCCGAGCGTGTGATACATGTGCCGCAAGCAAAGGAACACAACCAAAAACTAGAGGAAAAAATGCAACAGTACAATGTTGGAGCACCATTTAATCGGGTGGCAATAGACATAGCTGGTCCATTTCCAGAAACAAGAGATGGAAATCGCTATATACTCGTGTGCATTGATTACTTCAGTAAATGGGTAGAAGCAAATCTCATCGCAAACCAGGAAGTTGGCACGGTAGCTACGGCATTCGTGGACAATAGGATCTGTAGATTTGGATTACCACTGGAATTACATTCCGATCAAGGCGGAATTTTGAATCGCTGGTGTTTCAAGAGCTGTGGCAAGTACTCAACATCAAGAAAAAGAGGATGACTCCGTTACATCTACAGTCAGACGGAATGGTCGAAAGGTTCAACAGAAAGCTGGAAGAGCATCTGCGAAAATAAGTTGATGCCAACGAAGATGAATGGGATCGTTGTATACCTTTGTTTATGATAGGTTATCTTCGCACTGTCCACAACACGACTTAAAACTCACCAACAACGGTTGTATTTGACAAAGAAATTCGTCTACCAAGCGACATTAAACTTGGATCACCACCAGTAGAGCCGACAACAAAGGAGAACTACGTTAGAGACCTAACGAAGAGGATAAATTTCCAAAACTCAAGTTGGGAAGGCCCTTACAAGATCATTAAGAGGATTATTGGTGTAGTATATCGGATCCAACAAAGCCCCAGATGTAAAATGAAAGTTGTTCACATCGACAGATTGACAAGGTACAACATTAGAAAGAGTGCTGAATCTGTTCGAGACGAACAGAATTAAAATGGGGGTAATGCTACGAAAAGTAGTTAGTAGCGCAGATAATAGGGTTCGAATCCTAATTAAAAATAAATAAATATAATTAAAAATAGCATACGACATATTAGATTATTTGAATTTTAAAATGAAACCGCCTGTAAGTTTGAATCATTATGTACTGGTCAAAAATGTAGTCAAAACGGTTTCTTTACAAACTCGAAAGCCTGAATTTCGTAACAATATCTATACTTGTAAGACTTTTCCTTAAAAAAAAGATCCTCAAAAGACACATAAAATACCTCCTAAAAATCCCAAAAATTCTCCAAAAAGACCAAACAAAAAACTCTCAAGAGACCGCCAAAACATTTCCAAAAGAAACCCAAATATCCCAAAAACAAAAGGGAAGAAGAAAGAATTCTAAAAGACGTTGAGAGGTACCCGCAAAAATACCTCCTAAAATCCACCAAAACACTCCAAAATGTCCCCCAACAAACTTCGAAAAAAACCCAAAACAATCGCTTAAAAGACCCCAAAAGACTCACCAAGTACCACTAAAAGACCACCATAATACATTCCAAAACACTCCCAAAAGATCCAAAAACCCACAAAATACCACCAAAAGACCCTAAAGTACCCCAAAAAGTCCGCTAAAAACTCTCAAACTCCCCAGAAAGACCCTTACTTCCAAAAGATCCCTAAAATACCATCTAAAGACCCTAGAACTACCAACAAAGTACCCTCAAAAGATTCCCCAAAAGTCCACCAAAAGACCCAAAAGACCCAAAGTACCCCAAAAAGACTACTAAGGGACTCTCAAAAGACCCCAAAATTACAACAAGATGTTAAAAAGCGTTTATGTACTGATTTTGTTGATCAGCATTGCGTTGCGGACAGTGGAAAAATTAAATCATCATGTCGCACTTTCGTAACGCTCGCACTTTCGTAATGCTTTCAATATCACCCTCTAACAAAAGCTCCACAAGATATTCAATTCCAATCAAACTAATAATTTAATCCTTTTAATAATATCCTTAAATCCTATAAATACTTTTAGTAATTTAAAATAGTTTTCTCTATTATTTCTCTCCCTCTCTCTCACTCTCTGCCATTGTACCTGCAATATGTACTTACAAAACGTTAACATTTATGTTGCCAAAGAAGTTTCACGTCTGAAACGTGTACTCTGTACACACGAAATTTTTTTTATAGAATATTATTATATTCTATACTTGAAAAATTTTAACGTATTGAACTTTATGACAGCTAAATTGGTTAATTATTACTTTTGATTTGTCAACTTGTCAATTCGTTCTTACTGTCATCTTCATATAAAGTTAGTTAAAATTCAATATCAAAAAAAATATTATTTGTCCAAAACGTTATGCCAATTCATTGGCAAAAGAAAATTTACGTATTTATTATAAGTTGTACTAAATGAACAATATTGTACCCACTTTTTTATTAAAAAATAGTGTTTATGATTTAAAATTAGCAAATAACCTCAAAAACAGATAATATGGCGATTATTACCAATTATAAAATGTAAAAATAAAATGACTTTTTATTAATTATTTATTATTTACAACCAAGTTAACGAAGTTCATATGCATGATTTTAAGTTTTCCTTTTAAAAATCGTGCAACTATAAATTATCACTAATGTGAAATGGGCCGTCAATAGAGAGTAAGTTCATTTCCCCGCCATGCGAATTTTACCAACTTTTACTACAAACATTTTTGTAACTAGTGAACATTCTGTCAAACACAAATTTATTGCCACTTTTGTGGCGTTCGTTTTTTCCTACTCTTTCTTATCAAGTGCAATAATTTTTAGCGCTAAGTGAAAAATTTTGCACTCGCACTTTTTGTATGTGATTTTGCGATGACGATAAGAATAATAACAAATGTTTTTATTTTGAAATTGTAACAAAAGCAAACAAATCGAGTACACTTTTGAGAAATTTTTTGCAGAATTTTTTCAACTAGAAATTGTCAACAATTTTGTAGTCTTATGCGTTTCGCACTTTTTGTGTGCTTGCACTCTCTGAGAGTATTTGGCTGTGTTCCTTTTTGATGACGGAGTTTTCGGAACTATAATTTAACTGTCAGAATTCATATATGTGTTTTTTTTTTCATTTTCCGAGAATTATTTTTTTTCTTAAGCTCTCTTTTTTACGCTCCAATAATTCTCGAATATGATCCTTTTACTCTGAAAAAATATACAGAACATTTCTTGACAGCTGTAGCTGTTTGTTTGTTTGTTTCTGGAAACATGATACATTTCGACTACTATGGAACAACCTGGTGAGAAATAAAACTTTTCTCTGATACTAAAAAACAGCAGAAAATTTTTTTGATCTGACAGATCAGAGAAAAATTATGGAATTTATCGGATATCTCGGAACTTGGATTTCTCGGAATTCTCCGATATCTTCTTAAAAAAAATTAGTCATGAATGTTTGATTTTTACTTTTGCTGCGTTGTTTTGGCAAAGCCGGCTTAGCTTTACTAACCTAACCAAATAAAAAAAACTAACCAAATAAAACAAACCAACCAAATAAATTGGTCAATTTTTTGTTTCATGTGTTTGCCAACTTATCCATATATAATTTTTAAATGTCTACTCTGGTAGTGGGAATTATAATTAAAAATTTGGTTAAATATTTCTTAACAAAAAATTTTTTTTGGGTTATCGTTAAACCTTTTCTGGTCTATCCAATGTGTTTGTGTTGTAATTTTTATTTTTTTGTTGAAAGCAATATAGCAAATGTAAACAGTGGAGAATGGAGACTATCAAACTAAAGTTTCATTCGTACAAAAGTCAAAGTACTAGTTAACTCCGATAGCTTATCGCAAAGGTGGAATTAAGTGGTTTATTTCTTGCTGTGTTGGTTCAGTATATAATTAAAACTTATTATCGCAATTTTGATATTTTATACGTAAGTGTGGTAAAAAATATGTTGGCCAATTGGGTTTTACATTCTAAATGCAAAATTAGCAATTTTTTATATTAAATTGAGACACGTGTCTCAGACAAAAAAATTAGAAATTTCTACACAAATTTGTCGAACAGAATGTTTAGTAATACTAATTAAAATAATGATAAAATAGCACGTCAATATAATTTCCAAATAATTTGTTTTTTTTGGCGCAATTGTGGTAAAAAGGTTTTTTATCGTGCATAATTTGTAATTTGAAAACTTCAAACAATGGGAGTTAATATACATATGTTTTTAGAGCGATGTACACAAGGGACAAGGGTCCTGGTAGCAATTAGTAAAACAAGAAAGGATGATAAAATATTTAGATTAGTTTTAAAGTTATTTAACAATATGTATATGTATCGTTTATTATTTTTTTTACGATAAATCCTTTTTGAGGTTAAATGAATTTTTTTCCTGATTCTAGAGCTGCAGTATAATTATATATTTGTTACAATGGAAGATGGTCATTCTAAAACCGTCGAACAGTCACTAAACTTTTTTGGAACTGATGGGGATCGTGGCCTAACACTTGACCAAGTAAAAAAAAATCAAGCAAAATATGGTCCTAATGGTAAGTTTCAGTACTCACAATGGTAATTATTTTCTTTTAAGTATTCCAAGATTGATTGGTGTACTTAAATTCACTAAAGGCTAATGGCAAGCAAAGCAGATAGAAAATAAAAGTTCCTATACTAATTAGATGAACTAATGGTGGTGCATAGTCATCGAGTTATGTTGGCAGGCCAAGAAAAGAGGCCGCTATAACAGGGTTGGACCACAGATCTGCAACGGCCAAGTCCGTTGGGTGAAGGAGGCAGAGTAATAGGTGGTTGGTAGTATGAGTGCCTTGGTAACAGTCGGGCAGAGATCATTGGTGCCAGGGATAATGCGAGCTTTTTAGCTCTGAAGTATATGACACCAACCAGACCGAAGTTGTGCCAGGGCTGTCTGGGTTTCCCTGGGCAGCGACTTTTCGCTGTTATTTATAGGGGGATGTGTACCAAAGACACTGTTAAGCTTGCTTGAGGAGACTGCTGAAGAGGCTGTATCATAGTGTATACTATTAGAGGCTGAACGGTCAGTGGCGGGATTCCAGGTGGCCGGTATGACTGGGATTATACCTGATGTCTTGACGTATGCATCGTGGAGGCATCTCACTGACAGTGATGTCGTGAACTGGGTGTGCGGGATTGTGGCAGGCTAACAAGAACTGCTTTGACATATTATTCCATTCCATTGAGTGTCACTTAAGAATGACGTCCAGATGGGGGCGGCGTAGTTAATAATTGAGCGGCCAATAGCTTTATACGTCGTAACAAGGACCTCTTTGTCCTTACCCCATGCGGTTCCGGCTAGAGCTTTTAGAACCCTATTACGACAGCTCACTTTACTGCAAATATTTTTTGCGTACCTACAGAAGGTAAGGAGGTTGTCGAATATGACTTAAAATTTTTGGGTTATTAACTGTGGGGATGATATCGATGTTAATACGAATGTCAAGTGAAAGCCTGACTTCTTCAGTACAAGAGGTGAACGGCGTAGCAGATGATTTTTGGGAAGCGAGGTGGAGTTTCCTTTTCTTAAAAAATTCAGATAGCTCTGTCAGGGAGGAATTTATCCTATGTGTGACCTCGTTTACATCTGCACCGGAGGCAGCAACAGAGCAATCATCAGCGTGAGTACCAGTATGTGGAGTAGGTATCATCGAGACATAGAGATTAAATAATATGGGGGAGAGGACCACTCCTTGTGGGAATCCCATCTTAAGTTTCCAATGCTTTGAGCAGGAATTTCTGAATTCCACATATGCGCTCTTGGTATTTATGTAAGCTTACAGGAACCTTCTGATGAAATCGGGGAGAGTGGAATTCAGTATGTCCTGTAGGAGATTAGAGTGGTAAACCGTGTCGAAAGCCTTGGACAAATCGACTGCCACGACCGTGCGGGTGACGGTGGTTAAGACCGTCCGCAATGTGGGTCGTCAGCACCGTTAAGGCAGTAGTAGTGCTGCGATGTTTCCGAAAGCCGTGTTGGTGGGAGGCGAGACTCAAATGTTGATAAAGACTGGGGAGAAGGAGTTTTGGCTATAGGAGAGAGCTGCGAAGTTGGTCTATAAGACGATCCTTCGTGGGCTGGTTTGCCAGCCTTTAAAACTGAAACTATCCTGGCAATTTTCCATACGTTTAGTGTGGAGAGGTTTTCTATGGTTATGTTGAAGATTTTTGCTAGATAATCCATGCTGGAGTTATGCACCTTCTTCAACATAAACATGGAAATCCCTTCCGGCCCAAGTGCCTTGGAAGGTTTAGCCTTCCTAATGGCATCTTGCACCTCAAGGGCGGTGAAGGTAGGGTGGCTTGGGTCGTATTTTAGAGCTTTTAGTTTCCGTAAAACAGGACGAAAGGTTTTTCGTGAGCTGACGGATGTTCGATGAATTGCCGTGAAAAATGTAATGCGCATTTTTTACTGCTGTCGTATTGGCTCGGCAAGCCGGAGTGCTTCCGACGGAAAGGATGGAATGACCTTTTTGATTTTTCCGGTGGGAATGAATCTTTTGGCAGCACGAACAACAATGTCACGGAAAGGCCTTCTCACTAGATATAGCGTTCAGTGGATAAGGCTACTGGTGTAATTTTGTATCGACGAAATCAGCGAAACCTTGCCAATTGGCTTTGTTGTGGTTTATGAAGGTTGGCTGTTCGGGTATGATAGTTTTTTGGTATATCCACTGTGATCACAATGGGGATGTGATCAGAGCTAAGCGCTGGTGCTGCTTGCCGTGACAGGGAACCTAATAGCGAGGTGCTAGCTATTGTGATATCAGGCAAGCTAGAGCACGTAGTGGTGAACCTGGTGGGGAAATCTTTATTCAAGGTGACAAAGTCAGTTTCTTTTAATATGGCCACAATGCAGTTTCCACGGTTGTCCTCAGCGTGAGCGGAGAACCAAAGGGGTTGATGGGCATTGAAGTCCCCAATCACAATTTTGTTTTCACTCTGGAGAAGGTGCAGTAGGGATGGTTGATAATCATTTACTGAGCTCTTTACGGGGGGTATGTAAACATTGGTGTATAATAACTCGAAATCTCCAGTGTTAACTGAAATACTCATAGCCTCAAGGTGTTGATCGGGGGAGGGTTGCTGGCAGATGTATTTGTATGATACATTCTGGTGAAGAATAAAATGGAGGGTTGTTGTGAAGCTCCTTGGAAGCAGCATGTGCCGACGAAATTGGTGTTATAATCGTTGGCACTGTGTAACCCTGAACATTGCCGCAGATGACACCATTTGTCACAACTCTTGCAACGCACAGGGGCTACACTTTTCCGGATAGGAAGATTACAGATTGAGCAGTACCAGATTCTGGGACCTTGGTTCGACTCGATCCCGGTTCTAATTAGTAGAATGCAGAGTAAGCTTGCCGGGAGGCCCACTTTGAAAGTAAAACAAACAAGCGTGCATGCATATCAAAATAAAGCAAATGTAAGAAATGTAAGTAGCGCTCAATTAGCGCTAGAGTACGCTATTTTGATACCATAAATCTCGAGAGGCGTGGTTTAAATCCAGCCTGTAGGGTTCAGATACGAGATCAATTCGAATATCCTGTAATCTGACAGCTCTTTCAAGTCGGCAAAAAATTGTGTCTTCACTCTGCTAGGGCCAGACAACTGCAGAGAAAGTGTATGAGAGTTTCTTTCTTTGCAACTTCTTCAGAACTGCACTGTTGTACAAGTTTCGAGTTTATGGTGGTTGCATGAATCGCATTACTGAGCCTTGGTGCCCTGTAGGCCTCCCTACTTGCTAGGATCTCTGCCTTAAAGATCTAGCTGAATCGGGTAGCTTGTATTACCTTGACAGATTACTGCCACGTTACTCCTCCTGTGAAGCCAACTGCTGGTGATCGCTGTAATTTGCTGAGTTTGGTGGCACTTTACTTCTTCTTCATCGCTGGCCACCAGACTAGCGATCCATAGGTAAGAATTGGCCGTACAACAGCTGTGTACAGCCAGAGAGCCATCCTTGGTTTAAGACCCCATTTCCAGCCGATGGTTTTACTACTGGCATAGATGGCCACGCACGCTTTCTTAGCCCTATTCTCTATGTTAGCGTTCCAGCCAAGCTTCCTATCCAAGATTACTCCGAGATATTTCAGGTAAGACTGGGACTTTGCCCATTGAGATTTTGAAGGAAAAAGGTCTGGTTTTTTAATTTAGTGAACAGTACCATTTCAGTCCTCTCTGGGTTAGCTCCAAGGCCGCAGCGTGTTACCCAGAAGCTGACTTTTCCCAGGGCCCTTTCCATAACTTATGTGATCACGGAAAGTTGTTGGTCTGATACTAGTATCACCACGTCATGCCTGATATGATCTAGAATGCGCTCCAGAACCTTAAGCAAGAACGATGAGAGTGAGAGGCCAAAAATCCTCCGATGATTCATGGCCTCTTCTGCCTGCTTTCGGTATGAAAACCACGCATTTCGGGGAACATTGTTTAAAAGAAGACAGCTTTTGAAAATCTTCATTAGCCCAGGAAGTGGACATCCAGGCCGGGAGACTTGTAGGCCAAAAAACTTCTTAGAGCATAGGAAACGCGGAAAAGGGACTGTGAATGCTCAGTATTATCTACGCATCTCAAAATTATCTTCGCATTTGCAAGGCTGCCTGTGCAAGAGGCCTTCCGATTTCTCGAACGTTTCAATATTACTGTCGAATTCCTCAGTCAAAGCTATCTCAATATTGAGAAATTTGCCTAATTTTTACTGGATGATATTGCCGAATATCGTCCAATCTGTTCTTTTGATAATTCGATAAGTTTTCATCGGCTCCGCCTGGATGTTCGTATCAAACCATATATTTTTATGTTCAGTTATCAACCCTAAAGAGGTTATCATTTTTTTTATATATATATAGAGACTTATTGCCAAGTGAGGACTCCCTCAATGACTTACGTCACGGCAATAAGTTGGGCTAAGCCCTTTTTTAAATTCAAAATAAAATAAAAATCGAAGGAATGTGATAGGTACACTAATTTTTTTGATAATTCGATAAGTTTTTATCGGCTCCGCCTGGATGTTCGTATCAAACCATATATTTTTATGTTCAGTTATCAACCCTAAAGAGGTTATCATTTTTTTTTATATAGAGACTTATTGCCAAGGGAGGACTCCCTGAATGACTTACGTCACGGCAATAAGTTGGGCTAAGCCCTTTATTAAATTCAAAATAAAATAAAAATCGAAGGAATGTGATTTACAATATATCACATATTACAAATTATAAAAATAATTTAAAAAATACTGATAAACATTTTTTTTTTTTTTTTATATATTAAGAAACAACTTATGAATACTTTATCCATCGTCCTTCAAAAAGTTGTTAACGGCTTATTTGAACGCCTGCAGATTGTAAGATTCGGGAAACACGTCCACATCGAAGAGACTCTCGGAAAAAAGGAGGATTCTACATGAAAAAAGATTTAAGGCAAATCTATGTTGATTGCACCTTAAACGAGTGTTTACGTTACTGAGAAAAGGCCCTGGAACTAGAGAACGGGTTTCTAAAGAACATTTACCGTTGTAAAATTTATAGAAAACAGATATAGCTCCTACATTTCGTCTGTGCTCCAAAGTATCAAGAGACGAAGTAATGGTTACATCGTTTATCAAACGGATAACTCTATTCTGAACACCATCAAGATGAACCAAATGCGATCTTGGAGCCCCACCTTACACATATGAATTAAATTCTAAAATTGGTCTAACATAAGATTTATATAATCTTAATACTTCAGAGGGAGTGAAGTAGAAATTACAACGTCTTATGAAGCCTAAACATTGGCTAGCTCTTTTTGAAATTTCATAAATATGTTCTTTCCAGGAAAGATCACTTGATACTTTTAAACCTAACAGCTTAAGTGAATCATATCTCGCAATAGGGGTACCATTAATAACAGGTGGAACATAATGTTGAGTTGTCTTCTGAGAAAAAAGGCAAGACTGGAATTTATTTGGGTTAAATTCTACTCTGTTAGAAATGCCCCAATCAAGAATTATTTGAATATTAGACAGCAAATTCATTAATTCACGCGAACCATTCAAGCGAGAGTTGCATTCTTTTTGATTGACAAACTCAATGGAAGCCGATAGTGTTGTATCATCAGGAAATGAATGGATATCACAGGTTGTAGAAGACAACAGGTCGTTGATATATATCAAGAAGACAAGGATGATCCTTGAGGCACGCCAGCATTGATCCCATGTGAATCTGAAGATATACCATTTAATACGACTTTTATTTTACGGTTCCATAAATAATTCTCAATCCATGTAATGAGAGAGGAGTGTAAGTTCAGCGCACAAATCTTATTAATAAGACAATCATGCCATACTCTATCAAAAGCTTTAGCAATTTCTAAGGAAACAACGCTTGATTCACCTAGGTTTTCAATGCTTCGCTCCAAACAATGAGTCATGCACGTCATTAGTTCACCTGAAGAGCGATTTTTACGAAATCCATACTGCATATCGGATAAAAGAACATTCGAATCCAGATAGTTCATTAGTCTGAAATTAACGATAGATTCCATTACCTTCGATAGAACCGACAACAAAGCAATAGGACGGTAGTTCCTAGGTGCCGATTTATCACCTTTTTTCGGGACGGGTTGAACATTTGCTATTTTCCAAAATGATGGAAAAACACCTGTTGAGAGATGAAACAATTTGCTAAGCGGTTTTGCCAAAGTAAGATGACAACTTTTCAATACTAATGGCGGAATACCGTCGGGGACAGTCGCTTTACTAGGGTCAAGTTCTTTCAGAATCTTTGAAACAACCCGTTTCCGAAAATAGATTTTAGACATACCTGGGCCTAGATTCGGGAGAATTGGGGGGCTTTGGTTAGTTAAAGGAAGAGTAGACGCACCAGCTAAATGAGAAGCTAAGAGATTAGCTTTCTCAATATCAGTTCTATAATGAATAACATTATGAAATAAAGAAGGAATAGACGAAGTATTGTCTGCAAAGTTTCTTTTAACCAATGCAGCAAACGACCAAAAGCTTCGACTGTTTGAATCAGAATCAAAAATTGTTCGCATGCTATCTCGAATCTTTAGGTCATATATTATTTTGGACCTTTTCAATATAGCGTTTAATCTATTTCTAGCTATTCGAAACGTTACAAGGTTTTCTTCAGAAGTGCAATTAACGTAGTCCAAATGGGCTGCTTTTTTACACGCGACTGCTGCCCTGCAATGTTCGTTAAACCATTTATTTTTATGAGTATTTTTCTTTTTAAATGAAGAAGGAATGCAATTTTTCATTCCTAGCAAAATGGTTGATGTGATTAGTTGTGATGCTTCATCAGCATTATTGCTGGAAAAACAGGTTGACCAATCAAATGAGCTATAAAATTGGTTCAGGAGCTCTCAGTTAGCATTTTTATAGTGCCAGAGTAGCCTTTTACTTGTAGGCTCTATAAGGGCTGGTGTTATTGAAAATTTGGCTACTACCAAAACATGGTCAGAAAGACCTAATGGAGCAGATACATCAATTGAATATTTATCTAGCATAGTAGTAAGAAATAAATCTAAAAGGTGAGGTGATTGACCAGTAGTATCGGGATACCTAGTTGGCTTATCAACGAGTTGGGTGAAAAGATTAACATTTGAAAATAGTTCAGCGGTTTCACCAGATCGATCTCTACCATTCGAATAGATCAACCATGAATCATTGTGGACATTAAAATCACCAAAGACTACCAATTCTGATGTTGGTGATGATTGGTAAATCTTGCCTATAGTGTCTGATAAGTAATTAAACTCAATATTAGTGTCATCAGGTGACAAATTAGGACTACGACAAAGGGAACAAATAAACATCGAATGGTTTGAAATTACAATTTCAATCCATATCGTATTGAACATGGGATTACTATTTGGAATATTAAAATTAGGTACACTAAAACTGATGTCTTCTCGTATAAATAAAATAACCCCACGATGAGGAACCAAGCAGTCGACACGAGAATACCCCGGACATTGAAAATTATTTGGGGTACCCATATAAGAGGCCTGCGTTTCACATAAACTTAGAACCGCAGGTTTATTCGCGTCAAGATGTGCTACGATCGAGTTGAAATTACTTTTAATGCCGCGAATATCTGTGAAATGCATTTCAAAATAAGAGTTCATTTTGCAAAGTAAAAATACCGAACCCGTCAAGATGATGAAAATATACGTAAAATAAGATAATAATAACATAAAAAATCAAAAAATATTAAAAATAACAATAATAAGAAGAATTTCAGGGTCTCCTCCTTGCTTGGGACCGGCGGTCAGTAATCTTACCGCCAGGCGGAATTGCTTGGGTTTTGGTTTCGAGGAAATTTTTTTGGCCCGGTTGGTAGAAATCTTAACGCAAAAGTTGACAAACCTTACTTTATTCGTTAGAAATAAAGATTGCCAAATATTTGTTGATGTTAGGGCGCTCTCACAATGAAAAAACTTAATATTTAAGAGTTACAAGATTGTATGGATCTCCAACATAACGAAAAAAAAACGATTTTTTTGTCAAATCAAACCTATACAATATTGTAAGTTTTAAGTATAAGTATATATAAGAGCGCCTTTAGGTAAAGAATGTTCAAATGTCAGAATTTATGTAAACAAGTTTCTAAATGATAAAAATGTTAGTTTAAAACTCCGTTACCCTGATTCTCTAAGCCACAAGACAACGTGTAAAAAATAAGTTTTGACGGTTTTCGACTTTTCAGATAAAGATAAATAACAAAAGGACAAGACTTTAAACATGAATTTTCATTAGCGAAAAACTTTACATGCGTTAAAAAAATTTTAAATTTAATACAATATACAAATGAAAGGAATTAAAAAGTAAGTGTAAAATATTTACAAACAATCATTTTCTATTATATTTAATAATAATTACGAACCATTTATAATTTCTTAAAGAAGCATAACATCCCAAATTCGAGGTAATAAAATATTTTCATAAATGATAAACATTAATTAATGATAAACATAACTTACCATTTGCTACGACACTTAGAAAATCTAATGATTAGGAATCGCAGTGATTCTCTGTGCAACTTTTAATGAAAATGTAATTTGCTGAATCAACGATATCAATAAATGTTTTGGCAACCTATAGAAACGTTCAAAGCAATGCTCCGACACGTCGAACGGTTTTTGTGTATCTCTCAAACAAAGTCGAGTAGTTATTCTCTCGGTGCTCGCAGGTCGCTTAACAACCGACGTGCGTATTGGTATTTCTGGATGTCGTTCCATAAGCACGACACCGCAACGGCTTTAAACTCTGATCCATTATATCGACTTCCTTCTTCTCCCGAGAACAGTTCTAGGGATTCCTCTACGTCACGGAATACAAAATTATTTCGGTTGGTCATCGTACTCACTTGTGATTCGAGTCCTACTTCTTGCGTATTCTCCTCGTCTATAGTCTCCAACACGTCTTTAACCTTGACGACTCCTTTTATATTATATCGGTACGACATTTTTTTTTTCTCTTAGGAATGTTTAGGAACTTATTTAGTGCCTCATTGAAAACAGCAACACGATCGATTATTAGCAGTACAAATCTATTTTTTTTAAAGCGAACAAATTAAACAAATAACAATTACAAATTAGAACTACAATTACAAATTAGAATTACAAAAATCAAACTACAATTACAAATTACAATTAAATCAAAACAACGCAAATTAGATGACCGTAACTGCCGACCGACTCGTTCAAAAAGTTAACAGGAACTCTTGCTGCCGTTCATCGCCAAACGCCTAGCTGACTCAGCAACTAATACCAAGCAAACGCCTTCACTATCCACGTCCACACAGCTGCAACTCCGCACATTCCAGCTACTATCAATATCACCTTCCTCCAATTTGCCATTGTCGTCTTGGGTGATTTGTGCTGACGGTGTCACCCTTGTATTCATAATCGCCTCGGCGTATTATGCTGGCGGTGTTATTCTCTGTGTGTTTTTTATTCGTCTCAGATGGGATTACTTTGTTGCCATCTAACTCCTATGAAATGTGGCGAGATGAGGGCAGCGACTGCGATCGCGACATACTGTGTTGCTGTGTTGACAATTCTGCGATCGCGGCATACTGTTGCTGTTGGCAATTAAATGATATCTATACCTATCTTATACTAATATATTCTACATTTATATAACTTATTATTAATTTTTCGAGCAATTCTATAATATAGCATAAGCCATAAGTCGTACATTTTTCTATTTTGAGAGCTGTGTTAGTATTTTAGATCTAATTAACTGCCTGACCACAATGGAGCCGCGCTGTTCTGTTCGCATTATTCGATTTTCATGTATTTTAAATATTTTGACAGGCTGTACCATGGCGCCGCGGCTCTATTTTGGTCAGGCAGTAAGTAATAATTTCGCAACTGACAAGACGGTGGATTATGATTTATAAAAACACAATACAAAAATTGTCAAATTTTTCTCTGTCCCTATAAATTTTTAAAAAAGTTTACCCATAAAGATGGCGATGAGAGCAAGCAAAAACATTTTTTCGATTTTTCGATTAAGTACTGCAGTACACAACACTTATCCTGAAGAAAATATAGAAAGCTTCTGGTTATTGTGAACGTTCTTTCTATATTTGCAAACCGTTCAATACGAAAACCCTTAGATTTGACTGCTTAGCTGTTGTTTTGGTTTAGGGTTCAAACTGTGAAAATGCAAAGTGCTATAAAGCAACTAAAAGACGATACAATCATTGTACAATCATTGAATGAATATCGGCACAATTCGCAGTTGGCACCGAGCTCGTTGTACGTCGTTTTTTGATCCACATATTTTTACTTCTTTTCTTGTTTAACCATTTTTTTTTTTAGAAATAATTAACTTAATTTGGAATATAAATTGTGATTTAAAACGTTTTAATTCATCATTTAAAAAAAAGCAGTAGCTAAAAAGTCAGGCAAATAGATTCCACAAGCTGCGACAAAAATATAACGCATGCCAAATAAAGATGAAGTCCAAAGATAACTAAACCTTATGTCTGAAACACAAACACGCTTCAGCTTCGGCTTCGCCTGACGTTTATTAGTTCAGCCATACGATTTCAATGCTTCCTAACACAATGTCGCTTCGGCTTCAACGTTTCGTTTGGCAATCGTAAAGAAAAACCGTAATGTTACGTAACGAAGCTACAAACGGAAGCTCTAGTTCAAAAGTGCTGCACATTTGCTTTGCCTGACAGTTCAAAGCAGAGAACTGTGGCAGAACTCTCATTGGAGAAATGCCATATAGAAAAGTCATTCAAAGCAAATTCAAAGCGGCTGCATGTTTGTGTTTCAGGCATTAATGCTTGATTTACATTTGGGCCGTGCGAAAAAAAGATTAGCAGAACCGCTTTTAAATTGAAATTGACGAGAGAAGTAGTATATTTTTCAATGTTACCATAATGCGTAATGTCGATCTGTTCTGGCGAACCACAACTTCAATTTAGCTATAGTCGGCCCGCTCATTTTTTCTCTCACGGCTATACAGTAAAACCTGCCAATCGGGACACTCTATAATCGGACCACCTCCCTCCGTATCGGACCACACCCTGCTATTTTCCATACAATTTTCCCTCTATAATCGGGACACCTGCTAAGCGGACCATGGACCACTTCTATGCTATGCGTTGCCTAATGTATTTACCTGACTAAATGGACCATGTGTAGAAAGAGATATGTATATGTACCTACATTTCATTTTTTTTCGGTTTCTTAACGTTCCTATTAGGGAATCCCCACGTTACGTCAAACTCAGCATTTCGTTCGTCGTTTGCGCTTTCATTAATTGGTGGTTCCCCTCCCTTTTTTAAGTTGTTTGATGTCAAAAGATTTTAGGAGTCAGTTGAATCAATTTGCATAAGACGAACGCGTCGCGTCGGTATAATTTTCAGTTTTTATTTGAGTGAACAGAATTTTAAAAAGAAAAAATGAATAAGCGTAACTACCGCGAACTTGACATTGAAAACAATTTTCAAATTTTAAAGTGTTACGAAGAGGAAGATTTGTCTCAAAGAGGTCTTGCACAGAAATTTGGTTGTAGCAAAAGTCAGATCTAAATAATTTTAAGTACCAAAGAGGAAATTAAATTGGCGTTTGAAATGTTTGCTGTTTTAAAACGAAAACGCATAAAATCTTGTTTATCTTTTGCCGAAATAGATGTTTTGACATTCAAGTGGTTCAGCATTGCTAGAGAAAAGAATGTGCCAATATCGGGTACGATTCTGTAAGCTGAGGCTCTTTCAATAGAAAAAAATCTTAAGATTGATCATTTCAATGCTTCTAATGGATGGCTCGAATCCTTCAAAGTGCGACACAACATTGTTTTTAAAATTATGTGCGGGGAAGGCGCTGATGTTGATACTGCTACATGTCAGGATTTCAAGAAAATTTTAAAAGCTATCTGTGATGGTTATTACCCTCAAAACATTTTCAACTTGGATGAAACTGCGTTGTTTTTTAAAGCAACACCTACAAAGCGGGGGTAAACTTTCGAAGGAAAGACTGACAGTAGCTTTAATTTGCAGTGCGGTGGGAGAAAAAGAGCCAGTGATAGTCATCGGTAAGATAGCTTTTTATAAAAAAAAAATTCGTTAGCTTACTTGGTTTGCTACCAACAGCCGCTAAGCCCCGAGCTTTTAAAAAATATGAATATCGAAAAAGCATTAGGCATAACTTGGAGAAGCAATAAAAAGGCTTGGATGAACTCTGTTTTGTTTCGAGAGTGGCTTACCTCTTATGACAAAAAAATGATGAAACAAAACCGAAAGGTTCTTGTTTTTGCAGACAATGCTCCTTCTCATGTTTTAAGTGAATTAAAAAACGTCGATCTAAAGTTCTTTCCTGCAAATACAACATCGCATATACACTCAATCGATCAAGGCATCATCTAAAGCCTAAAATCGCATTATAGAAAACATCTTATGCATATGATTTTGTTTGATTTTTGAAGAGGAGATCAATACAAATTGCTAAGGAGGTAACACTTCAACCTACTCTATCTGACGATTTTGTTACTATGGACAACAAAGTTGTAACATCCCAGGGCAGGTCGGATAATTGGGAAAATGATTTTTTTAACTCTATTCAGCCAGCAACTTCTGAAGCTGAAGTAGAAGAATCTTCTTCGGGTGAAGAAATTGAGACATTTCCTGGACCCTCACGATCTCACAATTCAAAGACGCATTTTCGCATTTGGACTTGTTAAAAGACTTCTCGTGTGAAAATGGGTTGGATGAAGTATGGTAGTCTTTAAACAGCTGTTCTCAAAAATTGTTGGCAGCGTTAAGGGTTAATGCTGTGGCTCAAATAAAAAATTACCGATTTTTTTCTCAACAGACAAATTAACATACGTATGTATATTATGTATGTATGTACATATGTATGTACATATGTACATATGTATGTAAATATGTACATTATGTAGTACATTAATTACAATAACAAATACCAATGTATTCAAACAGAAAAATAAACTTTATTGAACTGAAACTTTGTCTTTTAGGTTTTAGATTAAATAGCAATTTGCATCAATGTATGTATACGCTGAAAAAACCTTTGTTAATGGACCGGTCCAATTAAAAGGGACCTCCATAATCGGACCAACTTCTAATCGGACCACAATCTTTGGCTCCCAAGGGTGGTCCAATTTGACAGGTTTTACTGTAGTCTAAATCCACTTTAACAAGGTTCGAGTAACGGATATTATTTACTTGACATTTGACAGTACTATAACTATAGTTATAGTTAAATTGAATTAAATTATAGTCTAAATTCTCCATTATTTTAAATTTTTTTTTACAATAACAAACTTTATTTTCTTTTCATATTTCAGAATTGCCAACGGAGGAAGGTATGCAAAAAACTTTAAAAATTATTTAATATCTATTAATTACCGCATTTCATATATATATTGTTGTAATCATTTATAAAGTGGAAAAAATTTAAGTTTTACTTTGTGCTTACCTTGCAAATAGCTTCTTTGCCACATAGCAACCGAATGATAAGTAGCTTATAACAATAGTAAACATTTTGAATATTATATATGAAATGCAAAAAAATAGTATAAACTTCTTAAGAACTGTAATTGTACTTAACTATTTTTTTAAGTATACATGCTTTAAAAATACGTTCAGTAAAAGTTCACATTTCTAAAATTGTGTAAAATACTATAAGATGTGAGATTATTTTTTGTCATTTATAGGAAAGACAATATGGCAACTTGTTCTAGAACAGTTTGACGATCTGCTTGTAAAGATTTTGCTACTGGCGGCTATTATTTCATTCGTAAGTATCTTCTTAATCTTAATTTCTTTCAGTTCATAAGTTCTCTTTTCTCTAAAATAAAAACTGATCGTTTTGTTGTGTAAATGAATGAATTTATTAAAGGATAAAAAAACACGCGGAATTTAGCTACATATATTGCCTGCTTCTTTTTCTTTTTAAGGTAATAATCCTTTTTGTGTTTTCTCTCGTGATGTGACGCTACTGAATAGATTGATTTTTAACATGTTGCACCATTAGCTGCATTTTATTGGTACAGGAGTAGGAATAGGATTTAGCTTTTCAAATAAAATGAACAAGAATTGTTAACTTCTGTACCACTTTTTCCCACGACATATTAGTTTTTTTCCCCTTTTTAAAGAATTAAATTTCTAAAATAAAATTAAGAAAAGTACAAACAAAAAAATACTAATTTTTTCAACAAAAATAAACAAAAAAAATTAAACATCATAACAAGACAGTAAACTAGTATATTAGGGCAGCGCCAGCTGTTTTAGAAAATTAAATAATTTTAATTTAAAAAAAATTATTTTACTTTATTAATCAACTGAAAACTAAAGCTAAAACAAATTATGATAAAATTTCCTGGCAAAACTACTTGCACGATGCTGTTGCTGATAGGATGCATCTGTGTGGAGTTCGTGGAATTTTATCTGGTACGTTGGTATTGGAAATTAATTGTAGTGCAATTCTGCTGAGTTAGCTGAACTTACCTGACGTGCTTATTTATACATTCATTTTCATAAAGTGATTGATTCTGTTTTTGGTATTATTATGTTAAAATGCGGATAAATATTTTTTTTATAATAATTTTTTTTAAATTTTCTTCTTTGGTTTTATATCAGAAATTATGGAAAATATTCGCTCTAACACGAGGTGGGGGGGAGGAGATACAAACAATACTTTGTCACTTCTGTTAAATTTGAAAGTAGATCAGCCCCACAATTTTGTTCTAAGAATGTATCAAAATGGTAAACAAGATGATTTCATCATATTGTGAAATTGGTAAACAAGATATGAATGTATATGCGCAATTGGACATCTGGTTGTCCTTGAATTTAGAAGATGTAAACATGTTTAAATGTTTTAAATTCAAGGACAAGATCAAAGTCCAACAGCTCAAAATAGTATTTAAGCTGCATGCAAATAGTCAGCCATAGTCAGTCGTCTTTCAATCAATCTTCAGTTCAGTATAGTTCCTCGTCATCCTTATTCATTCAGAGTTGCTCATCACTTACAGTTTTTCGTCATGAACAGTTCAGTTTCAGTACAGTTAATATAAGTATAATTTATTCAGTGAAGTGTTATTTTTAAAATAAGTTGTGCATACAATAAAAAAAAACTCACTTTTGTAAAAAAGGAATATTTTTGTGTAAATATGAGAACTTTGGTCGCTAGCACGGAACTGCGGATACCTGGTACCCTCCGGTTTCAAGTGACCTTACCACTGCAAGAGGCTCTGCGGTGGCGGACCTTCCCTTCTTCATTTTACAGAATCCATGGATAGATTTTAAAATATAACTCCTGAGGGCGGTGCTCCTCCAAACGCACCAATCTCGGAAGCCAAGGACCGTCAAAGTCCCATTTCCGAGATTAATCTCTTAGAAACAGACGAAAGTACAGACTTGCCTATTACCCTAACCGAGGACTACGTCCCAGCACAAGGCTCCATCGTGCCAAAATGCTCGGACAATGCGTCTACTTCTACCACCTCTGACATAAGGGATGGGCTAACAAGCTTACTCGAAGACAGAAGGAAAAAAAGACCACACCTAAGTGGAGCCGCAAGGAAACGTCTGAATTTCCTTAACCAGACAGGACTCTCCCATGACGCGGCACTAGACTATTGCCAAACAAAAATAAAAGACAGGAAGGTCACATCCGCCATAAAGCGGAGCCGATCGAACGACTCGACCGCCAAAAAGAGACAGACAAGCTCACCCCCTCAAACCAGCCGAAAACCCCATAACGGCAGGAAATACAGGGTCAGGCGAGGCGGAGGCAGAGGGCGGATCGAACACAGCGTTACGCTACAGTGACATCACGAAGGCCATCAGGTTGGCGATCACTGACCAAGGCTTTCCTGATGTCAAACTGAATGCGGCGCAAATGGCAACGATCCAAGAGTACATCATGGACGCGGTAGCGGAGCTTCCCACCGATAGCATTAGCCCTAAGTTTCTGGGCTGCAGGCCAAAAGTGGTTGGCTATCCGTGAACTATGTCTCATCTACACAGATGATGAAACGGCAGCATGGCTTACCAACACGGTACCAACCCTGAAACCATGGCTAGATGCGGGGAGGACGAAATTCCTCGCAACCAGATTTTCTATGTCTATGAGACAAATGAGAAAATTAGCAGGTTCCTATTAGTTCAAAACAAGGAGCTACGCAACGCAGAATGGAAAATCCTGTCAAGAAAAGACAGAGAAAATGACTACCTGCAGTTGACCATCTCGGCTTCACAAAAAATAACGAACTTAAAGGGCTCCAATAATAAAGTAAACTGGCTCTTCGGGTCCGTTTACTTCAGACCAAAGGTTAAAGAAGTGGACAAAGAAACCAAAACCATAGACGCGCCATCAAAACCAGGGCAACCAAGTCTGCCAAAGAGACCAACACACCCCACCACTGCCAACACTAAAGCCAAGCCCATTGACCGAACACGGAAACCTGGTCACTTGGGACACAAGGTCTCAAAGAAACACGGCTTATCAGCAGACAGACTAAAAAAGCCTCCCACAACTGAAGCAAGTCAGGGCCCACAGGTTGATTCAAATAGCCCAAATACTAAAAGCGATGGGATGTGTGCAAATAAACTTGCATAGATCGAAGGCAGCTACTGCCAATCTCTGCCACTTATTCGCAATCAAAAGCTGGGACATTGCTCTTATTCAAGATGCACGATAAAATTTTGGGTTTCCCAAGTAAACTAGGTAAGTTGATTTATAACAAAGAAAATGGGAGACCAAGGTCAGCAATTTTGTGCCGTCATTCTCTCAACATTTACTCCATAAATCAATTTATTTTCAGAGATTTAGTCGCGATCTCCTTAGAGACGTTCTGGCCACAAGGAACCAAGAGCACTACAAACTTTGCAGCTGCATACTTCCCATCTAAATCTAAATCTAAATCTTTAACTAATCATCTAAAAATATTGTGATAAACAACGTGGGGAACGACGCAACCTTCATAAACGCCATACGGAGTAAGGTACTGGAAATTACCCTATCCGATACAAGGACGGCCAGTACGATCCATAAATGGCACGTAATAAAGGAGGCGTCATTCTTCGACCACATGTATATTAGATTCAATATTGAAACTCCAAACAGGGCTCAATCCCTTATAAGAACCCCTAAACACACTTATTGGCAAGTCTTCTTAGACCAACTCAAATGTAACCTAACTGGTATATGTACCCCCATTAACTCAATTGCTGATCTTGACAACTCAGCAAACGACCTCACCGAGGCAATCATAAATGCCTACCACACAAGTTCCCCTATAATTAGCATCAGGTGCACCAAGGACGTTCCATGGTGGAATCACGACCTCGAGGCTAAGCGAAGAGAAGTTCGTAAACTCTTTAACAAAGCCAAGCGTACACACACCTGGACGGCCTCTAAAACTGCCCTAACTAGATACAACGTGGCCTTAAGGGATAGCAAAAGGAAAAGCTGGAGAGAGTTTTGCGAAAGCATCGACACACTGCCAACAGCTTGTCGACTCAGCTTGTCGACTACACAAAGCCCTCTCCCTTGACCACAACAATCCACTTGGTTCGGTAAAGAAACCAAACGGTAAACTTACATCCTCTAGACAAGAAACTCTTGAGTGGTTAAAAGTCATTTTCCCAAGTGAATCATACTAGACAATCAAGACGCATACCAGGATATAAACATGCACCCATACCTTATTTCAACCGAGGCCTACAGACGCTCTGCCAGCATTTTCCCACCAGAAAGCATTCGCTGGGCGATAAACTCATTCGGCCCATACAAGTCTCCAGGTGGAGATGAGCTGTATCCAATACTCCTGCAGCAAGGCATTAAATTAATAGAACCAGTACTCGTAAAACTCTACAGAGCCAGCCACAGCTGAGAATACGTTCCAAGGTACTGGAGAGATGTGCGGGTTCTGTTCTTACCAAAAGGAGGAAAGAAATCCCCCGAGGATACTAGGTCTTACAGACCTATCAGGATTACATCTTTCATCCTAAAGTCTACGGAGAAAATAATAGGCCATTACATAAGGTCAAACGCTTTTGACAACACTAGCTTCGAAGTAATTAAAAAAATCTAGATCAAGGGGCATCGACTCCTCTACCATAGGATGGGTCATGAGCATGCTAATAAGCAGAAAGATTCAAGCCTTAATCGGCGAGGAAAGCATCACAATAGCGGCAACCAGAGGCTGTCCACAGGGTGGTGTCCTATCGCCCCTTCTGTGGCTATTAGTGATGGATCAGCTGCTCACAAGGCTAGAAAACAACGGCCTCACTAATATTAGCTATGCAGATGACCTAGTCCTAGTAGTTCATGGCAAATTCGAGAGCACGATAACAGATCGTATGCACTTTGGTCTCAAACAAGTCAAAGAATGGTGCAAAGAGATTGGCCTAAGCGTCAATCCTGACAAGATAGTTTGCACCCCATTCACCAATAGACAAAAAATAACGCTACCAGCAATACAATTCCAAGGCAAAACCCTTCAATTAATGCCAGAAGCCAAATATTTAGGGGTCGTGTTTGACAAAAAACTAACATGGAACCCCCACATATCATTAATTACAAACAAGGCTAATAAAGCTTACTTTACCTGTCAACGTATGTTTAGCAAAACGTTGGGAATAAACCCGCAAATTACCCTTTGGCTATACCAAAGCATAATCAGACCCAGGATTACATACGCGGCCCTGGTTTGGTAGCCAAAAACAGAGCAATCAACGACACGCTCAAAACTGAACAAGATACAAAGACTAATATGTCTTTACCTGTCAACGTATGTTTAGCAAAACGTGGGTAATAAACCCGAAAATTACCCTTTGGCTATACCAAAGCATAATCAGACCCAGGGTTACATACACGGCACTGGTTTGGTAGCCAAAAACAGAGCAATCAACGACACGCTCATAACCAAAATAAACTTGGAATATGTAACTGTCCAACCATCAGACCTAATGATAAAAACAACTAATTTCAAAAGGCATTTTTCGATTAAAATACCCGATCGGAATCAAGTTGAAAATCTCATAAGTACCATCCCAAGCCATGCATCCATATGGTATACAGACGGATCACAAACAAACACAGGAACCGGAGCAGGAGTATTCGGACCCAGAATCACACTACGAATACCCCTAGGTAGATCACCAACAGTATTCCAGGATGAAACTATAGCAATAGAAGCCCGCGTCCTGGAATGTACTAAAAGAAGGTACAGAAGAACCGAGATCTAAGTGATCTCAGACAGTCAGGCAGCACTGCTAGCATTAAAAGGTCCAGTCTTCTACTCTAAAAGAACGTGGACCTATTTCTGCCACTTAGAAGAACTGGCAAAAAACAACAAAATCACACTAATGTGGTCACCCGGACACTCAGGCATATCAGGAAACGAGGCAGCAGACCTTTGTAGAAGAGAAGGCGCAGAAGGAATCTTCACTGGCCCAGAACCCAGCATTGCCTATTCCAAATGCCATTTGGAAATGGAAAACGCTCCTATCAAAGTGGAATGGAATTCTTCGTCTGGGATAAGACAAGCCAAGAAGCTTCTAAAATATAACATTAGTCATATGGACATGGCCATCAAACTGGACCGCCATACACTAAGAACACTAGTCTGGTATTTGACAGGACATGGCCCATTCCATGACCAACTTTTGAAAATGGGCAAATCCCAATCGGATCGCTGCCGATTTTGCAACGATGCTAAAGACTCCCATAAAATCAATTTTTAATCCACTTCCCAAAGCCCCCGATTTTATTGAAACTTTGCAAACATGTGTATTTTCGTTGGCAACACTTTATATTACAATTTGGAAGTGATCGGATCCCGGGAGGCTCCCATACAAAATTTTTAAAAAATTTACCGAAATTTGAAGAATTTTATACAATTTTAAAGTAATAGAGCACCAGAGCCGACGGGCTCCCATATAATTTTTTTATATATATTTTTTTTTAAATTTTCTATATTAACTTCGCGTGCCCGTGGCTGGCTGGCTGGCTGAATGGTGGGCAAAATCTTGTGATAAATTTTTAACACGCTTCCTAAAGCCCGATTTTATTTTGGACACCTGTATATTTCCGGGGACAATACTTTCCATTAAAATTTAATTTAAGTGTAATCGGACCGCGGGTTCCATACAAGTTTTCTTCCTTGGCATCAGATCATTTCATACTATAATGACTGTGTTCTGTGTGCGCTGTGAGCTGTGGGCAGTGCTTGCTTTGCAATTGGGTTTTTTTTTGTTGTTGGGTTGCAGTGCTTCGTACTAGGGAGTGAGTAGGCAACTATCTGCTTCTTCCGACTGAACCCAGTAGGGACAAACACATGTACCTTGGTGACAACCTATGTTCTTGGCAGTAACCTGTCTGGTCAAAAACCGAGTTTGGTGCAAAAACCTTGTCACAAATTTCTGAGTTGAATATGAAACAACGAATTAGTAAAGTTAATGATAATACTACACAATGTTTTTTAGGTTATATCACAACTTAATTCATTTATTTACAGGGTGGGGTGAAGTGTTATTAAATTAAACTAAAAAGTCAGTGGGAGTAAGTTCATGGAGTAAATTGTAAATGGTTTAAATTTTTCCGCAATGTTCTACGGCTCAATATTAAATGCTTTTTAACGGAAGAGCATCTTCTTCTTCCTCCTCTCACTGTTCGGTGATATAATCACGCTTCAGCACTACGCAACAGACAGCAAACTTTTTTTAATAAAACAGTTTTATTAAATTTTTTACATTTTGATCCATTGGTTGCAAAATAGCAGTGCAGTTAGATGGAAATGGCATGACGAGAATCTTCCCATCGTTACTCATATTTTCGCCGTTTTTGGGATTAAAAGAAGCGTTATCTATAAGCAACAAGGTTTTTTCCAGACTTCTTCAAAGCTTTTGTATTGACTGATTTTCCGTTGTGAAACAATTTATCCTTGTGAGTTCGCAAGGTTATTCTCTCCTTGTTTACTTAACAACCAAGAGCTGATGTCTCTTTTAAAGCTTAAAAGGGCATAAGCTTATAAAATACGCCGGACTCGCCTGCGTTGTAAATCTGCTCATTTTACAAACTGAATTCATGAATTTTTTCTATTAATATTATTAAAATCGGCTCAATAAGTTTTAGTTTTCTCGATAATTTCTCAACACAAATTTTTAAAATTCGGACACCATGCCTTTTTAAATGTTCTATACTTCGCGTACTTGGTTCTCTCATATACATTTTTTCAAAATTAACCCGATTTTATTCAAACTTTGCACACATGTGTATTTCTGATTAGAGAATTTATATGAAAAATTTTAATTTACATGGATTGTTTTTTTGAAGCTTGCAAACCAGGTGTTGATAGCGTTGAATCATCGTCATCATATTTGGCTCTACAACCGGGGTCCGGTCCTGGCCTCCCGCAAAAAGCCTCTCCACCTGTCCCGATTTCGAGCCGATGTCATCCAGTTTGGCGTTGAATAATCTTGGTTTTTCTTTTATCCGCCTTTAATATTAAAATTACAATCGATACTAGCCAATTTAAAATTTCTTTGGTTCAAAAACCTTTTTCTTCTGAGGATATTCACAAACTCTTAGAGAATTAATTATATATTGTTTTAGTGCACTTTCCATTTTTTCAATCCTACTTATGGTAAATTTATGCACGTATTAGTTACAGAGCGTACACTTTTCCCGAGTTTTGCTAAAATCTCAATTTTTTCTGCCATAGAAAGCTTAACTTCGTTTTGTGTGATCGCAAAGGACAATTCAAATTTGCACGCAAAATACAGTCTGCAACCAATTACAAATCTTACAAAAAGCACTTACAAAGAAACAATCCAGACACGATAGCTAAATTGTACACTCAACATTCGATAAGCGCAACTCCTCGATTATTGCAATAGCCAAATTCTTATCATTATTGACTCAGTCAAGGCAACTCTGAAAAAAATTACTCAAAAAAAGCAACTTTGGTGTATTAATTAAGGATGTGAAAATGGTAAACAAGATGATTTCATCATATTGTGAAATTGGTAAACAAGATATGAATGTATATGCGCAATTGGACATCTGGTTGTCCTTGAATTTAGAAGATGTAAACATGTTTACTTCTTAGATCTGAATTAGAGATAAGGAATGGAATTTTCCATTAGGACTGCGCGTATGAATAATATTGTGAATGTGTATTATGAGTAATATTATGATTGAATATATACAATTATGATTACATAGTTATTTATATTATTTGGAAAGTATGAGGTGTGGGATCTACTGCTATAACACCTAGTTTCTTTTATGGACGAGGTTATTTCTTTCGCACCAAACTTAGAACGGAATAGCCTGATCATTCGGCTTTTTGGAAAAAATTATAATATTTTCTTTAACAATATAATATTATCGAAATCATAAACTAAAATATATATTTTTTTAATTTAAAAACAACTACTTTTCTTCTTGGCTATTTTCCAACCGATTTTCACCAGTTTTAAGAATATTGACGGGAACCAGTGATGAATTCAAAAATGTTTATGAAATATGCAACATGCAATATGTAAGTCATTCAAAATTGTTCATGTAAAAATCTACTTGCTGCACATTTGCAGCTAGCTCCACGTTTTCAGACTGTGCTTTGCTTTTACCTGTGCTTCCGAGTGCCGAACACCTTGTTTGATTTACATTCGTACTCGTGAAGTTGCTAGAGTTTTAAGTGACCTCAGCATACACAAATCCGCTGGACCAGATGGTATTCCCCCATTACTTTTGAAGATGTGTCCGTCATGTCTCTCTTCGTACTGACCAATAGCACTAACGTCGCTTCTTTCTAACGTCATGGAAGCGCTGATTATGAAATATCTTGAATCACGAGAACTACTCAATGATCTTCTGTTTTTAACTTATGTTAAAATATGTATATGCTCAATACCAATGCACACATGTGTATGAGTTCGAGAACATGTTGCTTTGTATGAATCATGTATTCGGCGCTTCTTTCTCAAATTTTTTAATAGTTGTAAATACGCAGTGTTCTTTTTATTTTTTTCTTTGGACAACACTTTTTCCCCGTATTGAAATTCCATCTGAATAGGTTATGGGCACTCAGGAAAAATAGGATACATACGTTGTATAAAATTGTTGTGAATTGTTTTTGTGAAATGTTGTTGTGAAATCAATCAATCAAGATTGTTGCACTGTACCAAATAGAGAAGCTGGAGGAGAACAATTATGATACTTGGAGTATCCAAATACGCAGCATTTTGGTACATACGGAGCTGTGGAAAGTGGCGTCGGGCGAGTTGAAGCAAGAAGGGGTTGCCAATGATGTTGATTGGCCAAGCATGGACCAGACAGCTTTGGCCATGATTACACTTAGTGTAAAGCTCTCGCAATTGGGTTATGTGAAGCATTGTTACACGCCATCGGCGGCTTGGACAAAGCAGTTCATCAACCTAGTGGACCTGTGCACAAGATATCACTATACAAGAAGTTGATTAGTCTACGGATGGCTGGTTGTCCAGCTATTTAAACTTGTTCATTGAAGTATTAGATGAGCTTGCTGCAGTTGGAATAGAAATGAATAAAGAGCTGTGGGTACTCATTCTACTTTCCAGTCTTAAAAAACAGTCTTCCAGAAAGTTTGTCTATCGCTATTAAGACGCGCACCAATTTTCCAAAATTCGAAATTCTGTTTATCAAGTTGAAGGAAGAAGGGAAACGCAATGGCAGTCCAGACTCATACAACGAGAATTCGCAGGCGCAACTAGTTACATGTGTTGGGATAAAGAAGAACATACACGAACTGTTCGAGACATACAGAGATAATCGGTTTGGCTAGTGATGGGTTCTTACGTGCAGAGGGGAGAGGCGAGGTCAAGCTGCAAACAGCTTGTGTGTGTTTAAATTAATCAATGTGTTGTAGTGCCAAGCATGAAAGGAAATTTTGTGACTGTGAGTCGAGCCGTAGAAAACAATTGCGTTGTGCATCATGAAGAGAAAAATGCTAAAGTTGTACAAGATGGCGAGTGTATTTTGATTGCAAACTTGGAAAGTTGGACCTTCGATTGTTTTCTCAAGGCGAATTGCATTACAAGAAAGCTGACGGAGGCATACGCGCCGTAACAAAACGGCGACCTAATTGAGCTATGGTTGAGATGTCAAGATGCTTGCTGGTGCAGTCAGGATAATGACTGTGGACTGAGGCTGTCTATACAACTGTATGTTTGCGCAATCGCTCGTCTACAAGTGCGCTAACCAATATGATACAAATGAAAGCCTGGACTGGTAAAAAGCAGAAGAAGTCACTTAAAAGTTTTAAGTTCCGTTTCAGTGGCGCTAAACAAGGGAGATCACAAGAGCAAATGTCGAGCAAAGGTCAAAGAACACCGCATGGTCGGCTATTCGAGACAATCCAAATGTTATCGATTGTATGACGCAGAGACAAGGAAGTAGTCCTATTCGATTAACTTAGCGCTATGGAACCCAGAAGACAAAGAAGCTGTGCAAGAAGAAAAAGGCGTACGGGTAGGACGCGGCAAACCAAAATTGCTTCGAAAGGGTAAACCTGGCCTTCCAAGAAAACAATACAAGATACTCATGCATGCACGGCATATCTCAACAGCGAACTATCAGAAAGGCTTACATACAACAACGAAAGAGGTTCACAGATAGCCGTCAATCAGGCAAGGTTAAAGAAGGCTATATACGGATTAACTGTTCTAGGCCATGTAAGACCATGTACTTCTGAGCAGGGGCTTCGTGTTTCGAATCCCAGTAACACCAAAAGTATTTTTCACGGTGTCCATCCTCTCGCGAAAGTCTGACAAACGCCCTCTATTTGTGCGCAAAAATATACATGCTCCACACAAATGGTTGCGAGAAGCTAGGCCTTGTACCGCAATGGTCTGTCGCGCCGAATATTATTATTATTATTATATTCGGATTAAAGCAATCAGGAAGGTAGTGGAACTCTAAGCTTGATGGAGTTTTGCGAGATATTGGTTTCATTCCATGTCGAAACGAGACCTGGTCAACCAAAACAGATATTTCGCAATCGGTCGAGTGTGTTAACAAGAGTTCGTTGAAGCTGTTACTTGGCATGGAGATTCAACGTGATGGTGAACTTGGCGAGATCATCTTGCGTCAGTCACAATATATAAGAGAGCTGTTGCGACGACAAGGCAGTGAACAATGCAGACCAGCGGCTACGCCCTTGGATTCTGGTGCAGGGTATGAGGTGGGGTGTGACAGCCATCAGTTTCGGAAGGTAGATGCAACGTTCTATCAATCAGCAATTGGCGAGCTAAAGTGGCTAGCACTAACAACCAGACCAGACATTTTGCATACAACAATTATAAAATTGGCGCAGCGGAACAAAGATCCCCACAACGAGCACCTTGCAGGCGTGAAGCACATTCTGATGTACTTGGCATCTACGGTGAACATGAAGCTGTATTACAAAGAGTGCGGCTTACGTCGACACCGATTGAGGCGGCGACAAGGTCGACCGCAAATCGTATACTGGCTACTTGGTCCTATATCTTGGAAATCGAAAAAGCAGCGCAGTGTAGCACTCAGTAGCACCGAGGCTAAGTACATGGCGTTAGCAACTGCGTGCAAGAAGGCAATAATAAAACTAGCGATTCCTAGGTATGTGCCTCAACGAAAAATGGAATAATAATTATCATCTGGTCAGGTGCACCTAAGACCACCTTGCATCTGCCTGACAGAATACAGAACCGTGCGATAAAACTTATTGGTGACCCAAACATAGCGACATCAATAGATTCGCTTGAACATCGCAGGAACGTTTCCTGTTTGTCACTCAAGAGAAATTGCCAGTTGCATGCCTGTCCTTGAATTCAGCCGCAATACTTGTGGCGCTCTAAATGCTCATCAGTTTTCCCTCAAACTCATCTTCGGACGTACTGCTTAGTTTAGAAACTCTTTCTTTGGTCGTACAACACGAATATGGGATGCTTTACCAAGCTCTGTATTCCCACATCAATATGATTCACAGGCATTCAAAATGCATAAACATCGACATCTCATCTTTATTTCCTTGATAGCTAAATGCCACACCTATCATCATAGGGGTTTGAACCCCTTGAGCGCCGATGAAAAAAAGGTATTCTGTCTGGAAAGATACATGATAAACTCTTATACGCGATATTTAATCACGTTATACGACTGAACGTAAGAATGTTGCGTACCGAGCAATGCAACAATCTCATAGAACGCGGGCACGCGAAGATGAATATAAAGAGCTCAGAAGATATGAAAAAAAAGTTCACCGGCGAAAGAAAGAAGCCTAGGAGAAGAATCCCGTCCGTGAACTGGAGCAGTACAGAGAGCAAGGACCGCACCAGGCGCGGAAGTTCTACCAAAGAGTCCGCGGTATGACGCAATATACACCGCGTTGCACATAACATGCAAAGACAAAGAGGGTAATCTGATCGCCGATCTTAAAGGCATCTTAGAGCGATGGGAAGAGCACCTTCATGAGTTGCTAAATGGCCAGCTAACTGAGGAAGTGGAGGCTCCACCAATGACCGAAGATCATACTATGCTGCCGCCACCAAGCATAGTCGCAGTTAGCAGAGCGATAAATCGGCTCAAAAATAATAAGGCCCCGGGATCTGATGAGATCATAGCGGAACTGATAGAAATAGGAGGCCCCACATTACACCAAGCTATTCATGAAATAATAGTCAAGTATGGGAAGAATAAGTTATGCCAGAAGACTGGCGAAGAGGCATCCTGTGCCCCATACATAAGAAGGGAGATATCACAAAATGCAGCAATTATCGCGGTATAACGTTGTTGAGTCTCCTCTATCCTTCAAGACAGGATAGCCCCATACGCTAAAGTCATCATTGGTCCATATCAGTGTGGCTTCATCCCCGGCAAATCAACAACTGATCAGATTTACACCCTAAGGCAGGTGATGGAAAAATGTCTAGAGTTTCAAAACTCACTACACCATATTTTTATAGACTTTAAAGCCGCCTATGATAGCATAGCCAGAGTAGAACTTTATAAAGCCACGAGAGGCATCCAAAATAAACTGACACGACTATGCAGGTTGACCATGACCAATGTTATAAGCCAAGTAAAAATATCCGGATCACTATCAAGCCCATTCAACATCTATAACGGGCTCCGACAAGGGGATGGACTGGCCTGCGTCCTCTTCAACCTGGCCTTGGAGAAAGTGATCCTTGACTCAGACGTAACGGCGAGAGGAACAATCCTCTACAAGTCCATTCAGATACTGGCTTACGCAGACGATATTGACATCGTTGGTAGAAACCAAAGAGCTGTAAAGGAAGCTTTCATCGAGATAGAGCAGGCGGCACGAAATCTGGGGCTGCACATAAATGAGAGCAAAACAAAGTACATGGTGGCCACGTCTGCGAGTAGAAGATCCAACATTGGTCCCTCAATTCAGATAGTGGAGCGCGAATTTGAAGTAGTGCAATCCTTTGACTATCTCTGGTCAACTATAGCAGCCGATAACAGCATGGAACCACGCACGGTTGCTTAAAGCCAACAAAGCCTACTATAGCCTGTCAAGACTCTTTAAATCCAGGAACTTAACCATAACATCCAAGCTGCTGATATATAAGACAATGGTCATACCAGTACTTACATATGGATCCGAGACTTGGGTGCTTAGCAAAAAGCATTCTGACCTCTTAGCCGCATTCGAGAGAAAACTCTTACGGAGAATTGTTGGCCCCGTATGTGAGGAAGGACGATTCCGAAGACTATAATGATGAGATCTACGAGCGTTACCGCGATGTCGACATCGTGAAGAAAATTAAGCTCGGTAGGCTTCGGTGGGCAGGACACCTAGCTCGCATGAGCGAAGAGGATCCTGCTCGGAAAGTCCTTTGCGGTAGAATTTATGGAACACGACAGCGAGGCCGGCCAAGCCTACGCTGGAAGGATGGCGTAGACCAGGACGCTCGAACTCGGGACCGGCGGAGAGACTTTTTGCGGGAGGCCAGGACCGGACCCCGGTTGTAGAGCCAAAGATGATGATGATACTATGATATACTTATAATTCATGAATTGCTTGGTGTAGTACGGGCCTTGAAGATTTAATCAGCTCCGCTGGAATGCGATCTATTTTTTATTATTTTTTAAGTAGATTGAACGCTATGCTGATGCTGATAAACTATGTCATCGCCGATTAAATTGCATAGTATGAAGAGAGCTAAGCAAGACCAACATAATGCACAAATTCTGCTAAATTTTGAAGAATTAAGGTAAATGTATTTTTTTTTTTGTTAACAAACAACTAGAGAGTATGACGTAAGATAAACACTTCTTAAACTAAATTCATGAGAATATCAAGGAACAATATCGACGAGACGAGATGACTTAAAAATTAAATTGCTAGGATCGAACATGTTCACAAAAGGAAGTATTTGATCACGAAGCAGGCCCGACACATCCTACCATTTTTTTATTTGATCAAACGCTGGTCTAAGAAATTATAAATAATTCGTATGTAGTGAAATTGCATGAATTGCTTAAAATATAATCTTTCAAAAAAACAGTTCATACACTTTTATGCTACGAAACTTAAAGGAAAAATTTAGTGGTGTTATCTTATCGTTGTATCGGTAAATACTTTGTTAATTAATTAAAAATAAACTCTTTTTTTATCGAAGAATGTAGCTAAAATTTGACTTGCTCCATAAATTAACAAAAGAAAATCTTCCGTGGACCTGCAAAAATAATAATCTGTTTTTTTCTCTAATACGTTTGCTAAATTAAAACATAATTAGTACTTTACACTTTTTGTTTTCTTTATTTAAAGGTTTTAGCGCTTTTTGAAGAACACGAAGAGACATTTACAGCATTCGTAGAACCTTTAGTTATTTTACTTATTTTAATCGCAAATGCTGTAGTAGGAGTTTGGCAGGAGCGAAATGCAGAATCCGCTATTGAAGCTCTTAAAGAATACGAACCAGAAATGGGCAAAGTTGTTCGGCAAGACAAATCTGGTATTCAAAAGATCAGGGCGAAAGAAATCGTTCCTGGCGATATGGTTGAAGTGTCAGTTGGCGACAAAATTCCAGCAGACATTCGTATTACCCATATCTACTCGACTACACTGCGTATTGATCAGTCGATCTTGACTGGTGAATCAGTTTCTGTAATCAAGCATACTGACGCTATTCCTGATCCACGCGCTGTAAACCAAGATAAGAAAAACATTTTATTTTCGGGTACTAATGTTGCTGCTGGAAAAGCTCGTGGTATTGTTATTGGCACCGGGCTCAACACAGCTATCGGCAAAATTCGTACAGAGATGTCTGAAACAGAAGAAATTAAGACTCCATTACAACAAAAGTTGGACGAATTCGGGGAGCAACTTTCAAAAGTTATTTCCATTATTTGCGTGGCAGTTTGGGCTATAAACATTGGGCATTTCAATGATCCAGCTCACGGTGGATCCTGGATAAAAGGAGCAATTTACTATTTTAAAATTGCTGTTGCTTTAGCTGTTGCCGCTATTCCAGAAGGCTTGCCAGCTGTCATTACAACCTGTTTGGCTTTGGGTACCCGTCGTATGGCCAAAAAGAATGCTATTGTTCGCTCATTGCCCTCTGTTGAAACATTAGGTTGCACATCAGTTATTTGCTCAGATAAGACTGGTACACTCACCACTAACCAAATGTCCGTCTCCAGAATGTTCATTTTCGATAAAGTTGAAGGAAGTGACAGCAGCTTCTTAGAATTTGAGTTGACTGGTTCTACATACGAACCTATTGGTGAATTGTTCTTAAATGGATCCCGAGTTAAGGCTTCGGATTTCGATACATTGCAAGAAATTTCCACCATTTGTATTATGTGCAACGACTCTGCTATTGATTACAATGAATTTAAGCAAGCATTTGAAAAGGTTGGCGAAGCTACAGAAACTGCATTAATTGTTCTCGCAGAAAAATGCAATCCTTTTAATGTTAACAAGTCTGGACTAGATAGACGTTCGTCCGCTATTGCTGTCCGTCAAGAAATCGAGACCAAGTGGAAAAAGGAATTTACCTTGGAGTTCTCTCGCGATCGTAAATCCATGTCATCATATTGTATACCATTGAAGCAATCGCGCTTAGGAACTGGACCAAAATTGTTCGTTAAGGGAGCCCCAGAAGGTGTTCTCGAGCGTTGCACACATGCACGAGTTGGATCGAACAAGGTTCCTCTTACATCTACTTTAAAAAATAAAATATTGGAACTTACTCGTCAATATGGAACTGGTCGCGACACATTGCGTTGCTTAGCTTTGGCTACCGCCGATAGCCCAATGAGGCCCGATGAAATGGATCTTGGCGATTCCAATAAATTTTTCCAATACGAAGTTAATCTTACCTTTATTGGTGTAGTCGGTATGTTGGATCCTCCACGTAAAGAAGTTTTCGATTCGATTGTTCGTTGCCGTGCTGCCGGCATTCGTGTAATTGTTATCACTGGAGACAACAAGGCTACTGCTGAAGCTATTTGCCGTCGAATTGGTGTTTTTACTGAAGATGAGGATACTACCGGAAAATCTTATTCTGGACGAGAATTTGACGATCTTTCTCCCGGTGAACAAAAATCCGCATGCGCAAGAGCACGCCTATTTTCCCGTGTTGAACCACAACATAAGTCAAAGATTGTTGAATATCTACAAAGTATGAATGAAATTTCTGCGATGACAGGTGATGGTGTCAATGATGCTCCAGCTTTAAAGAAAGCCGAAATTGGTATTGCTATGGGATCTGGTACTGCTGTTGCTAAATCTGCTGCTGAAATGGTTTTGGCTGACGACAACTTCTCATCCATTGTATCTGCTGTCGAAGAAGGACGTGCTATTTACAATAACATGAAGCAATTCATTCGTTATTTAATTTCTTCAAATATTGGTGAGGTTGTTTCCATTTTCCTTACAGCTGCTCTTGGACTACCAGAAGCACTTATTCCTGTTCAACTCCTATGGGTCAACTTGGTAATTTCTTTTTAGATTCATTGTATAGATAAAATCATTTTTTATCATTTTTTTTATTTCTATATTTAGGTTACTGATGGCTTGCCTGCCACTGCACTTGGTTTCAATCCACCTGATTTAGACATTATGGATAAACCTCCGCGGAAAGCTGATGAAGGTTTGATTTCCGGCTGGCTCTTCTTTCGGTTGGTATACCAACATATTATATTTTTTCAATACATTTCAATTTTTTACGCATTTTAAATTATCTTTAGTGGGCGCCGTGGCTCAGTGGAAAAGCGCATGGCTACTGAGCAGGGTTTCGTGGTTCGAATCCCAGTAACACCAAAAGTATTTTTTACGGCGTCCCACCTCTCGCGAATGGGTGGCAAACGTTCCGAGAGTAATAACTTGTCACGGAAAGCCGTTCAGATCCGGCCTTAAATTGTAGGTCCCTTCCATGTGTGTCCAAAAATATACATGCACAACACAAATGATCGCGAGAAGCTAGGCCTTGGACCGCAACGGTATGGCGCGCCGAATATTATTTTTATTATTATTAAATTATCTATATAAACTACGCGTGCGGCGGTCAGCCATCAGCAGCATAAGGGAATAACACAGAATGCTCTAGAATTGCAGGTGGCCGTAACTATATCTGACTGGTGAAAGTGCGATCAAACCTCCACGTGGTGGCCGCCGGTAATTTTCTCCAATGCAGAAAAAGCTGTATGATCGGTCTAGTCCCTTCAAAGTAATGTTGGCGCGAGGCCAATAACCTCGCCCGTAAAAAAATATTACGGAACCCAAAATCAGCCTCGGATACACTGAATAACGACGACGACCACGACAAAGAAAACGACTAAACGATTTAAGAATTTTCTCATGGAACGTACGCTCACTGTATAGAGCTCGAGCTGCAAAGCAACTGGCCGATGCCCTGTCTAAATATAAGGCTGACATAATAGCAATCCAGGAGATGCAGTGGACGGGAAATAGTGTATTGCAAAAATCAGAATATGACATATATTACAGCTGTCATGCAAAACATCATGTGCTCGTGGTGGGGTTTCTAGTCAGCAAAAGAATGAAACCCACCGTTATTGGCTTAAAGCAATAAATGAACGGCTATGCACCCTTCGCGTGCGGGGCGGATTTAAAAAAATAAGTCTCATAAACGTATGATGTAAAAATCATTCTGGGGGATATTACTGATAAGATAGGTAGGGAGCCAGTGTTCAGGCAGTACATTGGCACCCTTAGCTTACACGAAACACTAATGACAATGGACAACGAGTCATACAGATGGCAGCAAGCAATAATTTGGTCGTTGCGAGTACAAGGTTTGCGCGTGCGAGGTGCCAACGTCGACTCGGACCACTATCTTGTTGGTTCCTCCGAACGCGGATTGCATCATCACGAAAGACTGCATCCGCGAATCGGATCGAGTTAACACGGCTGCCCTTCATAACGAAGAGACCATAAAATACGGTCAAGCGATAGGATTCGCCCTAAATGCAGGAAGAGTAAGTCCTGGCGCTGAGATGTCAGGCATAGAAGAGATATGGACACGCCTTAAAAATACTGTCACTAGTACTGCGGACTACATCTTAAGCAGTAGTCGTAGAGATCGGAACGACTGGTTCGATGACGAATGTAAGCTAGCGACTGAACGTAAGAATGTTGCGTACCGAGCAATGCAACAATCTCATAGAACGCGGGCTCGCGAAGATGAATATATAGAGCTCAGAAGATATGAAAAAACAGTTCACCGGCAAAAGAAAGCAGCCTGGGAGAAGAATCTCGTCCGTGAACTAGAACAGTACAGAGAGCAAGGACCGCACCAGGCGCGGAAGTTTTACCAAAGAGTCCGCGGTATGACGCAATATACACCGCGTTGCACATAACATGCAAGGACAAAGAGGGTAATCTGATCGCCGATCTTAAAGGCATCTTAGAGCGATGGGAACAGCACTTTCATGAGTTCCTCAATGGCCAGTTAACTGAGGAATTGGGGGCTCCACCAATGACCGAAGATCATACAATGCTGTCGCCACCAAGCATAGACGAAGTTAGCAGAGAGATAAAAAGGCTCAAAAATAATAAGGCCCCGGGATCTGATGGGATCCCAGCGGAACTGATAAAAAAAGGAGGCCCCTCATTACACCAAGCTATTCATGAAATTATAGTGCAAGTATGGGAGAAGATGAACTGATGAAGGGGTTGGCGGAGGTTGGCCGGAATTGCCGATCGTCTCTTGAGGAGATGGTGGAGCATTTCAACACTCACCTGTGCTGGGTGGCGGGGCATAGAGACATTCCTGGTAATTGTATGGCTTATGAACTCGCCAAACATGGAACCACACTACCCCTATTGCCTGAATATGGTTCACTAGGCATGCCGATCGCTACGTGAAAACTCATGCTTAAATGGGATGCTATAGCAAAAACAAATTATAGATGGTCAAACGGCTCAACTTGCATAGCAACGAAGCAAATCTGGCCCAAGCTAGATCCGAACCGCTCCAAGTGTTTGATCTCTCAAAACAGACTGCACCATGCCATTATAGGTGTCATAACTGGACACTGTCTCATTGGCAAGCATTAGAAAGACTAGGAGTGTTTTCCAACGATTTCTGCAGAAGCTGCATGGTTGAGGAGGAGGAGGAAACCACTCTCCATCTACTTTGTACGTTCCCAGCCCTCTCGAATAGGCGGAAGCTCCATCTGGGAGTAACTATCTAACCCACATTGACATTAATAGTTCTTGCGCTTCATACGAAGCTCCAAGTGGATCAACGAGTTGGCGTGAAATTTTCATAGATCCAACGGAACTTCGTGGTCTAAGTGTGTCGGTTTTGACTGACGGCCAGTTCAACCTAACCTAACCTATGGGAGGAAGAAGCGATGCCAGAAGACTGGCGAATAGGCATCCTCTGCCTCATACATAAGAAAGGAGATATCACAACCTGCAGCAATTATCGTGGTATAACGTTGTACCTCGTATAAGATTTTCTCATCTATCCTTCAAGACAGGATAGCCCCATACGCTTCATCCCATGCAAAGCAACAACTGATCAGATTTACACCCTAAGGCAGGTGATGGAAAAATGTGTAGAGCTTCAAAACTCACTACACCATCTTTTTATAGACTTTAAAGACGCCTATGATAGCATAGCCAGAGTTAAACTTTATAAAGCATGAGAGAATTCGGCATGCTAAATAAACTGACACGATTATGTAGGTTGACCATGACCAATGTTATAAGCCAAGTAAAAATATCCGGATCACTATCAAGCCCATTCAACATCTATAATCTGATATATAAGGCAATGATCATAACAGTACTTATATATAGATCCGAGACTTGGGTTCTTAGCAAAAAGCATTCTGACCTCTTAGCCGCGTTCTAGAGAAAAGTCTTACATAGAATTTTTGGCCCCGTATGTGAGGAAGTACGATTCCGAAGACTATAATGATGAGATCTATGAGCGTTACCGCGATGTCGATGTGTTTGCACACATGTGTATCTCCGCTAATAACACTGTCTATTCAAATTTGGAAGCAGTCGGCGTCGATAGGCTGCAATATAACTTTTATTTCAATAACCAATTTGTACCGTTTATTGTTCCATTTATAAACAAGTGTTTTTTACAGTTTTTAGAAAAAGATATTCTTTACATTTTGCTTAATAATAGTTGAAGGTAAAATAAAAAAAGTTGTATGTCAAATGCTGGATATAGCATATAGAAAATTTACTTAAAAATGTTATTTTTATGAGTTGGTTTTTTATATATTTTTTATCAATGTTGATAGATACATGGCTATTGGTGGATATGTAGGAGCTGCAACAGTCGGAGCAGCGGGATGGTGGTTTGTATTTGCTGATAGTGGACCACATTTAACATACTGGCAACTAACCCATCATTTGTCTTGCCTTGGTGGTGGGGACGAATTCAAGGGTGTAGATTGTAAAATTTTCAGTGATCCCCGTGCAATGACAATGGCTTTATCTGTACTTGTAACTATTGAAATGTTAAATGCCATGAACAGGTTTGTCTAAAAACATTAGCAAAATATTTTAACTTTTCTAATTCCTTTTATATAGTTTGTCTGAAAATCAGTCTTTAATAAGTATGCCGCCATGGTCAAATATGTGGTTGATTGGGTCAATGGCTTTGTCTTTCACACTTCATTTCGTAATTCTCTATGTAGATGTTCTATCAGTAAGTAATAGTTTTATTATTCTATAATAAAATATAATATTTATTTCTATCATTTTGCAGACGGTATTCCAGGTGACACCATTGTCTGGGGAAGAATGGATGACTGTGATGAAATTCTCTATTCCTGTAGTTTTATTGGATGAAACGTTAAAATTCGTTGCTAGAAAAATCGCAGATGGTGAGAATGCATTTTATACGATGCACGGAATTGTGTTGATGTGGGGAGTGTTTTTTGGCTTGTTATATTTAACAATGCTTTGAAATTTTTATTTTAAACGTTAATGATTTTTCATTAAGTATAAAATAAAAAAACTAACAAATGATATCTCAGAATGGAGAACGTTGACTTTGCAGTCTGAAAATAGTGTTACTTTTAAATTAAAAATTGTATTTTTAGTAAATTAATAAAATAATTTTCTACTTATAAGAAATATTGGAAAATGTCGAATGCACGTGAGAACTAATTATATAATCCAATATCTAATATGTATATGAAAATATACAAACAAAAGTTTTCTATTATTTCGTTAATTTTCGTCAATAAATAAAATATAAATTATAAACAGCTACAAACCAATAGTTAATCCTATATTAAAATTGCTAAATATGTATAGAACCCAACGCACCTGAATACGCCAGATAATTATATACTGTATTGATTCTTATTAAAACTGGTTATGTATAGTATTTCTAGATTTTTTTTTGTTTATTAAATAGTTATTAATAAATGAACTCAGATATTTTAAAGTATTTTTAACATATTTATTTATATGTATATATATATAAATTATATATATACAGGTGTATCCGTTAAGGTGGCAAATACTTAAAGGGGTGATTTCTTGGTTAATTTCTGGGGAAAAAATCGTATGGGTGGGGGGGTCTATTTTCACCCCTTGCGGTGTACGCAGCGTTTTAATGCGAAGAGAGACGTACTTTTGACCTTACATCATTCACATTACCCTGTAACTCCTGAACGCTTCTAACTACAAAGTCAATGCAGGCCATTTTTGATTGAAATTACATTTTTAAGGTCAAACAACCTACATTTTTTTAAATTCTGAAAACCATTACCAAAATCGTCGTCAAAGTCAAAAAAAATTTTCTTTTTCTAAATTTTATTTTCAAACGCGATTATTTCAAAAAATGGTCTCGGATAATTTTTTTTACAAATGCAGTATTAAAGCCCATTCAATTTTCTACAAATCCACCTCATAATATTTACGCATTTAGTAAACAGGAGGAGGGTTGAAATTAAAAGTTTTTGAACGAAAACGTACTTTTGACCTTACATGACTTCACATCCTATAACTCTTGAACGCTTCTAATTACAAGGATATTGTTAGTCTTTTTCAAATTTAAAATTAAATTTTTAAGATCAAACAATGTACAATTTTTAAATTATTTAAGCCATACCGATATGAAGGTCCTTAAAATACAAAATAAAAATTACATTACATTGTTGATCTTAAAAATTTCTTTTTCTTTCTCCCTGCTGCGGTTGATCGACTGCATAAATATTGCAAGGTGGATTTGTAGAAAATTTAATAGGCTTTAATACTGCATTTGTCAGAAAAAATTATCCAAGAGCTTTTTTCGCTTTTTTTTTGACGACGTTCATATTGGTAATGGTTGTAAAAATTTAAAAAAATATTTTTAATGCTTTACCTTGAAAATTTAATTACCTATCAAAAAAGACCAACAGTGACATTCTAGCTAGAAGCGTTAAATAGTAACAGGGTGTAAAGTTATGTAAGGTCAAAAGTAGGTCTCATAACATTAAAACGCTACGTACACCGCAAGGGATGAAAATAGACCCCCCATACGATTTTTTCACAAAATTAAACAAAGAATCACCCCTTTAAGTATTTGCCACCATAACGGATACACCCAAATAGATATATATATATATATATATATATATATATATATATAGATATATATATATATATATATATATATATATAGATATATATATATAGATATATATATATATATATAGATACATATATATATATATATATATATATAGATATATATATATAGATACATATATATATATAGATATATATATAGATCGATATATATATATATAGATATATATATATTATTATATATATTATATTTTATAGATAAATATATATATATAGATTTATTTTATATAATTTATATATTATATATAAATTAATTTGCTTTTGCGTTTGAACAGCTTGGCTAACAATCTTGTTGTCCAACAAATATAAACACAACTTGATAATGAGGGTGTTGGAAACTTTTGCAGATTGTCATTAAATACTTGGCATGAAATAAGAAATAATAATGTTTATTCCATTTTTATGATCCTTACATATAGTTGATCCCAGCTTCCATTAGAAGTTTACTCCATGATTGTGCAGTTTATGCATTTAAATTCCGTAAGAAGTTACCCGCATTATATACCCTGCTGATGTCAAATATGAAAAGTTTGGATTGCTTATCAAAACTCAAACCCCATACCATAGCCCATTATATCTCAAAACAGTTTTGGAAATTACAGTAAACTTTAACATTGTGGTTGTAAGAAAACTAGAAAAACATTAAAAACAATCAGATAACATCCAAACCCAAGCCACCAAGCTTTTTTCTGTTATTTTCTACTCAATAAATTGTATTATTCCTGTTTTACAAACGAACTTTTTTTGGTTAATTGTAATTCTTGTTATAATTTATCTATTTTTTCATTTTTACTAAAATACTATCAATTAATATAGTGCCAGATGCCGTTGTTGACAAGTGGTAGACATCAGTTTCGATTACAAGGGTTATCGACTAAGATCATCAGTAATTTTACCCATTTTTCAACTGTATTGAGTCTCAATGAAATCATCTTTAGTTTTATAAACAAGTACATTTATTGGGTTAAATAAATAATGGGCGTATAAATAAAAAATAATTAAATAAATTACTTATATCTTTTGTTTTAATTAAGGTTAATTTTGATAATCCAATAAGCAGCTTTATTGTCAGGTGGACACTTTGAATGAAATTTCGGGAGTTTTCGTTTATTCATTCCACGCAAGAATAGAATATTAATCTCGGAATTTTGTATTCTATCTAGCTGATGCAAAGTAGTTTTAGGCGCACCAGACTAGATATGGCAATTGTACTAAAGTTTAGGGCGAATAAAAGCCTTGTATATATATAGGGTGTTTTTTTGGGAGGTTTGTTTTTCCGATAGATGTCGTTTTATTTTATGACAGTTGTTTTGACAGCTCAAAGTGGCATTTCTACTCAGTATTGTTTGGCAAATCATTATGAAAAAAAAAAAAAAAAAAAAAAAAAACATTTAATTATTTTTTTTTATTGTAGGAGAAAATCATCGAAAGAGACATTTGACATCAGATGTCAAATTTTAAAATGTTCAGATCATTTTGTTCTGAGCACTTAGAGCACGCTCATACTCTGAGCAAATAAGAAATGTACCTTTGTTTTGTAACCAATAATGTTACTTTGCTACCCGTCGGCAATCGGGTACATCGGGCACTCACCTCGTTGACCTCGAAAACTCTGTCACTTTGAAAGCTAACATATGGGTATTGTTTCAAATACGGTTTGTGCAATTGGAAAGAGACATTAATCAACAAAATACATACATATTACTTAAAGATGAAATGGAATGTTCAAAATCGATTCGACTTTTATACTATTACGCACATTCATTGTAACTTTGTGAAATGACATTAATAATGATTGTGTAAGTCGGAGGTAATGTATATTGATGCTTGAGAAATGATGTGAAACCGAAATTTTCTGTTTTCGTTCATTATTAGAAATAATGATATTATTAATAACCGTGTAAGTGCCGAGTTAAAAATATTGCGACGCAAACTTGTAGTATGGGACCGACCCCGGGGCCCGATCGCTTCAAAAATTTTCCAAAAAGTTTTGTCCGTCGGAGATACACATGCGTATAAAATTTGAAGAAAATCGGAAACTTTTTTCATAAAATTTGTATGGGTGCCGCCCCGACCCAGGGGCCCGATCACTTCCAAATTTTTACAGAAAGTGCTTTCCATCAAAGATACACATGCGTATAAAATTTGAAGAAAATCGGGCACATTTTTTAAAAATTTTGTATGGGAACCCCCAGACCCCGCGGCCCGAGGGGCCTCAAATTTTAATAGAAAGTGTTGTCATGGGAGATATACATGTGTGCAAAATTTCAATAAAATCGGGCTGTAAGAAGTGGGTTAAAAATTGATCACCAGATTTGGTGTGCCAACCACCCGGCCGCCACGGGCAAGTGAAGTTAATATAGAGAATTTAAAAAGAGAGTCCGGTACAAAACCGAGCCCTGGGGAACGCCAGCATTTAAGTAATGTACTTTAGACCTTAAACCGTCTAAAACAACTTGAATTGAGCGGTCCAAAAGATAGCTTCTAATCCAATGAAGCAGTTTTTCATCGACTCCATAATCACGCATTTTAGACAAAAGAGCTTGATGCCAAACTCTGTCAAATGCCTTAGAAATATTAAGTGCAACAGCTTTGCTTTCTCCAAATTTATGCAAAGACCGGTCCCACTGCTGGACAAAGGCTGTTTTCCAACCTCTCGAGAAGAGTCCAGAAGAATATGGAAAAGCTTACGCAATGGTAATATGCCAACTTGGAAGAACACCTCTTCAGAACTATTGGGGAAATACCATCTGGCCCAGCGGATGCGTACATCGCAGGTGTTGAAAATAGACCCCCCCCCCTCCCATACGATTTTGTTCACGAAATTAACAAAGGAATCGTCCCTTTAAATATTTGCCACCTTAACGGATACACCCTGTATATAAATTATATATATATATTTTATATACATATATATATATATATATATATTTATACATAATTTATAAATATATATAATTTATTAATATATGTACATATATATGATTTATTAAAATATATATATAAATATACATATATATATATATAAATATATATATATAAATATACATATATATATATAAATATATATATATAAATATACATATATATATATACGAGCTGACCCGACAGACGTTGTCCTGTCCCACTTTCAATAAATTTGTTTGTGATCGTTTTGTGAACTTGTGAAAAGCTATTTGTTTTGCGATATCGTGTCACAGTATTAGCAGAAATACCCGGCGTTTCCCGGCTGTCCCATCCCACTGAACTCCCGCCCTCTGACGCCACGTCCACTTACACCCCACTAACTAACCAACTCACCAATCCAGAAAACTATAGAATCGACACTTATACAGGCAAAAAATGTACACCTGTTCAAATATTCTTTATATGAAAATAATATACAGGGAAAACTACATTTTCCACCCCAGCGCCACCTATCGGGTCCAAACTCAACTACTTTCTTTTTATTTAAATATTATATGGTGTGCATTTGAGCCAAATCGTTCCATAAATAAGAATTTTCGGAAAAAACGATACCATCGCCATCTGCCGGGCTGATTTGTGAATCTAAACCATCCAGGGCGTCACCCAAACGCATACAAAAAAATTCATTTAAATCGGCCCAGCCGTTTAGGAGAAGTTCAGTGACATACACACGTACAGTAGAATTATATATATAAAGATATAATTTATTATTATATATATATATATATATATATATATATATTTTATTTATTTATTTATTTTCATCTTCATATAGTTTACAATTTCAAACCAAAAAAATACATTTACAGAAAATAAATATATAGTGGACTCCTATTTTCACAGAAAATTTATCGGAGCACGATTCGTACTGTGAGACTTAATTTTAAATTTATTAATTTAAATTTAATTACATTTAAAAATATTGATAATATTGTACACTTTTGAAAATCATTTAAGCAACTTAGCCTGGTAATATATTAAGATATCAAAAAAAATTTCGATGTCGCTAAACGAAAACACCCAATTTTTGACTAAACGACAAAATTCTTTTTAATTAGCAATAGAAAAACCCACATTGAAATACATAACTTTCGACTTGGAGCTCAAAATCATGTTGTGAACGTAAAACCATTTTTTAAGACTCGCAATGATGATGATCAATCAATGATTTTATACCGTCTATATTTGAGCTCGAATAAATTAAAGCCATATCGTCTGCAAATGCAACTATTTCACCTCTCAAATCAAGACTAAAAATAGAATTACTGTAAATTAGAAAAAGTAGAGGTCCTAGAACCGACCCCTGTGGTACACCAACATTTACCATTTGTTCCCTACTAAAGACATCGTTTATACATACAGTTTGCATTCTGTTCAAAATGTACGATTTAATTAGTCTTAATGCTACTCCTCTAACCCCAATGTGGGACAGTTTAGATAGTAACAATTTATGATTTACAGTGTCGAAAGCTTTCAAAATGTCGATAAAAAGTTATGCCGCCCTAAGATTATCATTTAAAGAATTATGCAAAGGAGACAAAAAGGAAATAAGTGCCTTTTCTGTTTTTGAATTTTTTATAAATCCAAACTGCCTGCTATCAAGAAACTTAATCTTTCCTAGATAGTCTACTAGCCTAACTTAATAATAATCTTTTCAAGGATTTTTGAGAATAAGCTCAGGAGGGTAATTGGGCGATAGTTAGTGATATCCTTTTTATTTCCATTTTGAAGAGAGGTATAACCGTACCTATTTTAAGTCTATCTGGAAATACGCCTGTATTTAAGCAGAGGTTAAAAATGAAAGTTAGGATATGAGCTAAACTAATAATAGAATTTTTAATTGTTAAATAAGATATTGAAGAAAATCGGGTACATTTTTTAAAAATTTTGTATGGGAACCCCCAGACCCCGCGGCCCGAGGAGCCTCAAATTTTAATAGAAAGTGTTGTCATGGGAGATATACATGTGTGAAAATGTATCGGAGCACGATTCGTACTGTAAGACTTAATTTTAAATTTAATTACATTTAAAAATATTGATAATATTGTACACTTTTGAAAATCATTTAAGCAACTTAGCCTGGTAATATATTAAGATATCAAAAAAAATTTCGATGTCGCTAAACGAAAACACCCAATTTTTGACTAAACGACAAAATTCTTTTTAATTAGCAATAGAAAAACCCACATTGAAATACATAACTTTCGACTTGGAGCTCAAAATCATGTTGTGAACGTAAAACCATTTTTTAAGACTCGCAATGATGATGATCAATCAATGATTTTATACCGTCTATATTTGAGCTCGAATAAATTAAAGTCATATCGTCTGCAAATGCAACTATTTCACCTCTCAAATCAAGACTAAAAATAGAATTACTGTAAATTAGAAAAAGTAGAGGTCCTAGAACCGACCCCTGTGGTACACCAACATTTACCATTTGTTCCCTACTAAAGACATCGTTTATACATACAGTTTGCATTCTGTTCAAAATGTACGATTTAATTAGTCTTAATGCTACTCCTCTAACCCCAATGTGGGACAGTTTAGATAGTAACAATTTATGATTTACAGTGTCGAAAGCTTTCAAAATGTCGATAAAAAGTTATGCCGCCCTAAGATTATCATTTAAAGAATTATGCAAAGGAGACAAAAAGGAAATAAGTGCCTTTTCTGTTTTTGAATTTTTTATAAATCCAAACTGCCTGCTATCAAGAAACTTAATCTTTCCTAGATAGTCTACTAGCCTAACTTTAATAAGCTTTTCAAGGATTTTTGAGAATAAGCTCAGGAGGGTAATTGGGCGATAGTTAGTGATATCCTTTTTATTTCCATTTTGAAGAGAGGTATAACCGTACCTATTTTAAGTCTATCTGGAAATACGCCTGTATTTAAGCAGAGGTTAAAAATGAAAGTTAGGATATGAGCTAAACTAATAATAGAATTTTTAATTGTTAAATAAGATATTCAGTCAACTCCACAGGAACTACTTATTTTTAGATTTTTGACAATAGAAATAATTTCGTTTTCAGAAGTAGGGAAAAAAAACATGTTTGCTGTACTATAACTATTATGAACTAACCTGTCACGGATTTCATTACTAAGGAACACTGATTCCTGATTTGCTAGGAGAATGTCATACGGGACATTAATAAAATAATAATTGAAGGTCTTGGCCAATAGTAATGGATCAGATAGAACATTGTTTCCAATTGCAAGTGACGGTAAAACATTATTTTATTATTAAGAATGTTTTATAATTACGACAAAATTAAATGAGAACAGGCAAAATTAAATATAAGCAAAACAAAATTAAACACAAATCATTTTATCTTAAAATTAAATTAAATTTGTAAATGAAAAAAAAAACAAATAACTCGCCGCCGCCGTGGTTGAAGTAAATCTCGCCCAGTCTTTTTCAGCCATCAATCGTCATCGCCGGTCATCAGAACAAATTCCATACGCCCAGAGAACTAAGTACTCTGTACCACGTTAGCACTTTTAGTGCAAACATCGCCAGTACACCGATGCAGCACACGGCGGCGAACATCACTTGCCTCATTATGTGTCAGTGACACTATGAGAAAATTTACTTAAAGTGAAAACTTATCCTACATATATATATATTTAGAGATTTGGAGTAATTGTTCCACCGTTCTGGAGCCTGTGTTTATCCACGGTGCACGCGCAAAAGGAGCAAAGAAGAAAACAATAATAAATTGCAGGGCGCAACAACAGAGCGATGGAAATTTCCACCGAGTGATCATCATAGCGGCACAACATCACGCTTTGTGTTCTCTCGCTGATCACGCCATTCCAGCATGGCTGTGTGCTCTACTGGTGCACGATGCGCTGCTATTCACTACATGAAAAAGGTGGTGGTTTTGGCGCCAGACAGAACGAGCACAGCTAACTGCGAAATGCATTGGGCAAATATACATGAAGTCAATTCCTTTCGAGCAGTTGACCAGGGCAGGGCGGTCAAAATTATCGTTTAAGCAGTTGACCAGGGCGGTCAAAATTATCGCTCTTGACCAGGGCGGTCGAAATTCTTTTTGAGCAACCGACACGAGCAGTCGTCCACCATTTGTGCGTGTTATTCTAAAAATTTAATTAATAAATGTTACAGTCCACTTTAAACAGTGCGTTTTTATTACATTTATTTTATCCGTTTTACTGAGCTATCGAACACACACACACACATATATATATATATATATAAATATATATATATATATATATATATATATATATATATATATATATATATATATATATTGCCGCGCATTATATATATATATATATATATATATATATATATATATATATTATTTATGTATATAAATTAATTTGCGTTTGAACAGCTTGGTTAGCAATCTTGTTATCCAACAAATATAAACACAACTTGAAAATGCAACAAATATAAACACAACTTGAAAATGGGGGTGTTGGAAACTTTTGCAGATTGTCATTAAATACTTGGCATGAAATAAGAAATAATAATGTTTTTTCCATTTTTATGATCCTTACATATAGTTGATCCCAGCTTCCGTTAGAAGTTTACTCCATGATTGTGCAGTTTATTGCATTTAAATTCCGTAAAAGTTACCTGCATTGGATTGCTTATCAAAACTCAAACCCCATACCATAGCCCATTATATCTCAAAACAGTTTTGGAAATTACAGTAAACTTAAACATTGTGGTTGTAAGAAAACTAGAAAAACATTAAAAACAATCAGATAACGTCCAAACCCAAGCCACCAAGCTTTTTTCTGTTATTTTCTATTCAATAAATTTTATTATTCATGTTTTACAAACGAAATTTTTTTGGTTAATTGTAATTCTTGTTATAATTTATCTATTTTTTCATGTTTACTAAAAAACTATCAATTATTATAGTGCCAGATACCGTTGTTGACAAGTGGTAGACATCAGTTTCGATTACAAGGGTTACCGACTTATCATCAGTAATTTTACCTATTTTTCAACTGTATTGAGTCTCAATGAAATCATCTTTAGTTTTATAAACAAGTACATTTATTGGGTTAAATAAATAATGGGCGTATAAATAAAAAATAAATAAATAAAGTACTTATATCTTTTGCTTTAATTAAGGTTAATTTTGATAATCCAATAAGCAGCTTTATTGTCAGGTGGACACTTTGAATGAAATTTCGGGAGTTTTCGTTTATTCATTCCACGCAAGAATAGAATATTAATCTCGGAATTTTGTATTCTATCTAGCTGATGCAAAGTAGTTTTAGGCGCACCAGACTAGATATGGCAATTGGACTAAAGTTTAGGGCGAATAAAAGCCTTGTATATATATATAGCCAGATTAGAGAGAGTGAAATATTTCTTGCACCGGGCTGGAAAACCTAAACATTCCGCAGCATTTTTGGCGACGGTAAATATGTGGTCATTCCAACGAAGCTTGTCGTTAACGCACATACCGAGAATTGCGAGATTTTCTGTTTCCTCGATGCAAGTGTCATTCCTGGATAATGGCATGGGATTTAGGATTCGCTTAGACGACAGGAGACAGCATTGGGTTTTGGAAGCGCTAAATTCTACTCGAGTGATTTCTCCCCATTGTATTATGCTGTCTAGGTCAGAATTTAGCGTGCTTAACATACGTATTTGTTTGAGTTCCACATGAGAAGTGGAGGGACGTTCCTCAAACGCTGTCGTCAGCGAAATAGTGAATTGGATTAGAATCACAGACTCGAGATCATTAATAAAAAAAACAACTCATAAAAATTAAAAATGTTCATCTAAATTCTCTAATCGCAGATCCTGGGTCATTTTTAATTATTTTTTTTTATTGTAGGAGAAAATCATCGAAAGAGACATTTGACATCAGATGTCAAATTTTAAAATGTTCAGATCATTTTGTTCTGAGCACTTAGAGCACGCTCATACTCTGAGCAAATAAGAAATGTACCTTTGTTTTGTAACCAATAATGTTACTTTGCTACCCGTCGGCAATCGGGTACATCGGGCACTCACCTCGTTGACCTCGAAAACTCTGTCACTTTGAAAGCTAACATATGGGTATTGTTTCAAATACGGTTTGTGCAATTGGAAAGAGACATTAATCAACAAAATACATACATATTACTTAAAGATGAAATGGAATGTTCAAAATCGATTCGACTTTTATACTATTACGCACATTCATTGTAACTTTGTGAAATGACATTAATAATGATTGTGTAAGTCGGAGGTAATGTATATTGATGCTTGAGAAATGATGTGAAACCGAAATTTTCTGTTTTCGTTCATTATTAGAAATAATGATATTATTAATAACCGTGTAAGTGCCGAGTTAAAAATATTGCGACGCAAACTCGTAGTATGGGACCGACCCCGGGGCCCGATCGCTTCAAAAATTTTCCAAAAAGTTTTGTCCGTCGGAGATACACATGCGTATAAAATTTGAAGAAAATCGGAAACTTTTTTCATAAAATTTGTATGGGTGCCGCCCCGACCCAGGGGCCCGATCACTTCCAAATTTTTACAGAAAGTGCTTTCCATCAAAGATACACATGCGTATAAAATTTGAAGAAAATCGGGCACATTTTTTAAAAATTTTGTATGGGAACCCCCAGACCCCGCGGCCCGAGGGGCCTCAAATTTTAATAGAAAGTGTTGTCATGGGAGATATACATGTGTGCAAAATTTCAATAAAATCGGGCTGTAAGAAGTGGGTTAAAAATTGATCACCAGATTTGGTGTGCCAACCACCCGGCCGCCACGGGCAAGTGAAGTTAATATAGAGAATTTAAAAAGAGAGTCCGGTACAAAACCGAGCCCTGGGGAACGCCAGCATTTAAGTAATGTACTTTAGACCTTAAACCGTCTAAAACAACTTGAATTGAGCGGTCCAAAAGATAGCTTCTAATCCAATGAAGCAGTTTTTCATCGACTCCATAATCACGCATTTTAGACAAAAGAGCTTGATGCCAAACTCTGTCAAATGCCTTAGAAATATTAAGTGCAACAGCTTTGCTTTCTCCAAATTTATGCAAAGACCGGTCCCACTGCTGGACAAAGGCTGTTTTCCAACCTCTCGAGAAGAGTCCAGAAGAATATGGAAAAGCTTACGCAATGGTAATATGCCAACTTGGAAGAACACCTCTTCAGAACTATTGGGGAAATACCATCTGGCCCAGCGGATGCGTACATCGCAGGTGTTGAAAATAGACCCCCCCCCCTCCCATACGATTTTGTTCACGAAATTAACAAAGGAATCGTCCCTTTAAATATTTGCCACCTTAACGGATACACCCTGTATATAAATTATATATATATATTTTATATACATATATATATATATATATATATTTATACATAATTTATAAATATATATAATTTATTAATATATGTACATATATATGATTTATTAAAATATATATATAAATATACATATATATATATAAATATATATATATAAATATACATATATATATATAAATATATATATATAAATATACATATATATATATACGAGCTGACCCGACAGACGTTGTCCTGTCCCACTTTCAATAAATTTGTTTGTGATCGTTTTGTGAACTTGTGAAAAGCTATTTGTTTTGCGATATCGTGTCACAGTATTAGCAGAAATACCCGGCGTTTCCCGGCTGTCCCATCCCACTGAACTCCCGCCCTCTGACGCCACGTCCACTTACACCCCACTAACTAACCAACTCACCAATCCAGAAAACTATAGAATCGACACTTATACAGGCAAAAAATGTACACCTGTTCAAATATTCTTTATATGAAAATAATATACAGGGAAAACTACATTTTCCACCCCAGCGCCACCTATCGGGTCCAAACTCAACTACTTTCTTTTTATTTAAATATTATATGGTGTGCATTTGAGCCAAATCGTTCCATAAATAAGAATTTTCGGAAAAAACGATACCATCGCCATCTGCCGGGCTGATTTGTGAATCTAAACCATCCAGGGCGTCACCCAAACGCATACAAAAAAATTCATTTAAATCGGCCCAGCCGTTTAGGAGAAGTTCAGTGACATACACACGTACAGTAGAATTATATATATAAAGATATAATTTATTATTATATATATATATATATATATATATATATATTTTATTTATTTATTTATTTTCATCTTCATATAGTTTACAATTTCAAACCAAAAAAATACATTTACAGAAAATAAATATATAGTGGACTCCTATTTTCACAGAAAATGTATCGGAGCACGATTCGTACTGTGAGACTTAATTTTAAATTTATTAATTTAAATTTAATTACATTTAAAAATATTGATAATATTGTACACTTTTGAAAATCATTTAAGCAACTTAGCCTGGTAATATATTAAGATATCAAAAAAAATTTCGATGTCGCTAAACGAAAACACCCAATTTTTGACTAAACGACAAAATTCTTTTTAATTAGCAATAGAAAAACCCACATTGAAATACATAACTTTCGACTTGGAGCTCAAAATCATGTTGTGAACGTAAAACCATTTTTTAAGACTCGCAATGATGATGATCAATCAATGATTTTATACCGTCTATATTTGAGCTCGAATAAATTAAAGCCATATCGTCTGCAAATGCAACTATTTCACCTCTCAAATCAAGACTAAAAATAGAATTACTGTAAATTAGAAAAAGTAGAGGTCCTAGAACCGACCCCTGTGGTACACCAACATTTACCATTTGTTCCCTACTAAAGACATCGTTTATACATACAGTTTGCATTCTGTTCAAAATGTACGATTTAATTAGTCTTAATGCTACTCCTCTAACCCCAATGTGGGACAGTTTAGATAGTAACAATTTATGATTTACAGTGTCGAAAGCTTTCAAAATGTCGATAAAAAGTTATGCCGCCCTAAGATTATCATTTAAAGAATTATGCAAAGGAGACAAAAAGGAAATAAGTGCCTTTTCTGTTTTTGAATTTTTTATAAATCCAAACTGCCTGCTATCAAGAAACTTAATCTTTCCTAGATAGTCTACTAGCCTAACTTAATAATAATCTTTTCAAGGATTTTTGAGAATAAGCTCAGGAGGGTAATTGGGCGATAGTTAGTGATATCCTTTTTATTTCCATTTTGAAGAGAGGTATAACCGTACCTATTTTAAGTCTATCTGGAAATACGCCTGTATTTAAGCAGAGGTTAAAAATGAAAGTTAGGATATGAGCTAAACTAATAATAGAATTTTTAATTGTTAAATAAGATATTGAAGAAAATCGGGTACATTTTTTAAAAATTTTGTATGGGAACCCCCAGACCCCGCGGCCCGAGGAGCCTCAAATTTTAATAGAAAGTGTTGTCATGGGAGATATACATGTGTGAAAATGTATCGGAGCACGATTCGTACTGTAAGACTTAATTTTAAATTTAATTACATTTAAAAATATTGATAATATTGTACACTTTTGAAAATCATTTAAGCAACTTAGCCTGGTAATATATTAAGATATCAAAAAAAATTTCGATGTCGCTAAACGAAAACACCCAATTTTTGACTAAACGACAAAATTCTTTTTAATTAGCAATAGAAAAACCCACATTGAAATACATAACTTTCGACTTGGAGCTCAAAATCATGTTGTGAACGTAAAACCATTTTTTAAGACTCGCAATGATGATGATCAATCAATGATTTTATACCGTCTATATTTGAGCTCGAATAAATTAAAGTCATATCGTCTGCAAATGCAACTATTTCACCTCTCAAATCAAGACTAAAAATAGAATTACTGTAAATTAGAAAAAGTAGAGGTCCTAGAACCGACCCCTGTGGTACACCAACATTTACCATTTGTTCCCTACTAAAGACATCGTTTATACATACAGTTTGCATTCTGTTCAAAATGTACGATTTAATTAGTCTTAATGCTACTCCTCTAACCCCAATGTGGGACAGTTTAGATAGTAACAATTTATGATTTACAGTGTCGAAAGCTTTCAAAATGTCGATAAAAAGTTATGCCGCCCTAAGATTATCATTTAAAGAATTATGCAAAGGAGACAAAAAGGAAATAAGTGCCTTTTCTGTTTTTGAATTTTTTATAAATCCAAACTGCCTGCTATCAAGAAACTTAATCTTTCCTAGATAGTCTACTAGCCTAACTTTAATAAGCTTTTCAAGGATTTTTGAGAATAAGCTCAGGAGGGTAATTGGGCGATAGTTAGTGATATCCTTTTTATTTCCATTTTGAAGAGAGGTATAACCGTACCTATTTTAAGTCTATCTGGAAATACGCCTGTATTTAAGCAGAGGTTAAAAATGAAAGTTAGGATATGAGCTAAACTAATAATAGAATTTTTAATTGTTAAATAAGATATTCAGTCAACTCCACAGGAACTACTTATTTTTAGATTTTTGACAATAGAAATAATTTCGTTTTCAGAAGTAGGGAAAAAAAACATGTTTGCTGTACTATAACTATTATGAACTAACCTGTCACGGATTTCATTACTAAGGAACACTGATTCCTGATTTGCTAGGAGAATGTCATACGGGACATTAATAAAATAATAATTGAAGGTCTTGGCCAATAGTAATGGATCAGATAGAACATTGTTTCCAATTGCAAGTGACGGTAAAACATTATTTTATTATTAAGAATGTTTTATAATTACGACAAAATTAAATGAGAACAGGCAAAATTAAATATAAGCAAAACAAAATTAAACACAAATCATTTTATCTTAAAATTAAATTAAATTTGTAAATGAAAAAAAAAACAAATAACTCGCCGCCGCCGTGGTTGAAGTAAATCTCGCCCAGTCTTTTTCAGCCATCAATCGTCATCGCCGGTCATCAGAACAAATTCCATACGCCCAGAGAACTAAGTACTCTGTACCACGTTAGCACTTTTAGTGCAAACATCGCCAGTACACCGATGCAGCACACGGCGGCGAACATCACTTGCCTCATTATGTGTCAGTGACACTATGAGAAAATTTACTTAAAGTGAAAACTTATCCTACATATATATATATTTAGAGATTTGGAGTAATTGTTCCACCGTTCTGGAGCCTGTGTTTATCCACGGTGCACGCGCAAAAGGAGCAAAGAAGAAAACAATAATAAATTGCAGGGCGCAACAACAGAGCGATGGAAATTTCCACCGAGTGATCATCATAGCGGCACAACATCACGCTTTGTGTTCTCTCGCTGATCACGCCATTCCAGCATGGCTGTGTGCTCTACTGGTGCACGATGCGCTGCTATTCACTACATGAAAAAGGTGGTGGTTTTGGCGCCAGACAGAACGAGCACAGCTAACTGCGAAATGCATTGGGCAAATATACATGAAGTCAATTCCTTTCGAGCAGTTGACCAGGGCAGGGCGGTCAAAATTATCGTTTAAGCAGTTGACCAGGGCGGTCAAAATTATCGCTCTTGACCAGGGCGGTCGAAATTCTTTTTGAGCAACCGACACGAGCAGTCGTCCACCATTTGTGCGTGTTATTCTAAAAATTTAATTAATAAATGTTACAGTCCACTTTAAACAGTGCGTTTTTATTACATTTATTTTATCCGTTTTACTGAGCTATCGAACACACACACACACATATATATATATATATATAAATATATATATATATATATATATATATATATATATATATATATATATTGCCGCGCATTATATATATATATATATATATATATATATATATATATATTATTTATGTATATAAATTAATTTGCGTTTGAACAGCTTGGTTAGCAATCTTGTTATCCAACAAATATAAACACAACTTGAAAATGCAACAAATATAAACACAACTTGAAAATGGGGGTGTTGGAAACTTTTGCAGATTGTCATTAAATACTTGGCATGAAATAAGAAATAATAATGTTTTTTCCATTTTTATGATCCTTACATATAGTTGATCCCAGCTTCCGTTAGAAGTTTACTCCATGATTGTGCAGTTTATTGCATTTAAATTCCGTAAAAGTTACCTGCATTGGATTGCTTATCAAAACTCAAACCCCATACCATAGCCCATTATATCTCAAAACAGTTTTGGAAATTACAGTAAACTTAAACATTGTGGTTGTAAGAAAACTAGAAAAACATTAAAAACAATCAGATAACGTCCAAACCCAAGCCACCAAGCTTTTTTCTGTTATTTTCTATTCAATAAATTTTATTATTCATGTTTTACAAACGAAATTTTTTTGGTTAATTGTAATTCTTGTTATAATTTATCTATTTTTTCATGTTTACTAAAAAACTATCAATTATTATAGTGCCAGATACCGTTGTTGACAAGTGGTAGACATCAGTTTCGATTACAAGGGTTACCGACTTATCATCAGTAATTTTACCTATTTTTCAACTGTATTGAGTCTCAATGAAATCATCTTTAGTTTTATAAACAAGTACATTTATTGGGTTAAATAAATAATGGGCGTATAAATAAAAAATAAATAAATAAAGTACTTATATCTTTTGCTTTAATTAAGGTTAATTTTGATAATCCAATAAGCAGCTTTATTGTCAGGTGGACACTTTGAATGAAATTTCGGGAGTTTTCGTTTATTCATTCCACGCAAGAATAGAATATTAATCTCGGAATTTTGTATTCTATCTAGCTGATGCAAAGTAGTTTTAGGCGCACCAGACTAGATATGGCAATTGGACTAAAGTTTAGGGCGAATAAAAGCCTTGTATATATATATAGCCAGATTAGAGAGAGTGAAATATTTCTTGCACCGGGCTGGAAAACCTAAACATTCCGCAGCATTTTTGGCGACGGTAAATATGTGGTCATTCCAACGAAGCTTGTCGTTAACGCACATACCGAGAATTGCGAGATTTTCTGTTTCCTCGATGCAAGTGTCATTCCTGGATAATGGCATGGGATTTAGGATTCGCTTAGACGACAGGAGACAGCATTGGGTTTTGGAAGCGCTAAATTCTACTCGAGTGATTTCTCCCCATTGTATTATGCTGTCTAGGTCAGAATTTAGCGTGCTTAACATACGTATTTGTTTGAGTTCCACATGAGAAGTGGAGGGACGTTCCTCAAACGCTGTCGTCAGCGAAATAGTGAATTGGATTAGAATCACAGACTCGAGATCATTAATAAAAAAAACAACTCATAAAAATTAAAAATGTTCATCTAAATTCTCTAATCGCAGATCCTGGGTCATTTTTAATTATTTTTTTTTATTGTAGGAGAAAATCATCGAAAGAGACATTTGACATCAGATGTCAAATTTTAAAATGTTCAGATCATTTTGTTCTGAGCACTTAGAGCACGCTCATACTCTGAGCAAATAAGAAATGTACCTTTGTTTTGTAACCAATAATGTTACTTTGCTACCCGTCGGCAATCGGGTACATCGGGCACTCACCTCGTTGACCTCGAAAACTCTGTCACTTTGAAAGCTAACATATGGGTATTGTTTCAAATACGGTTTGTGCAATTGGAAAGAGACATTAATCAACAAAATACATACATATTACTTAAAGATGAAATGGAATGTTCAAAATCGATTCGACTTTTATACTATTACGCACATTCATTGTAACTTTGTGAAATGACATTAATAATGATTGTGTAAGTCGGAGGTAATGTATATTGATGCTTGAGAAATGATGTGAAACCGAAATTTTCTGTTTTCGTTCATTATTAGAAATAATGATATTATTAATAACCGTGTAAGTGCCGAGTTAAAAATATTGCGACGCAAACTCGTAGTATGGGACCGACCCCGGGGCCCGATCGCTTCAAAAATTTTCCAAAAAGTTTTGTCCGTCGGAGATACACATGCGTATAAAATTTGAAGAAAATCGGAAACTTTTTTCATAAAATTTGTATGGGTGCCGCCCCGACCCAGGGGCCCGATCACTTCCAAATTTTTACAGAAAGTGCTTTCCATCAAAGATACACATGCGTATAAAATTTGAAGAAAATCGGGCACATTTTTTAAAAATTTTGTATGGGAACCCCCAGACCCCGCGGCCCGAGGGGCCTCAAATTTTAATAGAAAGTGTTGTCATGGGAGATATACATGTGTGCAAAATTTCAATAAAATCGGGCTGTAAGAAGTGGGTTAAAAATTGATCACCAGATTTGGTGTGCCAACCACCCGGCCGCCACGGGCAAGTGAAGTTAATATAGAGAATTTAAAAAGAGAGTCCGGTACAAAACCGAGCCCTGGGGAACGCCAGCATTTAAATAATGTACTGTAGACTTTAAACCGTCTAAAACAACTTGAATTGAGCGGTCCAAAAGATAGCTTCTAATCCAATGAAGCAGTTTTTCATCGACTCCATAATCACGCATTTTAGACAAAAGAGCTTGATGCCAAACTCTGTCAAATGCCTTAGAAATATTGAGTGCAACAGCTTTGCTTTCTCCAAATTTATGCAAAGACCGGTCCCACTGCTGGACAAAGGCTGTTTTCAAACCTCTCGAGAAGAGTCCAGAAGAATATGGAAAAGCTTACGCAATGGTAATATGCCAACTTGGAAGAACACCTCTTCAGAACTATTGGGGAAATACCATATGGCCCAGCGGATGCGTACATCGCAGGTGTTGAAAATAGACCCCCCCCCTCCCATACGATTTTGTTCACGAAATTAACAAAGGAATCGTCCCTTTAAATATTTGCCACCTTAACGGATACACCCTGTATATAAATTATATATATTTATTTTTTATATACATATATATATATATATATACATAATTTATAAATATATATAATTTATTAATATATGTACATATATATGATTTATTAAAATATATATATAAATATACATATATATATATAAATATACATATATATATATAAATATACATATATATATATATAAATATATATATATATATATAAATATACATATATATATATATACGAGCTGACCCGACAGACGTTGTCCTGTCCCACTTTCAATAAATTTGTTTGTGATCGTTTTGTGAACTTGTGAAAAGCTATTTGTTTTGCGATATCGTGTCACAGTATTAGCAGAAATACCCGGCGTTTCCCGGCTGTCCCATCCCACTGACCCTCACCCACTGACCTCCCGCCCTCTGACGCCACGTCCACTTACACCCCACTAACTAACCAACTCACCAATCCAGAAAACTATAGAATCGACACTTATACAGGCAAAAAATGTACACCTGTTCAAATATTCTTTATATGAAAATCATATACAGGGAAAACTACATTTTCCACCCCAGCGCCACCTATCGGGTCCAAACTCAACTACTTTCTTTTTATTTAAATATTATATGGTGTGCATTTGAGCCAAATCGTTCCATAAATAAGAATTTTCGGAAAAAACGATACCATCGCCATCTGCCGGGCTGATTTGTGAATCTAAACCATCCAGAGCGTCACCCAAACGCATACAAAAAAATTCATTCAAATCGGCCCAGCCGTTTAGGAGAAGTTCAGTGACATACACACGTACAGTAGAATTATATATATAAAGATATAATTTATTATTATTATATATATATATATATATATTTTATTTATTTATTTATTTTCATCTTCATATAGTTTACAATTTCAAACCAAAAAAATACATTATAGAAAATAAATATATAGTGGACTCCTATTTTCACAGAAAATGTATCGGAGCACGATTCGTACTGTGAGACTTAATTTTAAATTTATTAATTTAAATTTAATTACATTTAAAAATATTGATAATATTGTACACTTTTGAAAATCATTTAAGCAACTTAGCCTGGTAATATATTAAGATATCAAAAAAAATTTCGATGTCGCTAAACGAAAACACCCAATTTTTGACTAAACGACAAAATTCTTTTTAATTAGCAATAGAAAAACCCACATTGAAATACATAACTTTCGACTTGGAGCTCAAAATCATGTTGTGAACGTAAAACCATTTTTTAAGACTCGCAATGATGATGATCAATCAATGATTTTATACCGTCTATATTTGAGCTCGAATAAATTAAAGTCATATCGTCTGCAAATGCAACTATTTCACCTCTCAAATCAAGACTAAAAATAGAATTACTGTAAATTAGAAAAAGTAGAGGTCCTAGAACCGACCCCTGTGGTACACCAACATTTACCATTTGTTCCCTACTAAAGACATCGTTTATACATACAGTTTGCATTCTGTTCAAAATGTACGATTTAATTAGTCTTAATGCTACTCCTCTAACCCCAATGTGGGACAGTTTAGATAGTAACAATTTATGATTTACAGTGTCGAAAGCTTTCAAAATGTCGATAAAAAGTTATGCCGCCCTAAGATTATCATTTAAAGAATTATGCAAAGGAGGCAAAAAGGAAATAAGTGCCTTTTCTGTTTTTGAATTTTTTATAAATCCAAACTGCCTGCTATCAAGAAACTTAATCTTTCCTAGATAGTCTACTAGCCTAACTTAATAATAATCTTTTCAAGGATTTTTGAGAATAAGCTCAGGAGGGTAATTGGGCGATAGTTAGTGATATCCTTTTTATTTCCATTTTGAAGAGAGGTATAACCGTACCTATTTTAAGTCTATCTGGAAATACGCCTGTATTTAAGCAGAGGTTAAAAATGAAAGTTAGGATATGAGCTAAACTAATAATAGAATTTTTAATTGTTAAATAAGATATTCAGTCAACTCCACAGGAACTACTTATTTTTAGATTTTTGACAATAGAAATAATTTCGTTTTCAGAAGTAGGGAAAAAAACATGTTTGCTGTACTATAACTATTATGAACTAACCTGTCACGGATTTCATTACTAAGGAACACTGATTCCTGATTTGCTAGGAGAATGTCATACGGGACATTAATAAAATAATAATTGAAGGTCTTGGCCAATAGTAATGGATCAGATAGAACATTGTTTCCAATTGCAAGTGACGGTAAAACATTATTTTATTATTAAGAATGTTTTATAATTACGACAAAATTAAATGAGAACAGGCAAAATTAAATATAAGCAAAACAAAATTAAACACAAATCATTTTATCTTAAAATTAAATTAAATTTGTAAATGAAAAAAAAAACAAATAACTCGCCGCCGCCGTGGTTGAAGTAAATCTCGCCCAGTCTTTTTCAGCCATCAATCGTCATCGCCGGTCATCAGAACAAATTCCATACGCCCAGAGAACTAAGTACTCTGTACCACGTTAGCACTTTTAGTGCAAACATCGCCAGTACACCGATGCAGCACACGGCGGCGAACATCACTTGCCTCATTATGTGTCAGTGACACTATGAGAAAATTTACTTAAAGTGAAAACTTATCCTACATATATATATATTTAGAGATTTGGAGTAATTGTTCCACCGTTCTGGAGCCTGTGTTTATCCACGGTGCACGCGCAAAAGGAGCAAAGAAGAAAACAATAATAAATTGCAGGGCGCAACAACAGAGCGATGGAAATTTCCACCGAGTGATCATCATAGCGGCACAACATCACGCTTTGTGTTCTCTCGCTGATCACGCCATTCCAGCATGGCTGTGTGCTCTACTGGTGCACGATGCGCTGCTATTCACTACATGAAAAAGGTGGTGGTTTTGGCGCCAGACAGAACGAGCACAGCTAACTGCGAAATGCATTGGGCAAATATACATGAAGTCAATTCCTTTCGAGCAGTTGACCAGGGCAGGGCGGTCAAAATTATCGTTTAAGCAGTTGACCAGGGCGGTCAAAATTATCGCTCTTGACCAGGGCGGTCGAAATTCTTTTTGAGCAACCGACACGAGCAGTCGTCCACCATTTGTGCGTGTTATTCTAAAAATTTAATTAATAAATGTTACAGTCCACTTTAAACAGTGCGTTTTTATTGCATTTATTTTATCCATTTTACTGAGCTATCGAACACACACACATATATATATATATATATATATATATATATATTGCCGCGCATTATATATATATATATATATTATTATTATTTATGTATATAAATTAATTTGCGTTTGAACAGCTTGGTTAGCAATCTTGTTATCCAACAAATATAAACACAACTTGAAAATGCAACAAATATAAACACAACTTGAAAATGGGGGTGTTGGAAACTTTTGCAGATTGTCATTAAATACTTGGCATGAAATAAGAAATAATAATGTTTTTTCCATTTTTATGATCCTTACATATAGTTGATCCCAGCTTCCGTTAGAAGTTTACTCCATGATTGTGCAGTTTATTGCATTTAAATTCCGTAAAAGTTACCTGCATTGGATTGCTTATCAAAACTCAAACTCCATACCATAGCCCATTATATCTCAAAACAGTTTTGGAAATTACAGTAAACTTAAACATTGTGGTTGTAAGAAAACTAGAAAAACATTAAAAACAATCAGATAACGTCCAAACCCAAGCCACCAAGCTTTTTTCTGTTATTTTCTGTTCAATAAATTTTATTATTCATGTTTTACAAACCAATGGTTTATTGTAATTCTTGTTATAATTTATCTATTTTTTCATGTTTACTAAAAAACTATCAATTATTATAGTGCCAGATACCGTTGTTGACAAGTGGTAGACATCAGTTTCGATTACAAGGGTTACCGACTTATCATCAGTAATTTTACCTATTTTTCAACTGTATTGAGTCTCAATGAAATCATCTTTAGTTTTATAAACAAGTACATTTATTGGGTTAAATAAATAATGGGCGTATAAATAAAAAATAAATAAATAAAGTACTTATATCTTTTGCTTTAATTAAGGTTAATTTTGATAATCCAATAAGCAGCTTTATTGTCAGGTGGACACTTTGAATGAAATTTCGGGAGTTTTCGTTTATTCATTCCACGCAAGAATAGAATATTAATCTCGGAATTTTGTATTCTATCTAGCTGATGCAAAGTAGTTTTAGGCGCACCAGACTAGATATGGCAATTGGACTAAAGTTTAGGGCGAATAAAAGCCTTGTATATATATATAGCCAGATTAGAGAGAGTGAAATATTTCTTGCACCGGGCTGGAAAACCTAAACATTCCGCAGCATTTTTGGCGACGGTAAATATGTGGTCATTCCAACGAAGCTTGTCGTTAACGCACATACCGAGAATTGCGAGATTTTCTGTTTCCTCGATGCAAGTGTCAGTCCTGGATAATGGCATGGGATTTAGGATTCGCTTAGACGACAGGAGACAGCATTGGGTTTTGGAAGCGCTAAATTCTACTCGAGTGATTTCTCCCCATTGTATTATGCTGTCTAGGTCAGAATTTAGCGTGCTTAACATACGTATTTGTTTGAGTTCCACATGAGAAGTGGAGGGACGTTCCTCAAACGCTGTCGTCAGCGAAATAGTGAATTGGATTAGAATCACAGACTCGAGATCATTAATAAAAAAAACAACTCATAAAAATTAAAAATTTTCATCTAAATTCTCTAATCGCAGATCCTGGGTCATTTTTAATTATTTTTTTTTATTGTAGGAGAAAATCATCGAAAGAGACATTTGACATCAGATGTCAAATTTTAAAATGTTCAGATCATTTTGTTCTGAGCACTTAGAGCACGCTCATACTCTGAGCAAATAAGAAATGTACCTTTGTTTTGTAACCAATAATGTTACTTTGCTACCCGTCGGCAATCGGGTACATCGGGCACTCACCTCGTTGACCTCGAAAACTCTGTCACTTTGAAAGCTAACATATGGGTATTGTTTCAAATACGGTTTGTGCAATTGGAAAGAGACATTAATCAACAAAATACATACATATTACTTAAAGATGAAATGGAATGTTCAAAATCGATTCGACTTTTATACTATTACGCACATTCATTGTAACTTTGTGAAATGACATTAATAATGATTGTGTAAGTCGGAGGTAATGTATATTGATGCTTGAGAAATGATGTGAAACCGAAATTTTCTGTTTTCGTTCATTATTAGAAATAATGATATTATTAATAACCGTGTAAGTGCCGAGTTAAAAATATTGCGACGCAAACTCGTAGTATGGGACCGACCCCGGGGCCCGATCGCTTCAAAAATTTTCCAAAAAGTTTTGTCCGTCGGAGATACACATGCGTATAAAATTTGAAGAAAATCGGAAACTTTTTTCATAAAATTTGTATGGGTGCCGCCCCGACCCAGGGGCCCGATCACTTCCAAATTTTTACAGAAAGTGCTTTCCATCAAAGATACACATGCGTATAAAATTTGAAGAAAATCGGGTACATTTTTTAAAAATATTGTATGGGAACCCCCAGACCCCGCGGCCCGAGGGGCCTCAAATTTTAATAGAAAGTGTTGTCATGGGAGATATACATGTGTGCAAAATTTCAATAAAATCGGGCTGTAAGAAGTGGGTTAAAAATTGATCACCAGATTTGGTGTGCCAACCACCCGGCCGCCACGGGCAGGTGAAGTTAATATAGAGAATTTAAAAAGAGAGTCCGGTACAAAACCGAGCCCTGGGGAACGCCAGCATTTAAATAATGTACTTTAGACTTTAAACCGTCTAAAACAACTTGAATTGAGCGGTCCAAAAGATAGCTTCTAATCCAATGAAGCAGTTTTTCATCGACTCCATAATCACGCATTTTAGACAAAAGAGCTTGATGCCAAACTCTGTCAAATGCCTTAGAGATATTGAGTGCAACAGCTTTGCTTTCTCCAAATTTATGCAAAGACCGGTCCCACTGCTGGACAAAGGCTGTTTTCAAACCTCTCGAGAAGAGTCCAGAAGAATATGGAAAAGCTTACGCAATGGTAATATGCCAACTTGGAAGAACACCTCTTCAGAACTATTGGGGAAATACCATATGGCCCAGCGGATGCGTACATCGCAGGTGTTGAAAATAGACCCCCCCCCTCCCATACGATTTTGTTCACGAAATTAACAAAGGAATCGTCCCTTTAAATATTTGCCACCTTAACGGATACACCCTGTATATAAATTATATATATTTATTTTTTATATACATATATATATATATATATACATAATTTATAAATATATATAATTTATTAATATATGTACATATATATGATTTATTAAAATATATATATAAATATACATATATATATATAAATATACATATATATATATAAATATACATATATATATATATAAATATATATATATATATATAAATATACATATATATATATATACGAGCTGACCCGACAGACGTTGTCCTGTCCCACTTTCAATAAATTTGTTTGTGATCGTTTTGTGAACTTGTGAAAAGCTATTTGTTTTGCGATATCGTGTCACAGTATTAGCAGAAATACCCGGCGTTTCCCGGCTGTCCCATCCCACTGACCCTCACCCACTGACCTCCCGCCCTCTGACGCCACGTCCACTTACACCCCACTAACTAACCAACTCACCAATCCAGAAAACTATAGAATCGACACTTATACAGGCAAAAAATGTACACCTGTTCAAATATTCTTTATATGAAAATCATATACAGGGAAAACTACATTTTCCACCCCAGCGCCACCTATCGGGTCCAAACTCAACTACTTTCTTTTTATTTAAATATTATATGGTGTGCATTTGAGCCAAATCGTTCCATAAATAAGAATTTTCGGAAAAAACGATACCATCGCCATCTGCCGGGCTGATTTGTGAATCTAAACCATCCAGAGCGTCACCCAAACGCATACAAAAAAATTCATTCAAATCGGCCCAGCCGTTTAGGAGAAGTTCAGTGACATACACACGTACAGTAGAATTATATATATAAAGATATAATTTATTATTATTATATATATATATATATATATTTTATTTATTTATTTATTTTCATCTTCATATAGTTTACAATTTCAAACCAAAAAAATACATTATAGAAAATAAATATATAGTGGACTCCTATTTTCACAGAAAATGTATCGGAGCACGATTCGTACTGTGAGACTTAATTTTAAATTTATTAATTTAAATTTAATTACATTTAAAAATATTGATAATATTGTACACTTTTGAAAATCATTTAAGCAACTTAGCCTGGTAATATATTAAGATATCAAAAAAAATTTCGATGTCGCTAAACGAAAACACCCAATTTTTGACTAAACGACAAAATTCTTTTTAATTAGCAATAGAAAAACCCACATTGAAATACATAACTTTCGACTTGGAGCTCAAAATCATGTTGTGAACGTAAAACCATTTTTTAAGACTCGCAATGATGATGATCAATCAATGATTTTATACCGTCTATATTTGAGCTCGAATAAATTAAAGTCATATCGTCTGCAAATGCAACTATTTCACCTCTCAAATCAAGACTAAAAATAGAATTACTGTAAATTAGAAAAAGTAGAGGTCCTAGAACCGACCCCTGTGGTACACCAACATTTACCATTTGTTCCCTACTAAAGACATCGTTTATACATACAGTTTGCATTCTGTTCAAAATGTACGATTTAATTAGTCTTAATGCTACTCCTCTAACCCCAATGTGGGACAGTTTAGATAGTAACAATTTATGATTTACAGTGTCGAAAGCTTTCAAAATGTCGATAAAAAGTTATGCCGCCCTAAGATTATCATTTAAAGAATTATGCAAAGGAGGCAAAAAGGAAATAAGTGCCTTTTCTGTTTTTGAATTTTTTATAAATCCAAACTGCCTGCTATCAAGAAACTTAATCTTTCCTAGATAGTCTACTAGCCTAACTTAATAATAATCTTTTCAAGGATTTTTGAGAATAAGCTCAGGAGGGTAATTGGGCGATAGTTAGTGATATCCTTTTTATTTCCATTTTGAAGAGAGGTATAACCGTACCTATTTTAAGTCTATCTGGAAATACGCCTGTATTTAAGCAGAGGTTAAAAATGAAAGTTAGGATATGAGCTAAACTAATAATAGAATTTTTAATTGTTAAATAAGATATTCAGTCAACTCCACAGGAACTACTTATTTTTAGATTTTTGACAATAGAAATAATTTCGTTTTCAGAAGTAGGGAAAAAAACATGTTTGCTGTACTATAACTATTATGAACTAACCTGTCACGGATTTCATTACTAAGGAACACTGATTCCTGATTTGCTAGGAGAATGTCATACGGGACATTAATAAAATAATAATTGAAGGTCTTGGCCAATAGTAATGGATCAGATAGAACATTGTTTCCAATTGCAAGTGACGGTAAAACATTATTTTATTATTAAGAATGTTTTATAATTACGACAAAATTAAATGAGAACAGGCAAAATTAAATATAAGCAAAACAAAATTAAACACAAATCATTTTATCTTAAAATTAAATTAAATTTGTAAATGAAAAAAAAAAACAAATAACTCGCCGCCGCCGTGGTTGAAGTAAATCTCGCCCAGTCTTTTTCAGCCATCAATCGTCATCGCCGGTCATCAGAACAAATTCCATACGCCCAGAGAACTAAGTACTCTGTACCACGTTAGCACTTTTAGTGCAAACATCGCCAGTACACCGATGCAGCACACGGCGGCGAACATCACTTGCCTCATTATGTGTCAGTGACACTATGAGAAAATTTACTTAAAGTGAAAACTTATCCTACATATATATATATTTAGAGATTTGGAGTAATTGTTCCACCGTTCTGGAGCCTGTGTTTATCCACGGTGCACGCGCAAAAGGAGCAAAGAAGAAAACAATAATAAATTGCAGGGCGCAACAACAGAGCGATGGAAATTTCCACCGAGTGATCATCATAGCGGCACAACATCACGCTTTGTGTTCTCTCGCTGATCACGCCATTCCAGCATGGCTGTGTGCTCTACTGGTGCACGATGCGCTGCTATTCACTACATGAAAAAGGTGGTGGTTTTGGCGCCAGACAGAACGAGCACAGCTAACTGCGAAATGCATTGGGCAAATATACATGAAGTCAATTCCTTTCGAGCAGTTGACCAGGGCAGGGCGGTCAAAATTATCGTTTAAGCAGTTGACCAGGGCGGTCAAAATTATCGCTCTTGACCAGGGCGGTCGAAATTCTTTTTGAGCAACCGACACGAGCAGTCGTCCACCATTTGTGCGTGTTATTCTAAAAATTTAATTAATAAATGTTACAGTCCACTTTAAACAGTGCGTTTTTATTGCATTTATTTTATCCGTTTTACTGAGCTATCGAACACACACACATATATATATATATATATATATATATATATATTGCCGCGCATTATATATATATATATATATTATTATTATTTATGTATATAAATTAATTTGCGTTTGAACAGCTTGGTTAGCAATCTTGTTATCCAACAAATATAAACACAACTTGAAAATGCAACAAATATAAACACAACTTGAAAATGGGGGTGTTGGAAACTTTTGCAGATTGTCATTAAATACTTGGCATGAAATAAGAAATAATAATGTTTTTTCCATTTTTATGATCCTTACATATAGTTGATCCCAGCTTCCGTTAGAAGTTTACTCCATGATTGTGCAGTTTATTGCATTTAAATTCCGTAAAAGTTACCTGCATTGGATTGCTTATCAAAACTCAAACCCCATACCATAGCCCATTATATCTCAAAACAGTTTTGGAAATTACAGTAAACTTAAACATTGTGGTTGTAAGAAAACTAGAAAAACATTAAAAACAATCAGATAACGTCCAAACCCAAGCCACCAAGCTTTTTTCTGTTATTTTCTGTTCAATAAATTTTATTATTCATGTTTTACAAACCAATGGTTTATTGTAATTCTTGTTATAATTTATCTATTTTTTCATGTTTACTAAAAAACTATCAATTATTATAGTGCCAGATACCGTTGTTGACAAGTGGTAGACATCAGTTTCGATTACAAGGGTTACCGACTTATCATCAGTAATTTTACCTATTTTTCAACTGTATTGAGTCTCAATGAAATCATCTTTAGTTTTATAAACAAGTACATTTATTGGGTTAAATAAATAATGGGCGTATAAATAAAAAATAAATAAATAAAGTACTTATATCTTTTGCTTTAATTAAGGTTAATTTTGATAATCCAATAAGCAGCTTTATTGTCAGGTGGACACTTTGAATGAAATTTCGGGAGTTTTCGTTTATTCATTCCACGCAAGAATAGAATATTAATCTCGGAATTTTGTATTCTATCTAGCTGATGCAAAGTAGTTTTAGGCGCACCAGACTAGATATGGCAATTGGACTAAAGTTTAGGGCGAATAAAAGCCTTGTATATATATATAGCCAGATTAGAGAGAGTGAAATATTTCTTGCACCGGGCTGGAAAACCTAAACATTCCGCAGCATTTTTGGCGACGGTAAATATGTGGTCATTCCAACGAAGCTTGTCGTTAACGCACATACCGAGAATTGCGAGATTTTCTGTTTCCTCGATGCAAGTGTCAGTCCTGGATAATGGCATGGGATTTAGGATTCGCTTAGACGACAGGAGACAGCATTGGGTTTTGGAAGCGCTAAATTCTACTCGAGTGATTTCTCCCCATTGTATTATGCTGTCTAGGTCAGAATTTAGCGTGCTTAACATACGTATTTGTTTGAGTTCCACATGAGAAGTGGAGGGACGTTCCTCAAACGCTGTCGTCAGCGAAATAGTGAATTGGATTAGAATCACAGACTCGAGATCATTAATAAAAAAAACAACTCATAAAAATTAAAAATTTTCATCTAAATTCTCTAATCGCAGATCCTGGGTCATTTTTAATTATTTTTTTTTATTGTAGGAGAAAATCATCGAAAGAGACATTTGACATCAGATGTCAAATTTTAAAATGTTCAGATCATTTTGTTCTGAGCACTTAGAGCACGCTCATACTCTGAGCAAATAAGAAATGTACCTTTGTTTTGTAACCAATAATGTTACTTTGCTACCCGTCGGCAATCGGGTACATCGGGCACTCACCTCGTTGACCTCGAAAACTCTGTCACTTTGAAAGCTAACATATGGGTATTGTTTCAAATACGGTTTGTGCAATTGGAAAGAGACATTAATCAACAAAATACATACATATTACTTAAAGATGAAATGGAATGTTCAAAATCGATTCGACTTTTATACTATTACGCACATTCATTGTAACTTTGTGAAATGACATTAATAATGATTGTGTAAGTCGGAGGTAATGTATATTGATGCTTGAGAAATGATGTGAAACCGAAATTTTCTGTTTTCGTTCATTATTAGAAATAATGATATTATTAATAACCGTGTAAGTGCCGAGTTAAAAATATTGCGACGCAAACTCGTAGTATGGGACCGACCCCGGGGCCCGATCGCTTCAAAAATTTTCCAAAAAGTTTTGTCCGTCGGAGATACACATGCGTATAAAATTTGAAGAAAATCGGAAACTTTTTTCATAAAATTTGTATGGGTGCCGCCCCGACCCAGGGGCCCGATCACTTCCAAATTTTTACAGAAAGTGCTTTCCATCAAAGATACACATGCGTATAAAATTTGAAGAAAATCGGGTACATTTTTTAAAAATATTGTATGGGAACCCCCAGACCCCGCGGCCCGAGGGGCCTCAAATTTTAATAGAAAGTGTTGTCATGGGAGATATACATGTGTGCAAAATTTCAATAAAATCGGGCTGTAAGAAGTGGGTTAAAAATTGATCACCAGATTTGGTGTGCCAACCACCCGGCCGCCACGGGCAGGTGAAGTTAATATAGAGAATTTAAAAAGAGAGTCCGGTACAAAACCGAGCCCTGGAGAACGCCAGCATTTAAGTAATGTACTTTGGACTTTAAACCGTCTAAAACAACTTGAATTGAGCGGTCCAAAAGATAGCTTCTAATCCAATGAAGCAGTTTTTCATCGACTCCATAATCACGCATTTTAGACAAAAGAGCTTGATGCCAAACTCTGTAAAATGCCTTAGAAATATTGAGTGCAACAGCTTTGCTTTCTCCAAATTTATGCAAAGACCGGTCCCACTGCTGGACAAAGGCTGTTTTCCAACCTCTCGAGAAGAGTCCAGAAGAATATGGAAAAGCTTACGCAATGGTAATATGCCAACTTGGAAGAACACCTCTTCAGAACTATTGGGGAAATACCATCTGGCCCAGCGGATGCGTACATCGCAGGTGTTGAAAAGGTGAAGGGGGGGGTCCCATACGATTTTGTTCACGAAATTAACCAAGGAATCGTCCCTTTAAATATTTGCCACCTTAACGGATACACCCTGTATATAAATTATATATATATATATTATATACATATATATATATATATATATATATATATATATATATATAACTTATATATATATATATATATACATAATTTATAAATATATATATATATAATTTATTAATATATGTACATATATATAATTTATTAATATATATATATAAATATACATATATATATATAAATATACATATATATATATAAATATACATATATATATATAAATATACATATATATATATAAATATACATATATATATATATACGAGCTGACCCGACAGACGTTGTCCTGTCCCACTTTCAATAAATTTGTTTGTGATCGTTTTGTGAACTTGTGAAAAGCTATTTGTTTTGCGATATCGTGTCACAGTATTAGTCACATCAGTATTAGCAGAAATACCCGGCGTTTCCCGGCTGTCCCATCCCACTGACCCCCACCCACTGACCTCCCGCCCTCTGACGCCACGTCCACTTACACCCCACTAACTAACCAACTCACCAATCCAGAAAACTATAGAATCGACACTTATACAGGCAAAAAATGTACACTTGTTCAAATATTCTTTATATGAAGATCATATACAGGGAAAACTACATTTTCCACCCCAGCGCCACCTATCGGGTCCAAACTCAACTACTTTATTTTTATTTAAATATTATATGGTGTGCATTTGAGCCAAATCGTTCCATAAATAAGAATTTTCGGAAAAAAACGATACCATCGCCATCTGCCGGGCTGATTTGTGAATCTAAACCATCCAGGGCGTCACCTAAACGCATACAAAAAAATTCATTCAAATCGGCCCAGCCGTTTAGGAGAAGTTCAGTCACATACACACGTACAGTAGAATTATATATATAAAGATATAATTTATTATATATATTTATTATATATATATATATTATTTATTTATTTATTTTCATCTTCATATAGTTTACAATTTTAAACCAAAAAAATACATTTACAGAAAATAAATATATAGTGGACTCCTATTTTCACAGAAAATGTATCGGAGCACGATTCGTACTGTGAGACTTAATTTTAAATTTATTAATTTAAATTTAATTACATTTAAAAATATTGATAATATTGTACACTTTTGAAAAGCATTTAAGCAACTTAGTATTATATTAAGATATCAAAAAAAATTTCGATGTCGCTAAACGAAAACACCCAATTTTTGACTAAACGACAAAATTCTTTTTAATTATTAACATGAACAATATGGTGTGGTAATTGACTAAATAATTTTGGAGCAGTATAAACAAAGAATTTCCGAAAATGTTCTTTCTTTGGTACTGGAATTTTGATTCGATTAGAATTTCGAAATAAATATGGTTCAGTATTGCGATTGTCGACAATCCGGTTTCCACTCATTACATAGATCATTACATAGAACATTTTCAGAACCTTGAATACATATAAACATCGTAACGGTAAAATATTATATTTTACAAATAGAGGAAAAGATGGTGTGATTCTCGGCTTCAAGTTCATAACCTTTAGTATTGTTTTTTGAATTGACTTAATTGAGAATATATTTGAAGCATAAATACCACCCCAACATGATAGACCATTTTGTATGTGAGATTCCACCATAGCGAAATATAGAACTCTCAAAAATTCTGGGCTGCAAAATCTACGCAAATAGTATAAAGTCCAGTTTTTTTTAAGGCAAGATACATGTTTTTATTGTTAAGTTGAGAGTCCAATATCAGACCTAAGTACTTGAATGAATTCACAACATCAATTGAAATGCAAAATTTATCGCATACTGAAACATTACATAACAGAAAATGATATAAATGTGGGGTTTATTCTGCAATAAAAAAACCCACATTGAAATACATAACTTTCGACTTGGAGCTCAAAATCATGTTGTGAACGTAAAACCATTTTTTAAGACTCGCAATGATGATGATCAATCAATGATTTTATACCGTCTATATTTGAGCTCGAATAAATTAAAGCCATATCGTCTGCAAATGCAACTATTTAACCTCTCAAATCAAGACTAAAAATAGAATTACTGTAAATTAGAAAAAGTAGAGGTCCTAGAACCGACCCCTGTCGTACACCAACATTTACCATTTGTTCCCTACTAAAGACATCGTTTATACATACAGTTTGCATTTTGTTCAAAATGTACGATTTAATTAGTATTAATGCTACTCCTCTAACCCCAATGTGGGACAGTTTACATAGTAACAATTTATGATTTACAGTGTCGAAAGCTTTCAAAATGTCGATAAAAAGTTATGCCGCCCTAAGATTATCATTTAAGGAATTATGCAAAGGAGACAAAAAGGAAATAAGTGCCTTTTCTGTTGATGAATTTTTTATAAATAAAATAAAAATAAAAATATTACATATATATATATATATATATATATATATATATATATATATATATATATATATATATATCTGTCAAATGCCTTAGAAATATCGAGTGCAACAGCTTTGCTTTCTCCAAATTTATGCAAAGACCGGTCCCACTGCTGGACAAAGGCTGTTTTCCAACTTCTGGAGAAGAGTCCAGAAGAATATGGAAAAGCTTACGCAATGGTAATATGCCAACTTGGAAGAACAACTCTTCAGAACTATTGGGGAAATACAATCTGGCCCAGCGGATGCGTACATCGCAGGTGTTGAAAATAGACGATTTTGTTCACGAAATTAACCAAGGAATCGTCCCTTTAAATATTTGCCACCTTAACGGATACACCCTGTATATATATATATATATATACATATATATATATATACACATAATTTATAAATATATATATATATATAATTTATTATTATATGTATAGATAATTTATTAATATATATATATATATATAATTTATTAATATATATATATATATATTTTATTTATTTATTTATTTTCATCTTTATATAGTTTACAATTTCAAACCAAAAAAATACATTTACAGAAAATAAATATGCCGCCCTAAGATTATCATTTAAAGAATTATGCATATATGCAAAAAGGAAATAAGTGCCTGTTGATGAATTTTTTATAAATCCAAACTGCCTGCTATCAAGAAACGTAATCTTTCCTAGATAGTCTACTAGCCTAACTTTAATAAGCTTTTCAAGAATTTTTGAGAATAAGCTCAGGAGGGTAATTGGGCGATAGTTAGTGATATCCTTTTTATTTCCATTTTGAAGAGAGGTATAACCGTACCTATTTTAAGTCTATCTGGAAATACGCCTGTATTTAAGCAGAGGTTAAAAATGAAAGTTAGGATATGAGCTAAACTAATAATAGAATTTTTAATTGTTAAATAAGATATTCAGTCAACTCCACAGGAACTACTTATTTTTAGATTTTTGACAATAGAAATAATTTCGTTTTCAGAAGTAGGGAAAAAAAACATGTTTGCTGTACTATAACTATTATGAACTAACCTGTCACGGATTTCATTACTAAGGAACACTGATTCCTGATTTGCTAGGAGAATGTCATACGGGACATTAATAAAATAATAATTGAAGGTCTTGGCCAATAGTAATGGATCAGATAGAACATTGTTTCCAATTGCAAGTGACGGTAAAACATTATTTTATTATTAAGAATGTTTTATAATTACGACAAAATTAAATGAGAACAGGTAAAATTAAATATAAGCAAAACAAAATTAAACACAAATCATTTTATCTTAAAATTAAATTAAATTTGTAAATGAAAAAAAAAACAAATAACTCGCCGCCGCCGTGGTTGAAGTAAATCTCGCCCAGTCTTTTTCAGCCATCAATCGTCATCGACGGTCATCAGAACAAATTCCATACGCCCAGAGAACTAAGTACTCTGTACCACGTTAGCACTTTTAGTGCAAACATCGCCAGTACACCGATGCAGCACAGTGTCGAAAGCTTTCAAAATGTCGATAAAAAGTTATGCCGCCCTAAGATTATCATTTAAGGAATTATGCAAAGGAGACAAAAAGGAAATAAGTGCCTTTTCTGTTGATGAATTTTTTATAAATAAAATAAAAATAAAAATATTACATATATATATATATATATACATATATATATATATATATATATATATATATATATATATATATATATATATATATATATATATATATATCTGTCAAATGCCTTAGAAATATCGAGTGCAACAGCTTTGCTTTCTCCAAATTTATGCAAAGACCGGTCCCACTGCTGGACAAAGGCTGTTTTCCAACTTCTGGAGAAGAGTCCAGAAGAATATGGAAAAGCTTACGCAATGGTAATATGCCAACTTGGAAGAACAACTCTTCAGAACTATTGGGGAAATACAATCTGGCCCAGCGGATGCGTACATCGCAGGTGTTGAAAATAGACGATTTTGTTCACGAAATTAACCAAGGAATCGTCCCTTTAAATATTTGCCACCTTAACGGATACACCCTGTATATATATATATATATATACATATATATATATATACACATAATTTATAAATATATATATATATATAATTTATTATTATATGTATAGATAATTTATTAATATATATATATATATATAATTTATTAATATATATATATATATATTTTATTTATTTATTTATTTTCATCTTTATATAGTTTACAATTTCAAACCAAAAAAATACATTTACAGAAAATAAATATGCCGCCCTAAGATTATCATTTAAAGAATTATGCAAAGGAGACAAAAAGGAAATAAGTGCCTGTTGATGAATTTTTTATAAATCCAAACTGCCTGCTATCAAGAAACGTAATCTTTCCTAGATAGTCTACTAGCCTAACTTTAATAAGCTTTTCAAGAATTTTTGAGAATAAGCTCAGGAGGGTAATTGGGCGATAGTTAGTGATATCCTTTTTATTTCCATTTTGAAGAGAGGTATAACCGTACCTATTTTAAGTCTATCTGGAAATACGCCTGTATTTAAGCAGAGGTTAAAAATGAAAGTTAGGATATGAGCTAAACTAATAATAGAATTTTTAATTGTTAAATAAGATTGTAACGAAGTTCCCCTCGTTACAAACCCTATGTCTAAGTTTTCCGCTTGTCCGTCCGGTCATGTCACTCAGCACATTGGGTTTTGCCTCATAGCATGTACAAATTGCCGATAGCCTGTACAAATTGCCGGCTGCCATATAAAACCATAGGCAGACAACCGCACATGCCGACAGCCACAGCTACATCGTGCGCATACAATCATATATGCCGGCATTCCAAATGCCCATAGCATGTATAAATTGCCGATAACATGTACAAATGGCCGGCTGCCATATAAAACCATAGGCAGACAACCGCACGTGCCGACACAGCGGGTATAGATCATACATGCTGGCAGGCCAAATGCCGATAGCAAGTACAAAGTGCCGACAGCCATATACACACAACATAACGTGTGTACCTTACCGGCAGCCACCACAAAGTAGTGGACACCCAACCAAACACGGGTAAATTATTTGCCTTCAAGTGACAAAATTCCCAACGAGTTCTCAAAAAATATCAATGAGGTTCGGCAACTTGTGCTCATAAATTTGTCGATTCCGACCACGGGCAAAGTTCTCCACCGAACTCAGCCTAATACATTTTGCGTGCTGAGAGATCAGCAAAACATACATTTAATAGACTAGGCGACCGTCTCTAAACCGCGCAATAAATTTCAAAGTGTTCCAAGTCGAACACTTAAATTCATTTTTCCTAGACCGGACGACCGTCTATAAACCGCGTCAACCCACCTGTACTGTCGTGTCTTGACCAGAGGCCGTCAGTGTTCCGTTCCTATCTTACACTGTCGTGTCTTGACCAGAGGCCGTCAGTGTTCCGTTCCTATTTTACACTGTCGTGTCTTGATCAGAGGCCGTCAGTGTTCCGTCTTTCCGCCGTCCCACTGTCGTGTCTTGACCAGAGGCCGTCAGTGTTTCCACCGTCCCACTGTCGTGTCTTGGCCAGAGGCCGTCAGTGTTCCTTCCACCTGTACTGTCGTGTCTTGACCAGAGGCCGTCAGTGTTCCGTCTCTCTCTTCCGCTGTCGTGTCTTGTCCAGAGGCCGTCAGCGTGCCGTACCTCTCTCTCTTCCGCTGTCGTGTCTCGTCCAGAGGCCGTCAGCGTTCCGTCTCTCTCTCTCTCTGTCGTGTCCTGACCAGGGGCCGTCAGCCATTCGTTATTATATTGGTGATGGTATAGTATGTAAGTTATAAGAAATGTTTAGTATAGATTAAGGAAACAAAAAAAAAGAATAAATAATAAAAGGAAATAATAAATAAACAATTTGTAACTCGAGACTTATCATTTGGACCCTGGAAGCCGCTGAGTCATACCTCAGCTGAGAAAACCCGTTACAAATTTGGCGCCCGAGCAGGGACTTGACTTTTAAAATCATTTAACCGAAGACCGAGAAAGATATACTCGTCAGAATGACCGAAGATCAACCAATTGGTATATACCAGTTGAAAAAGGATGAGTTAGTTGTGGAGTTGAACCGGCGTGGGTTGGACAGCACCGGTACGATGGACGAACTACGGAAGAGGTTGTCAACCGAGATCAAGAAAAATAAATCTTGCCCAGATCTACGACCGAAAGAATGTTGGCCACCCGAAGTCCAACTACAAACGCTACAAGTACCACAAACCTCCCACCGACCGCCGATATCCGAAAGCAAACCCGACAGCAAACCAGATCAGGCTAACGTACCCAGTCAAACAACTATATCCGGCATATTCCCTACCGCTCGTCTACCACTTGCTGCACCAACCGTTTATCCATCACATACACCGTCCGATGCCGATGTGATGGACAAGGTACGTAAGTGGAACGTCCGATACGATGGAAACAGTAACCCACTGGAGTTCCTAGAGCGGATAGAAGAGTTGGCCGATTGCTACCAACTGCCATTGAATAGAGTAGTAAGAACGCTACCCGAACTGCTGAAAACTTCTGCGTTAGCGTGGTATCGAAATAACCGAGAGTTCATTACCACCTGGGACGAATTCAGCCGAGAGTTGCGTCAGTTCTTCCTTCCGAGACGATATAACACACAGCTGTTAGACAGAATAAGAAGCCGCACCCAAATGGCACGAGAAAAGGGGAAAGAATACATCACCGCCATTCAAACCCTGATGAGGTGGCAGGTTTCCCTGAGTGCAGACGAGAGACTTGATCGCATTTACGACAATCTCCGACCGGAATATCGACATTATATAAAACGGGGGGAATTCGTCACCCTGGCTGAATTAACCGCACTGGTAGAAGACTTTGAGCTCTTGCAAGGCGAATTACCGGTATCACGCCCTACCGCTCCGCAGACTAGACCGATCGTACAATCATACCGAAATACCGCTCCACCGAACCGAAGCAATGGCCCCCCGTACCCTCCGACAGGGCCAATTACACGCAGGCTGACCGAAGGTCAAGAGCCACCATTTAACACCGCACCGCCGCCAGTCCGACCGCTCCAACCAACACCCACCTACAACAGAGAAAGTTGTTGTTGGTCCTGCGGACAACCAGGGCATACTAGACGCGTATGCCAAAACCGCAGAGTATTTTGCTCGCATTGTAGCACCGAAGGCGTTCAGAGCCGACACTGCAAATGCCAGGCGGGAAACGCCAACGGAACGTCCAACACCGTGAGACAATAGACGTTCCTCTAGTAACCACCAGTCTCACTCATTACGCAATACCGATAAGTTTAGGCCAACACACATTCAATGCCATAATCGACACCGGCGCCGGCCGATCGTGCATTGGTGACGAGCTGCATAGCATATGCCAGACCGAAGGGATACCCGCCCAGCAAATTAACATGGTGTTGTTGTTGGCTGACAACTCGACAATTACGTCCCACCAAGCCTACTCCTTGCCACTAAGCTGGGGAGAATGGACATTCACCCACGAGTTTGCGTATGTCCCAAACTTGAGTGACAAGTGCCTCATTGGGACTGATTTTCTGGCAAAGCATGGCTTTACCCTCAACCGTGGCGACAAAATAATTATGGCCACATCCGAACCGCCGTCCAACCTCCGAACACTGCAGACCGAAGCTCAGTGCTTAGAAAGATTTCTGGCCCAGGAGTTGCCCAAGTTCGAAGCCATGAAAGGGTCAACCTCCATGGCAGAGCATGTAATACGTCTCAAACACTCCAGACCATTCAAGCAGAGGTATATGCCTCGAAACCCCGCCATGCAGGCCATAATCAATGAAGAAATAAATCAACTGCTGGCTGAGGGTAAAATTGAGCCCTCTAATAGTCCATATAGTTCGCCAATCGTCTTGGTAAAAAAGAAACAAGGGACTTGGAGATTATGTGTGGACTTTCGGCAACTCAACGAAGTGTCGATTAAAGATGCGTACCCCTTACCACAAATAAATCACATCTTGGACAAGCTGAAAGGGGCTAGGTACATCTCCACCATAGATCTAAAGCAAGGATACTGGCAGATACCACTACACCCCTCCAGCCGGCAATTCACTGCCTTCACTGTCCCAGGTCGAGGCTTATATCAATGGAAGGTGATGCCGTTTGGGCTCCACTCTGCACCCGCAACCTTCCAACGCCTCCTAGATCGTATTATCAGCCCAGAGCTAGAGCCATTTGCGTTTGCATATTTGGACGACATCATAGTCATAGGCAGTACCTTCTCCGAACACATGAGGGCCCTCACTGAAGTGTTCCGACGACTAGAGATTGCCAACTTAAAAATTAATTCCGAAAAGTGTGAGTTTGGCCGCTCAGAAATGAGGTACCTCGGGCATATGATAAGCCAAGATGGCATCCATACCGACCCCGGTAAAATTGAAGCTATAAAAATGCTAACTGCACCATATAATGTCAAAGAACTCCGCCGAATACTAGGTATCGCATCCTGGTACAGACGATTTGTACCAAACTTCTCGACACTAGCCGCCCCGTTAACTAAACTATTAAAGAAGAAACAGAGGTGGCAGTGGGACAAAGATCAGGAAAATGCATTCGAAATGTTGAAGACCAGATTAACGGAAGCACCAATCCTTGCTTGTCCTGATTTCTCGAAAGCCTTCCTGCTGCAGACAGATGCTAGTGCGGAAGGACTTGGAGCGGTATTGTCGCAATCCATCGAAAATCAAGAACATGTCATTGCCTATGCTAGTCGTACGTTAAATGATGCCGAGAAAAATTATTCGGTGACCGAGCGTGAATGCTTGGCAGTAGTATGGGGCATCCGCAAGATGCGGCCCTATTTGGAGGGGTATCACTTTGTCGTGCATACTGACCACCGCTCGCTAAAGTGGTTGCACACATTAGACAATCCGTCTGGTCGACTCGCACGCTGGGCGATCGAATTACAACAGTACGATTTCGAGATCCGCTACCGAAAAGGCTCTTTAAATACTGTAGCCGACGTACTGTCCAGACACCCAACCATAAGCTCACCCGTTCGAATTCTTTTACCGATTACTGCCACATGTCCATGGTATGAGACAAAGATTAAAATGGTTACAGAGCAACCGGAGAATAATCCCGATTACCAAGTGGTGGACAAAACCTTATACCGCCATATGTATAATCCCACCTACCATACTGAATCCGCCACGGTGGCGTGGAAGATATGTGTCCCAAAACCACTCCGCTGTCAGGTTATCCAAGAAAACCATACTGAAGTAACGGCAGGGCATCTAGGCATTGCCAAAACCATCGCTAGAGTCGCCCAGAGTTATTATTGGCCTGGACTATTCCGAGATGTCGCTCGATTTGTTCGACGCTGTCAGACTTGCGTCCAGTACAAAGTCCCCGCCACAAAACCCGCCGGCAGGATGCATATGACCCCCACCGAACAGCCCTGGGAGGTAGTCTGTTCGGACTTCATTGGTCCATTGCCCCGGTCCGCGAAAGGCAACACCGTCATATTGGTGTTTCACGATAAATTCACCAAATGGACCGAGTTCTTGGCTCTCCGAGATGCGACAACTCCAGCGCTAATTAAAGGATTTAAAGAGAGAATTTTAAGTCGATATGGGTGTCCCAAGAAGTTAGTTACCGACAATGGCCCTCAGTATAGGAGCAAACCATTTCAGACCCTACTAAACGAACTACATATCGAGCAACGTTTCACCCCTCCGTACACACCACAGGCCAATCCGACCGAACGCGTGAATAGGGTCATAAAAACTATGGTCGCCCAGTATGTCCAGAACGACCACCGCCGATGGGATGAACACCTACCAGAGTTCATGTTGGCTATAAACACCAGTCAACACGAATCCACCGGTTACACCGCCGCCTACCTGAATTACGGTAGAGAACTCCGCCTTCCAAATACGCCAGCTATCAAACTAAATACCCCGCCAACCACCACCGAGAGAATCACCGCACTCAACGACATACTGGCGCTGGTACGAATCAACATGGCCAAAGCTTTCGGAAAACAAAAACGGTATTATGATTTACGACGTCGACCATGGGCACCCGACATAGGAGAGATGGTATATCTCCGCCACCGACCACTCTCCTCTGCTGTCAACAAATTTTCAGCAAAATTAGCCCCCCGCTACATAGGACCATTCCGAATCACCAAAAAACTGTCACCCGTTATCTATAAACTCCAAGGGTCAGAAAGAGAAGTGATTACCGCTCACGTAAAGGACCTAAAAAGAGATGAGAATATAGGCCACCCAGACATTTCCGAGGCAACCAGTATAAATACAACCGACGGTCAGCAACTTAGATCAGTCTCAGTCAGAATGTCGAAGCGATCGGTCGTTAAGTTTACCGAGCCACAGGCTGACCCAAGTACTAGGCACAGGACAAAGCCGACCCCATTGGCACCACCAGTACAGCAGACAACAACCGGAGTGCTGCGAACTCGCATCTTTCGACGCAAACCTCCCCCCGCCAACCGACCGCTCAGCGCCGTGGAGGTAGCCAACCTTTGCCGAGTCGTCAGGAAGAAAAGGGAAGAGAGCACTACCAACCAAGCACCCGTCACCGAGCACGCAATAACCCGAACCAAATCCCCGATCACAATCAGAACGGTATCTCGATTTATACCCCCGGGCAACAGCAGCGCCTACACATCCAGGCCAATCGAGGACGCTGCCTTCCCGGCAAACCTAGTGGCCACAACATCTCAGGCTGCACGTGTACGCCGCATCACAACCACGGCTAGAACAGCCACAGCTCCCCGAGTGGCCCACACCTCCACAGTGGTCGCCCCTACCAGCAGTACCGGCACCATAGCGGGAAAAACTACCGGGAGCGTCAGTACGGCCAAAGGTACTGTTCCTGTCAAAATAACCGAACCTGAACCACAAATGGACGCCGGTCCTTCCAGCCAGTCCGGCGCACAACAAACCCCGACTAAGCCGATGGAGTTCCAAGGAGAATTTCTCGGCATCCGAATTCCGAATTCAACCAAAACAAAGTTCCGGTTACGAGGACCCCAAGGGTACATATACGGCCGACGCATCCGCAACGGCAGTATATATTTGAAGGGCCCGACCCGAGCTATTATAGTCAAGGATGGCCAAGTACAAGCGGCCGAAAAGAATAATTTAAATTAAGATATATGGCCGAATAACAAAAAAAAAATAATAAAATAAAAGATGGACCGTTATTCGGCAGACAGTCCACACGTAATTATAAGGAAATAAGTTTTTATAACCGGATAACCAAAAAAAAAAAATATAATAAAATCAAAGATGGACGGTTATTCGGCGAAGGTCCACACAATATTTTCTTTCTCATATAATAATATCAATTCAATTATAAGAAATCGTTATTAGATTGTAAGAAAATCCTGTATTTCAAATTAAAATTATCGTTAAGAAAATCGTTATGAAGTGAATTGTAGAAAAACCTTTATTTAAAAATGAATTACATTTAAGTTTTGACTGAAAATGAAATAGTAGTACCGCTAGAACCTCGTCCACCGGCCCCGTACCCGTAGAACTATCCACCCCCCGAAGTAAGAGGGGAATGTAACGAAGTTCCCCTCGTTACAAACCCTATGTCTAAGTTTTCCGCTTGTCCGTCCGGTCATGTCACTCAGCACATTGGGTTTTGCCTCATAGCATGTACAAATTGCCGATAGCCTGTACAAATTGCCGGCTGCCATATAAAACCATAGGCAGACAACCGCACATGCCGACAGCCACAGCTACATCGTGCGCATACAATCATATATGCCGGCATTCCAAATGCCCATAGCATGTATAAATTGCCGATAACATGTACAAATGGCCGGCTGCCATATAAAACCATAGGCAGACAACCGCACGTGCCGACACAGCGGGTATAGATCATACATGCTGGCAGGCCAAATGCCGATAGCAAGTACAAAGTGCCGACAGCCATATACACACAACATAACGTGTGTACCTTACCGGCAGCCACCACAAAGTAGTGGACACCCAACCAAACACGGGTAAATTATTTGCCTTCAAGTGACAAAATTCCCAACGAGTTCTCAAAAAATATCAATGAGGTTCGGCAACTTGTGCTCATAAATTTGTCGATTCCGACCACGGGCAAAGTTCTCCACCGAACTCAGCCTAATACATTTTGCGTGCTGAGAGATCAGCAAAACATACATTTAATAGACTAGGCGACCGTCTCTAAACCGCGCAATAAATTTCAAAGTGTTCCAAGTCGAACACTTAAATTCATTTTTCCTAGACCGGACGACCGTCTATAAACCGCGTCAACCCACCTGTACTGTCGTGTCTTGACCAGAGGCCGTCAGTGTTCCGTTCCTATCTTACACTGTCGTGTCTTGACCAGAGGCCGTCAGTGTTCCGTTCCTATTTTACACTGTCGTGTCTTGATCAGAGGCCGTCAGTGTTCCGTCTTTCCGCCGTCCCACTGTCGTGTCTTGACCAGAGGCCGTCAGTGTTTCCACCGTCCCACTGTCGTGTCTTGGCCAGAGGCCGTCAGTGTTCCTTCCACCTGTACTGTCGTGTCTTGACCAGAGGCCGTCAGTGTTCCGTCTCTCTCTTCCGCTGTCGTGTCTTGTCCAGAGGCCGTCAGCGTGCCGTACCTCTCTCTCTTCCGCTGTCGTGTCTCGTCCAGAGGCCGTCAGCGTTCCGTCTCTCTCTCTCTCTGTCGTGTCCTGACCAGGGGCCGTCAGCCATTCGTTATTATATTGGTGATGGTATAGTATGTAAGTTATAAGAAATGTTTAGTATAGATTAAGGAAACAAAAAAAAAGAATAAATAATAAAAGGAAATAATAAATAAACAATTTGTAACTCGAGACTTATCATTTGGACCCTGGAAGCCGCTGAGTCATACCTCAGCTGAGAAAACCCGTTACAAGATATTCAGTCAACTCCACAGGAACTACTTATTTTTAGATTTTTGACAATAGAAATAATTTCGTTTTCAGAAGTAGGGAAAAAAAACATGTTTGCTGTACTATAACTATTATGAACTAACCTGTCACGGATTTCATTACTAAGGAACACTGATTCCTGATTTGCTAGGAGAATGTCATACGGGACATTAATAAAATAATAATTGAAGGTCTTGGCCAATAGTAATGGATCAGATAGAACATTGTTTCCAATTGCAAGTGACGGTAAAACATTATTTTATTATTAAGAATGTTTTATAATTACGACAAAATTAAATGAGAACAGGCAAAATTAAATATAAGCAAAACAAAATTAAACACAAATCATTTTATCTTAAAATTAAATTAAATTTGTAAATGAAAAAAAAAACAAATAACTCGCCGCCGCCGTGGTTGAAGTAAATCTCGCCCAGTCTTTTTCAGCCATCAATCGTCATCGACGGTCATCAGAACAAATTCCATACGCCCAGAGAACTAAGTACTCTGTACCACGTTAGCACTTTTAGTGCAAACATCGCCAGTACACCGATGCAGCACACGGCGGCGAACATCACTTGCCTCATTATGTGTCAGTACACTATGAGAAAATTTACTTAAAGTGAAAACTTATCCTACATATATATATATATTTAGAGATTTGGAGTAATTGTTCCACCGTTCTGGAGCCTGTGTTTATCCACGGTGCACGCGCAAAAGGAGCAAAGAAGAAAACAATAATAAATTGCAGGGCGCAACAACAGAGCGATGGAAATTTCCACCGAGCGATCATCATAGCGGCACAACATCACGCTTTGTGTACTCTCGCTGATCACGCCATACCAGCATGGCTGTGTGCTCTACTAGTGCACGATGCGCTGCTATTCACTGCATGAAAAAGGTGGTGGTTTTGGCGCCAGACAGAACGAGCACAGCTAACTGCGAAATGCATTGGGCAAATATACATGAAGTCAATTCCTTTCGAGCAGTTGACCAGGGCGGTCGAAATTCTTTTTGAGCAACCGACACGAGCAGTCGTCCACCATTTGTGCGTGTTATTCTAAAAATTTAATTAATAAATGTTACAGTCCACTTTAAACAGTGCGTTTTTATTGCATTTATTTTATCCGTTTATATATATATATTTATATATATATATATATATATATATATATATATATATGTGTGTGTGTGTGTTCGATAGCTCAGTAAAACGGATAAAATAAATGCAATAAAAACGCACTGTTTAAAGTGGACTGTAACATTTATTAATTAAATTTTTAGAATAACACGCACAAATGGTGGACGACTGCTCGTGTCGGTTGCTCAAAAAGAATTTCGACCGCCCTGGTCAACTGCTCGAAAGGAATTGACTTCATGTATATTTGCCCAATGCATTTCGCAGTTAGCTGTGCTCGTTCTGTCTGGCGCCAAAACCACCACCTTTTTCATGCAGTGAATAGCAGCGCATCGTTCACTAGTAGAGCACACAGCCATGCTGGTATGGCGTGATCAGCGAGAGTACACAAAGCGTGATGTTGTGCCGCTATGATGATCGCTCGGTGGAAATTTCCATCGCTCTGTTGTTGCGCCCTGCAATTTATTATTGTTTTCTTCTTTGCTCCTTTTGCGCGTGCACCGTGGATATACACAGGCTCCAGAACGGTGGAACAATTACTCCAAATCTCTAAATATATATATATATGTAGGATAAGTTTTCACTTTAAGTAAATTTTCTCATAGTGTACTGACACATAATGAGGCAAGTGATGTTCGCCGCCGTGTGCTGCATCGGTGTACTGGCGATGTTTGCACTAAAAGTGCTAACGTGGTACAGAGTACTTAGTTCTCTGGGCGTATGGAATTTGTTCTGATGACCGTCGATGACGATTGATGGCTGAAAAAGACTGGGCGAGATTTACTTCAACCACGGCGGCGGCGAGTTATTTGTTTTTTTTTTCATTTACAAATTTAATTTAATTTTAAGATAAAATGATTTGTGTTTAATTTTGTTTTGCTTATATTTAATTTTGCCTGTTCTCATTTAATTTTGTCGTAATTATAAAACATTCTTAATAATAAAATAATGTTTTACCGTCACTTGCAATTGGAAACAATGTTCTATCTGATCCATTACTATTGGCCAAGACCTTCAATTATTATTTTATTAATGTCCCGTATGACATTCTCCTAGCAAATCAGGAATCAGTGTTCCTTAGTAATGAAATCCGTGACAGGTTAGTTCATAATAGTTATTACAGCAAACATGTTTTTTTTCCCTACTTCTGAAAACGAAATTATTTCTATTGTCAAAAATCTAAAAATAAGTAGTTCCTGTGGAGTTGACTGAATATCTTATTTAACAATTAAAAATTCTATTATTAGTTTAGCTCATATCCTAACTTTCATTTTTAACCTCTGCTTAAATACAGGCGTATTTCCAGATAGACTTAAAATAGGTACGGTTATACCTCTCTTCAAAATGGAAATAAAAAGGATATCACTAACTATCGCCCAATTACCCTCCTGAGCTTATTCTCAAAAATTCTTGAAAAGCTTATTAAAGTTAGGCTAGTAGACTATCTAGGAAAGATTACGTTTCTTGATAGCAGGCAGTTTGGATTTATAAAAAATTCATCAACAGGCACTTATTTCCTTTTTGTCTCCTTTGCATAATTCTTTAAATGATAATCTTAGGG